>VZSC01009078.1:175659-196587 GCA_013398225.1 Steatornis caripensis
TTTTTTTTTTTTTTTTTTTTTTTTTTTTTTTTACAGCTGGCTACAGGCCTGGAACAAAAACTGAGCTAAGCTTCATGCCAGACAAAATATTACAAAAAATAGGCTAAGAGTTGTCTGCCTGCTGAATCTATTCCAGTGGTCCTTTACTAAGCAATGTGCTGAACTGATGGCAGTAGAAGCGTTACCTCGGCAGCGAAGGTAGGACTAGGCTTACCTAGTGAATAAGGGCTTAAAATCTTACTCTCGGCTGAATCAAATCAGTGCTGTGAAGACTGAGAATCCAAATGAGTGGAAAAAAACGTTACTGCCTCAGTAAGAAACAGTGATAAATTTGCACACAAAACTAGATTTTTGAGACATATTTGAAAACAGATGTGATAAATGGCCATCTAGAAACGTTCTGAATACAGCAGTGTTCAGCAGTTAACACCAGACTTGCGGTACAGCATTGCTAATTATTGCTGAGCACCAGTATCAGTGTTTCCCAAACTAGACATTCTTAACTGTTCTCTTGTTCACGGCTGATTCTTTTTAATAAACACTGAAGATAATTGAGCATATGTCTGAATTTAGGCATGGAAGTGGAGCAACAAAATCAATTGGACTGTTCACAAGAAAATGTCGTTAAATAACATCCTACATCCTGAGTTTGGACAGGATGAGAAGTAGGTCCTAAGTCTGAAGATGAGGTTAGTCCTTTCTCTTTTCCTCCCAACACACAGTAGGGGATTCCCTGCCCATCCTTCCCCTGGATAAGTGCCAGCCACTGCACTGGTACGAAGAGACATGAACACCTGTGTGCCAGATCCACCCAGCTCTGCTCCAACCTCTTCCCAGTTTGATTTCAGATAACTGCTCATGACGGCGGGGGAAAAGTACACAGGGGATTCCATAACAGAAGAATTTTTTGAAAAAAATCCTCTTACAGCTTATCTGTTGCTGCTGTTCATTTTTTCCCACTTCCCCTTGCGTAATTTTAAGGGCTGGTAAAACTACTGGTTTTCTGTCTGCAGAAGGTAGCTGTAATATCTCAGTAATAGCAGGTTTTTATTAGTTGGGCTGGAATTTGAAGTCAGGTGGAATTCACAACCCCTTTCTCTACAGAGGAAACTCTCATTCACCTACTTTTATAGGACTATTATTGTGCTTATAATAAATCTTCTTAAGATCTACCCTGAAATGGTCAATTCCCCATAGCAGGAAAAACTTTTACCCCAACATAACATATTCAAAATCTAAAATCAGATTTTTTTTTCCCTCTGGATGCAATATAGTGCTCCTTCTTTTCTGTCTTTTTCCAGACTCAAACCTGATCACCAAACCTTGCTAGAGATCAGTCCAGTGAAAGTTTCAGATCTATCAACTGCTACTGGTATTTTTAGAATTTTAATATATTAAAATCTTTCCAATTTTATATAACGCATATATTGCTCACAACCCCTTCATTTATGGCCATTTTTTCTTTTATCTATGAAGAGTAAAAACATTAACTACTCAAAATAAAAAAAATCCAAATATTAAGGTCACAACACAGTAGTTTGCCTCCCCAATGTGATTATCTACTTAACATAAAACTGATCACATATCCCTTTCTGGATTATAGACAAAAAAAACCTTATATTGAGATGGACTTTGACTAGTCCATCCCCCGGCCATTAGAAAGGAGCAATTGTTTCTAAACATCCACCGAGATGGCATGTTCTCTGCATCTGAAGGCTTGTCTTTCTTTAGTCTCAGTGATTCCAAAAATATCGCCTCAAGGCTGGTTAACTCTGGAGTCTGGCTGGTTTCCTTCTGTGCTACTGCTGGGTCAGTCTGACTACATCCATAATCCACCTTTTCCAACCTAACTCTCCCCTTATTTTAAGTTATTCTTTGGGGTAATTCTAGCTCTGTTGTTGCTGGATAAATAGCTGCAAGTGAGGAGAATTGGTTTTGCACGTATACATTTACGCGATCACTTCACATTTGTGCATCTACTCCATTTATTATGGGGGAGAAGAAATAGCTTAACTGTTAAGCACAAGTTCAACAGTAGTGCTCACTGCAAGAGATTAAACGTACATGCAGAGACTGATGTTCTCCACAGCAGAGGAGGCAATTCCTTTCCAATATGCCATATTTTTCAAAATGGAATTGGCTGTATTTCAGATTTTCATTGTCCTGTCATGGAAAACCCAAGGGAGGAAGGTGGGAGGTGATGCTGGTACTTGTCCCACAGGTATATGCAGCCAACTTAGTGCACAACCTTTATTTTTTAAAACGAGGTTGTGTTTAATTTTTGTAGAAAGCAGATAACACACTAGAAATAATTGCCTTACATGAACACATACATTAGCAAAATCATAGAACTTACAAAACAGCAAAATGCTTAAGATAAATGTAGCAGAGCACTGTATGCTGCAATGGATCAGCTCATGTTGGATGAAAAGCCAACAGCGGCTGTTTAAGTAGGTGAGAAATTGTCTCTAATTACCTGAAGCAACTTGTTCTAGACAGCACCCTCAAAGAGCATTTGCATTTGTGTCAAAACACTTATCTCTAGAAGACATAGAGGAGTGATCACTGAGGCAACACACTAGTTAAGGTGCAGAAAACCAGGTGAGTGAAGGCCAAGCCAGCACAGGAGAACGGTCAGGCTGACCACAATATAAAGAGAGGCACTTTGCTGGGCAGTGGCAAGCCATCTACAACTACACATTCTTAGGCTCTGGAAAGCAAAACAAACATAGTCCAAATGCTGTGGAACAAACTTGGGCCCATAAAGTCCGGACTGAATGAAACAGAGCTCAGTGCAAACATAGTCCAAAGGCAGTGGAAAGCAAACTCGGGCAAATAAACTCCAGGCTCTGTGAAACAGAGTACAGATAGACACACTCCAAGCACAAGTAGAAAAGCAAACAGAGACAAATATAGTCTAAACTTAATGAAGCAGATAAATGAAACAGTAGCTGTCTCACTCTCCAAGCAAAATCTAAGCAACTTACTCCAAAATCACCAAGCTGGAGCAACCGTGGTTCTCTTACAGGCAAGCTACAGTGTTACCTTCCCTTCTCATACCCTTCATGCCTTCCACTCACGTTCAGTGTGGTGGCCTTATTCTTCACTTTTCAATGATCCACAGCAGCTGCTGTGGATCAAAAGCTTTCAAATTTTTGTGTTTCTTCAGCAAAATTTAAAAACTTTGGGTATTTCAAGGCAACCTTAAAATGGACCAAGGAGTCCTTACTCATATAAATATATATATACACACACACACACACACACATACGGTTTCTTTTTGCACATGTATGATGTTGCTTTTCAGGGAATGAAACAGAGACAATAGAGACTAAATAGCAATCAACATATATATAAAAAGTAATGAAGTGCATAGAAAAAGGGAAGGTAAAGTCTTCAGAGACCTTTCTATACCTGAGAGATATGTAACTAATAGGAAGATAATTTCTGAAGTATTTAAGAATCTGAGGAAGCTTCCTATGGTTAAAGTTTTCTGAAGAAGATAACACTTCATGTGATGCAGCCAAGATAAACTTTCAGTAAATATCCCTATCCAATATTGGAATAAAAAAGGATAAGGTATTTTTTGCACTTGAGGATGATAAAGTACTTCCCAGTCTGTTAGTAAGTGCAGAGGACGGGTGAAGAGCATCAATTACTGATAAGTACTTTAAACCTGGCAGCCCATAGATTTGGCCCCAAACAGTCCTAAAGACTTGTCTGAAGAAGATCTCTGGCACCTTTTTAATGTATCTTGGAAGAACAGGAAGATTCCTATGAAATAGAAGAGTGCTGTCTTCAAAAAGGGCAGGCAGGATGACACAGGCAGCACCAGGTCAGTAAGGCTGACCTCAGTCTTGGGTGAAATAATGGATCAGTTGATGTAGGAGTCAACTAAGAAGGAAATAAAGAAAGGAAAAAGAATTCATGTCATTCAATGTATTTAACAGGAAATAGGTCATGTCAGACAAACCTGACTTCATTCTCAACGGAGATTACTAGTCATTCTGTACATGTAATATACAGTACAACACTGTGGTTAAAAGCAGTGTCACACAATGACAATAAAGCACATGTTAAAAGCATTAAGAATGAGCTGAGTATTTTTTTTTTTTTTACTCCATGAATGGGGAATAACAACTGACAATTTTAGGGGATTCCTCCACGGCCAAACCTTTTGTATCGGCAGTGTACAATGCGCTGCTACCTGCTGTCATTCAACTGCTGCCTCCCAAAACAGGCTGAGAACCCTGGGAAGGGAAAGAGAGTAGGTGGCTGGGGACCTGAACCCCTACTCATGTCCCACTCGGAGCCAGACCTCCTTCTGAATCAGAGCCATTTGTATAACATCCAGATAGGTCTTGCACGTTACCTTGCTCAGTAGCCCTTGCATGATGGATACAAGGACATCGTGCCAGGAAAAACATCAATCGTTTTACATGAAACTCAATTACCAGCTTCATCTACCAGCTTATTATGCTTTCAGGAGTTTCCTCCCATGCTCACTTTGCCAGTTTCCACTAGATTCAGAATAACTTAGTTGCTCTAAAATAGCAGAGTAAACGCAACCTATCCTAAGGGATCTATTTTACCTTTCACCTACTAGAGCAAAAGAAGTGCAAAGCCAAAGTAACTAAAAAACTTCAGCACTCCCCAAGATAATAACGTAAAAAAACCCAACAACTTTTCAACGTTTTCTGTTCTATGTTAGCTAGATATCATTTTCCTGACTCCAGGAGAAGATGCTTGAGTAGAAACTTCAAATTTATTTCCTACTTGTGCTTTATTTTACCACATCAGCTTTATTATTTGCAAGCTCCTTCTGACTGCAGTTCCCTGCCACTCCTTTTATTTTCCTTGCAAGTACCACGTGCTCTGTAGCAGAGCTCCGTTCGTATTTTGTACTCAAGCTGCATAGTAAACTGGAAAAAAAATGCTGTTGCCTCTATTGATTTAAAGTTGTAACTATAATGTAAGTCATACGTTACTTGATAATGTATGATAAACCAGGTCCTCAGCTCATGGAAATTAGGACAGCTCCACTGTTGAGCTATGCCAATTATATGCATTGAAGGATGAACCCATCCATGCAAATTAAAAGGCAGTGCTGCTTGGTTTCGTATTATTAATCAACTAGCTTTAGTTTTCTCTTAAAACGATCATTAGCTAACACACTATTTTGTTTCCTTTAATTGAGGAAATACAATAGAAAAAAAAACATCTGGTAGCTAGTAGCAGACCTACTAACATAGACATGAAACTCAAGTTCTGTGGACGGAGTATCTTTACATTCACTGAGCTAGTCTTCCCTTTTCATTTCCTTGCATAAATGCAGGATGGATGAATTATCTAGATACTGAGAAATACATTTCATAATAACTCATAACAACTGGGAAAAATATGTTTCTTTTTGGATAATCTGAAAGCCTGAATTTTATTGAAAACAGAGAAAAAGAATTACTGCCTTGCTCCTTATGGCAAAAGGGTACCTTAGACACTAATCTTTAAGAAACAGATACATGCATGCGATGGATGCATCAGTGAATTTTCTAGATATGTTCCTGCCTATGTATTCAAGTGTCACATGCAAATAATAATGAACTGATACCCTGCCCTGACTACTCAGGATTATATTGCTCCCAGTCTTATATTCTCAGAAAATAAAATGGAAAAAAAAAAATCTCACGTCTTACCTATGCTCACTCATCTCACAACCTTTTGTGTTTTATCTTTATGTTCATATTTATGAACTATAATTATAAATGATACTTTCGTGGAAATGCTTGGAGTTTCACCAGAAAGTTAGAGGAGAATACCTGCTGGAATTATGTGATAGAAACAGTTCCCAAACTTGCCATGCCAGTGACAACTAAACCACCGTAAGATGAGCGTAGGTACCATGCCTAGAAAAGCCCATTAAGCAAAGCCTGTAAGCAATCTCAATGTTCCAGCGTCCACTGGGTGTGGAAACGAAGGGTGGCTGCATGCTGTCAGAAGTGCTTTGCCCTTGCAACTCCGCGAATAGCAATACAGAAAGTGAAAGGAAAACATGTTCTCTGCCCCCCATCCAAGGTGCCTCTTTTCATAGGAACAGATCTCAGGCCTCAGACTTGCCAAGCACAAGGACAGAAAATCACAAAAACAGGTCAAATATGAGCTCTTTCTCAGCCTTTCTTACTATGGGAGCTACCTACCAAGCTTTGTGTGTCAGGAAGAAAGGGACAAACTCTTGACTTTCCTACTAAGACAATTTCACAAGGCCAAAAAATTGAGACAGACTCCTCTGTCCAGGATTAGAACACCGTCGAAGAGAAAAGAGGCCTATCATCTGCCTGTGTTCAGTGACTTCTCATCCAACAACTGTTCATTAGAAACTGTGGGAACAGTCACCAGCGCAGGACCGCAGGAACTGGAATGCAGGTCCTCTCTGCAGTTGCCAATCAAGGACTCCAATTGGTCATTAGTACCTTCTATCAGCCTCTCTAGTCCAGCAAATTCATAAGGCTTTTCTACAAAGTAGAATGGCTTCAGCAGGAGGGATAAAAAGTTCTCCCTGCTCCAAGTAGGGTTTAGTGGTTAGGGGATCCTCAGGGCACTTGGGCCATATGGGCCTGAAACCCAGCCAAGAGAACAGGGAACGGGCTATTCATATTCTGGGGTTGTGAATACTGCATAAAAGGGTTTGGCAGTACTTTCTTGGCTATACTTTAAAAGAAAGGAATGATCTCCATGATAGTTTCCAAGAAAATGACATAAGTACCTTATTCCAGGAAAAGGTTCGGGGAAATACCTCACTGCAGCTCACAGTTAGGCACTTAAGTCCAGGAGAAGGAGCTGTAGAATTGAAGTCATTTCCTACTGACCAGCAAAGGAGTCTCTCTGCTCAGAGCGCTCACTACCATGAGGCCCAGTCTGAGGCAGTTCACTTTCCTCATTCATTTTATGAAGAGTGGAGATGCCTAAATTCAGGGTTCTGTGTTGCACACTCAAAACCAGATTCATGAAAGCTGCAATAGAATAAAATAAACCGGCAAGCACCAAAATCTGAAAGTCCTCGCTCTGAGGAGCAAGACATCCCGACGTAAAAGGACCAAACAACGGACGGTATTCGGTGGCACATTGTCCACAAGAAGTAACACCAGCACAAGTGTAATTGGATGCACAAGTTGAGCTGAGCAAAGGATGCTGGATTGTTGGAGAGCTCAGAAATGCAATGCATGTACATGTGTACACACAGGCAGAAGTGTCAAAGCAAGTCTATGCTTCGTTCCCATGGGGCATATTATCACCATCTGGGAGATGACTGATATTTATTTGTCTAGCTTAGGCACACACACCAGTGCTGCATTTTAGATGAAGTCTCTCAAGTTAAATAGTAAAAGGAACAATAAGACAACCTGCTGACAACTCCAGCTCAGACTAAAAGACAGAGCCAGGAATCTCACAGCTCAGAAGTAACTCAAAACAGTTATTCACCCATACATTTTCACTACAGTGACAAAATGGCATGTTTCTCTGTTTATATCCTACCTAACTTTGCAGGGATGTGGACGGCATTTTCACTATATAGACTTAAAGTACATCAGGCAAATAGAAAGGCCCCATACATTATCTGGAAAAAGGACGGATCAAACTGAGCCCCTATTTTGACCTTCATGTTTCTTGTTCCACTTAAACCAAATGAGTTTGGCCCACAAAATTTTGCAGCAGCTGTGAGGTTCTGTAGTTAGTTTATATAAGCTTTACCGAGTTTATGCTTGGAGAGTGCTGAGTGGTTGAGGGGATACTACACACTAAACTCTTGCCTCTTTTGGGAAAAAGTGTATTAAGCTGTCATTTTTGTGTGCATAAATAGGAAATGTTGAATCAACTTCTGACTTTCTAGACATCTCATTTGATTTTCAGCTGCCCTTTTTTTTTTTTTTGAGGTTTGATAATTTACTTAGTAACTTTGAACGCTTGCAGGAAGAAAGTCACTGAAACGCCATTCTGCCCATTATACTTGGGAGCACTGTTGATGGAAGGTGCAGATGGCATGCATGTGTAAAGAAACTGAGAGATGCAAAGATTTGCAGGAACCTACTCCTCTGCTCACCGAAAGCATGTAAAATGCTACTTGTCAGAATTTGGACCGGAATTATTATGTAAAATTCTCTCTCCTGCCTATTAACTTCTACTTCCAAAAATCACAAAGCAAGATACGATAATATTGTGTTTTCTAATGCCTTGGTAATGTTTATTTCCACAGCTGTCCTAAACCCTGTCTCAATCTCCAATTCCAGATGCTGACCAAGAAGGGTCACATACTGGGAAGTACCTTGACTGCACCAAGAAATCCTAGTCCATCACCATTAGTAAATACTTCCCATTCTTAGACAACAAATTACACCCCATCAGCTAAAGAATTTGACAAAGGTGGTAGGACAGATTCTCTGTTGCCTACAACACTGCGTAGTCTTTCAATGTACCACAAACATCTATTGAAAACCCATAACCAAAATCACGTACATAATTCTGCACATCTTCCTTGTGTGCTGCAAACGACTAAGCAGGACATGAGGCAATACGGAGCTGTATTGGTGGGTAAAATGCTCAGTTTTATGCTGATGTAACTCCAGCTTTTTCAGCTGAGTTGCGCACTAACAAAGCCTTCCTAATATCATGGCAAGACAGACTTGATATACCTATCATACCTTGTAGTTATGATTACAGCTTGAAAGATCTGCTTCAAGCAAAAGAGATGTTTCGATTACATATGTCAGCATATGAAACCACAATTCTTTTTCTTGTATGTGGCAATTATTTCATTCTTGAAGATTAAGCTGTTATGCACCTATCCAAACAAATATATTACATTTAAATATTAGCAGTGACTCATGGACCACTAACAACTACAGAATCCCAGATGACAAAAAGTTGGAAATACGTATTTTTACAGATCCTTTTTGTGGTTGGTATCTTTAATAATGCCAAATGATTTACCAGCGTTTCTTAAGAGTAAAGCAGTAAAGACTCCCATCTGTTAGAGGGCTGATTCAGTTTGCTCTCAACTTTTTTGAGTCCGTTTATTACCATTCAGGAGTAGCTCAAAAAGAATAAGTCACGAATGGGAATGGGTACTAAGGGCTTGTTGGATATTTTTTTTAATGTAGGACTAGATCTTTCAAGAATGGTTAGGATTTGTACAAAGCAAAAACTAGAGACATTTTCTTCTTTTCTAGCTTAATTTTTTTTCCCTAAAATTGTGTCAGCCTTTGAAAACTGGGAAAATACAAAAGCTGTATGTAGAAGATTTAGACTGAATCAGAATCTAGCCTTTATTACCCAGTCATTCATCTTCTACTTTTTTTTTTTTTCACAAGACCATAGAATTTTGGTTTTCCAGAAAGTACAAGAAGTGACTGTGTCAAAATGCAACCAGATAGCCTTTTGTGGCGTGACTGATCCCAAGCAGGACTTCATTGCAGCCTCGGACAGAGGGAGGTCGAAGGAGATTCTAGTTTCTCCACCCCTGACAGCCTCTTGCAGGTACTACTTTGGCCTCAGCGTGCTTCCCACCACCATCAGCAGGTTGCTTCTTTCCTAAGACAGTCTGCACCAACCATTTAACCCAATGTTACCAGTCTGCAAAGTTGGCAAATGTTTTTACAGGAGTGGATTCTGGCCAGAAAGTAGGTAAAGGAGTATGAAGTGAGTTAGGTAGGGGAGGCAGATAGGATGATATGAAATAATTTTTGCATGGTGAATACAGGGTCACGGGGTTCCCAGCAGTGAGAAGAAATGGGAGATGAGATTGGCCAATGGATTTTTGGACCAAGAAAAAGATCTACACATAGCAATTTTATTACATTCTTCAGTAGTAACAGTTTGGACCAACACGTGTGAGGAACATCTGAATAACCACGTAAGCTTTTCTTAAAAACCTTGAATCTGTTCATTCCTCTATTCCTTATCTCTTTGAAGTTTCCATTAGCTGCATCCTTTCTTTCATATTTGCCATTTCAAAGTTATATTAAAATACATTCAAACTAATGTCCTGGCCTATTCAGCTGGTGAGTATTCAACTGCAGCAAGCACAGCTTTCTCTCCCTAAGATCAAACACTTCAAAACAAGGCAGGTACTCTCAGTCCCGGCTTCAGTTCGCACCACAGCAGCCAGCTGTTTTAACTGACAGAGAATCAAGCCATCATTTCCGAAACCACAAACATACTATAAGTTATTCAGAGTGAAATAAGAGACGGGTTTCCTTTTGACAGTTTGGGGAACAGGAGGGGAAATTATGGTGTCATTCTGAGCATTTTCTTTTGAGCTAATTATTACATAGTGTCTATGCTCTTACAGGTTTTGTGAATACTACCAACAGACCTAACGCTTTACTTTCTTTTATTAACCACAAAGAACCGAGGCTTTATGTGGAAAACAGAAGCCTTGAATTTCATTGCATGCAGTGTGCTATTTTAGTTTTAATTTCACATTTTATCCACTTTTCCACTTCCCAGTCCTGGGGAACTTTGGAGATGAAAGCCTGAAAGTCACTGCAGAGTCTATGCATTGGAGAATGTCATGGCCTGGCCTTAATGCGTGTAGGCAGCAAACTGCACCCTGCTGACACAAGAATCTCAGCATGTAAATGGCATGAATGTCTTTCTTGTGTCTGATTTTCGCTTTCTTTAAAAAAAAAAAAAAAAAAAGGAGATATTTAAAACTCTATAGCTAGAATAAAATACCAGACACCACTAATCTTCCTTGATACGGGCCAGTTGATACAGGGTGAGAATCCAGCCAACATAATTATTCACTTCATCTAATATTTGTTCAATATTAAAATGACACTCTCTGTCTTACTGCTACTACTCTGGTTTTTGTTCATTCTATTCTCATCAAAAACTCATTATGTATTTCCATGAGAAAACACAAAGTATGCAAGTACGCAGATGCGCTCAAGTGTAAAACATCACTTCTGCACTCAAAACAACCTTAATTTCAAGATTTGAATCTTTCTTCCCACGGCACTGGTTTTGCTCATCTTCCCATCTGTGTTCTTTTTCCTGCCTGGTCCAAATCACAGTCCTCATCCTTAATGGCTTGATGTACTTCTCACTCAAAACTTGAAGCTGATGAGCAAAAAAACCCACTCAGTGCCTTACAGAAGGTGTGCTTGGTAGGCTGCCAGGTCAGCTCTTGACACTGGAAAGAGCTCGGGGTTGGTGCCATACCTCCATTTATGTTTGCGAATAATCAAAGACACGTACAGCACTCTGCGTCTGAACCCGTATATCATAACACCAGTGGTGTGGGACCAGATGCTATATGAACAAATGGGAATCTGTTGCATTCATATAGTGCCTTTTTTCCAAGGAACTCAAAGCACTTTACAATCTTTAAGCCTCACCACATGCCTGTGGGGTACAGCAGGGTAAGTAGGCCTGTAGCATTCTTTATAGAGCCAAGTACATTTATTCAAATGTAGCTGAATAATAATAATGCAACCATGACCTTCCATGACACTTACGTTCCTCAGGAACAATGAAACTGTCAGCCACAAGGGTGAGACTCATGAGTCTGGGTGACAAAACTTTTTCGGCAGCTGGCCCACGACTGTAGAACTCACTTCCGTAATAGATTAGGATGACCACGAACTTCACCGCCTCCAATGCAAAATGCAAAAGCTACCTCTTCAATTTAGTTTTCCCACCCTATCAATAAATAAGCAAAACAACCTTGAGGGAAAACAAGAACCCTTCTATAGGGTTTTGTGAGTCATGTTATAGATTCTAACGGACAAATAACTGCTCTACTACAGGATCTGTTTAACATACTTCAAAAAAACCTCTGTTTCAAGGATTTCATTCTTAAACAGCTTCTGGAGATTTTTAATTAATTTAAATGGAGCATGATTATAGTCTTAAATTTACTTTTGCAGAATACTTTTGCAGGGGCGAAGTGGTGCTGAAGAAAAGAATTAACAGTTCCTTCAAAATACGTTTTTCTGCACTGTTATGAACCTGTGTACACTTAGAAGTAATATACTTGATTCCAATGCAATAACGAAAGTGAAGGAGACAGTTAACAAAGACCACCCCCTTCAGGAACACGAAAACAAATGAAAACCAACCTACAGGAAATATTTGGAAGCTAAGACACCAGACTCCTTCTCTGGGAGTAGTATGAACTGGAAATCTGGGAGTCAGAGGCATAATTACCTATGAAAAAAATCTATGCAATATTGATTAACATTGGCACTTCAGATAACACTCCCACCACATATACTGAAACAGCATGTCACCACATGAGTGGTTCAAACTGGCCATTTCTCAGAGATTAATATTAAAACAAAAATCACGTTTAATGTACCAATCACTGTGTGACGTCTAACACTGCTTTGCTTTCCAACTGGTCTACCGTCTTCCAGAGATGACCGAGTACTAAATTGGGCAGAAACAACTACTATTCCTCGCACAAATCTCTGTCGTCCACTCTGATTTTGCTAAGATGCCATTTTCCCCCCTTGTTTCCCAGTCTCCCTACTCTTCAGCAAGTGCTCTCCTCCATGCCCTTATGTTCCCCCTGTGCATATAGTAAGGCTGGAGTTGCCACAGTCTCCTTAATGTCTAATCCTTTAACACTGGGAGAGCATTGTATTGCAGCCCTAATGCAAGGATGAATTCTGGAATGTGGAGCCTGGAGAGAGGCTTATAGAATAAGAAAGAAAGAAAAAGGGAAGAGGAAAAAGGAATTGAGAAGAGAAAGAAGTCAAAACCACACATGGGACAGAAGGAAAAAAAGGGGATTAGGTGACAATATCCGACTGCACTGAAGGGTCAGGAGAATTAAGCTTCAGAGCAGCTTGCTCAATGTGTGCTGGGATAAAAAGACTCTGATATGAATGGAGGTGGTTCAAGTGCAGACACATTGTGGAATGCAATAGGAGTCTGCTAGGGAACATTTAAGAGAGTTGTGCACCACTTTCATGTAGCAAATAATATATATTGTTTGCTGGGCAAAGATCTGAGCCTCCCTGTCACTTTTACAAGGTTGTTACAGAGGAACTAGAAATACAAGAATGGAATGAAATGGAATAGCATTGCACTAAATGAAATAATAAATCAAATAAACAATCTGAGCATGTGCTTCTAAGATTTATTATTGCATGTGATGTTTATATTGAATATAAACTTAAAGCAATAGATCTCTATCCAAAGAAAATCAGCACACTTGACATCAATGGAGTTAGATCTGTTTTTAACAAATACTTCAGAGCCTGATTTTTAATACCTAGTTGCACTGCATGTGCAACTGAGTGCATAGTCTTTTCATCAGGACAGCTTTACACACAGTTATTGATCTTTCTAAGCCATGTAGGTGCTGTATCTTGAAGGACACTGAGTCATTATGATCTTCATATATAACGAGAATACTTCCATACCACTCAATTGTTTAACTGGAAAACAACAGATATTTTAACTTCCCAAGTAGTTTATTTTCAATTTCCTATTTATTTATTCGCTTGTCGCAGACAAAAAAATCTAGAGAGCCTAAAAATGACAGCATGTTTACTTTATAAAGAACCGCTTTCTACATCTTCTTGCAGCACTGGCATTGCAAGTTAAAATGGCTGGAATCTGAGAAGTTGCCCTCTGTCCTTCTGACACGCTTTTTGCCCCAATATGGCTTCCTAATATAAGATGAAATAACAGCCTCGTCTCAATCGGGCATGACTATCCATCTATGAAGCAGAGAGAAAACTGAGAAACATGAGAGATGGAAGAAACAAGTCATGAATAATAAAAGAAAGTGATTCTTAACTATGTAAAGAGAATTCATTCAAGTCAACCATCTGGCACAGGGCACATCCTGCAGAGAGAGCAGCCATGGAAAAATGACAAAGTCAGTTCAGTTAATATTTCCCAAGAAGACACCACAGGAGACAAAGCTAGAGTAGACCGCCACATCTAAGTGACTGATACTAAAAAGAATTTGATATTGGTATGAAATACACCAGCCCCTAGTGCCTGCTTTGGACAGATCCAAAGAACTTGGGTGCTTTAGGAAAAACTAAACCGCTTTCTGCTCACTTGTAATACTATTGCTTTTCCTTTGCCGCAGAGAGGTTTGGGGAATCTCGCACAAGTAAGCCTGAAGGTGGCTGTGGATGTGACTTATATGCACTTTGTTTTGTTTTCGAAATAGAAGAGAGGACATAACCCATACCAAGCCCAAAACAAAACAAAAGCCAACACAAAACCTCACCACCCCTACAGAAAAAGAACAGAAAAATTTGCTTGGATTGGAGCGAGCAGGACACGTTTCCTTCCTCCTCCCCAGTGGTAACACCTATGACCTGACCCAAGACTTGACCTGGAAGCTGAGAAAAAGAAGAAAAAAGGCAGGGTTTTCAGGGTTCATGACAACATCTTTAGAAAGATGTATGCCTGTGCGTAGGCATTATGGAAGTACATGCCTTCCCTGGAGACACAGATGTGAAAGTGTTGTCGATGTATATTCTCAACTATTACTTTCCTCTGACAGAGGACAGAAAAAAAAATGTTTCCAGTGAATTCAGTGGCAATATTTTTATTGACTTCAGAGGAACTGGAGTTTTGCTCCAAGGTTCTAAATAAATCACAAGAGTTCACAGTCATATCAGCAATTCCTCCCCCATCACCCATATCCTTAAAACTACATATATTTCCTTTATTTCCTGCATCCTCTTTGAGTTAGCTGTGTTTGCTGTTCGTCCCATTATAGTACAAGCCGGCTGACAGCTAGGCCCCAGAGCCTCAAAATCAAAACAACAGCAACACGTTATGCAGTCTGCCGTCTGCAGGGTATGTCTGACTAAGCTGGGAGTGATGTAGGAGCTGAAGAATCCGCTGCCTCGTGCAAGCGGGCAGCTTGGCTGGGCATGGTCCCTGAGCTGCTACGTAATGCGCTCTCATGGTCTTTCTCTGTGTATGTGCACAGACACAAACTATCCTGCCTGAATGAATCCAAAACATTCTTCTCAAATAATACAAAAATCCCCAAGAAAAACAAAGATACCATTTTGCATGGGTTTTTTTCCTTCATAAGCCCCTCCCAAAGACGTAGCCGTCTTAGAGATAGCTTTTTGCATCACACACACTCCTGCCCACATTCCTCCTTCTGCCTCCTTTTTCTCCTCAAACACACATATTCTATTAATACGAAAAAGTAGGAAGAAGAGAGAGAGAGAAAGATCTTTAAAAACCCACTAAAAATAAAGGGCAGGATTACTCATCCTCATTCAGAGTCATGCTATAGGTAGAAGCAGCTCGGGGGGAAGAACAGAAATCACCTCACACCTTTGGGCTTCCTGCATTAGCCTAGCACGAAATTGTAGTCTTTACAGCTCAGACGATAGAGGAACTGTTCCTCCAAACCTCCTGAATGCTGCTTCCTCAGAAGGGCCACGCTGGTCTGCAGAGTTGAACTGAGATATGAGGAGACCACAAAGGGGTGTCAGCAGTGAAAAGTCGTCTCTACAAACGCAGGACCTCTAAGCAGCAGCGTCTCACCGGCCACCTGCTAATGGTGGGGCTCTTTTCCATCGCTTATTTCTGGTCTGTGTCTAGAACAAACAGTCAAGGCTTAAATAACATTTGTCTGACTTGCCTTTGAACTTAACCCAAATGAAATCTGTAAGAGTTCAAATAAAGTTCAGGTAGAATTTTGCTCTCATTTTCAGTAAATCACAATGCCAGCTAGAGCCAAAAGTAGCAAAATACATGAGGAGAACACTAATTTTATATCGCTGTTATCAGAAGGAAGATACTCTCAGAATCTCAACAAGAAGCTCATTATTAGCTACCTTAGCCCACCCCACAAGTTACAGACAGACTGGGTAGTCCAAAAAGATTTGACAACATCTAGACTGCTGTGTTCATGTCTAAGCCACAGTAAACCACGTAGTCCAGTAACAGCGCTTTTAAAACCCCATTCACCATAGAAGTTTTCCCTCGGCAGATAAGGCGTAATATAAATTGCAATAACTTCAAACTATTTTGAGATGTTATAAAACATAGCATGGTTTTGCCCCACATAAGTCACAACCCACGCCTAGGAATCAAGCTCATGCTTCTCATTAAAAAAGCATGGGAAAATAGAAGAGAACAGCTGATCAAAAAATTTGCCTTCTGTTAGGCAGAGGTAGGCACTAATTATTTTTGGTGAAGAACCATTGGTTTCTTTTGGGTACAGTGCCCAGTGGATGCTTGCTCTCACGTTTTTCCAAAACAGTTCTCTATAATTCAGGCGTCTTAATCATAGCCAGCAAGAGAGAATGCAGCGTGGTGCTCAGTCGGTTTGCGGTGCAACTACCAGCAAGTTGATTACATTTATTTCCTTTTCAGTGACACATATCTCTTCCTGTGACAATACTAAGTCTTTTTTTTTCCATACTACCCTTGAGCACATGAAAGCAATGTGTGCATTTCGTACTCAGATAAAATGAAGACTTTCATTTCAGAAGAGAAAGTGTCATCTTGACAGCTGAGTATCAAGTCTGATTTTGAAAATGAGTGCTTAGTCCAGAGATAAAAAATTCTATTTCCTAAAAACCTTAGAGAATGAAACATAGAGCAGAGCTCAAACTGCATACTACTTTTCTCTCTTCTCACATATCCTACAGGTAACCCAGCCACCAGCAATGGTACCTGGGAAAATCACAGGCTTGTGCCTGTCCTCAAACAGCCCTTGCCCAAGTGAATGCCTGGAACCAGACCAGCTATTGTTTCCTTCACATTCAGCACCACTGCTGAAGCATGAAGGAAACTCCCACCTCGTCCTTCCCTCCTCACCCTCCTTCCCCTCCCCCTCGACCCACACACAGAGATGTGAGAAAGGAAGCAGATCAAATGAAAGCAGTGAGAACTTATGTTTCTTTATTTCGTTTTGCACTGCCATCTATCTCCCACCGCAGCACCAGTAAAGAGCAAGGCAAGGGCTTCCTGGCTTATAACTGATGGTCGTCTGCCACAGGCTCGTGCCTCTGCGTATTTTTCCACCTTTGAGCATCCAAGAATTACAGAAATGAAAGACGAAATGAAGAATGATGAATGAAACGAAAACGAAGAATCCTGGTTCGTACGCAATCTCGTGAATAGCCCCCACCAAAGGCAGGATTGTGCCCTACCTCCTTCAGCATACAGCATGTTTCCCAAAAGGCATTGCTGGACTCGAGCTTCCAAAACTCTGATCACAAAAGAATCTCAAGTTCAAAAGTGTTTTGGTAGCCACAATCACGGTGGGGAGGGAAAGAGTAGTATTCAACGATCAATTGATATAAAATTCCCAAAGAAAGTGTCTGGTACCTTAAGGCTATTTAATATCTAAACCAGTATTGGTCTTTGGAAAATGCCAGCCCAATCAGTACTTTGTTAGAATAACATTGTTTTGCGAAGCATCCGTCACCTAACGCATTACAATTGCACTTATATTTGAACAACAAAAATAAAAGCGATTTAGAAGTAGAATCCTAATCAACGTGCTCCATACTGTCATGCAGACAGCTCGGGAAGACGGCATATATCACTGATTTCTCAGGCCTACCTTTTCTATAAGCTTCATAATTCCCTCGCCAAAAGGGCTTCATAGTAGAGGTATAAGTAAGAGAATGCAGAGAGTTGTGTTATATGGGCAGAAACTGGGAAAGGAAATGTCTTTTAAACAAAGGGACCGATCGACAAGCGATTTGGCTCCAAACGAAACTCAGTAAAAGATGAATGCTCTGTACTGAACCTAATGAAAGGGTGTAGTGAAGACAAAGCCAGGCTCTCGCCAGAGGTGCCCGTGGTTCAGATGAGAGGCAGTGGGCACAAGCTGCAACATGGGAATTTCAGACAAGATAAAAGAAAACTACTTTTTACCAGAAGGGTGGTCAGGCACTGGAACAGGAGCCCAGCGAGCCTGGCAGCTCCCCACCCTTGGAGAGATTAAAAACTCAACAAGCCTCTGAGCATCTTGCTCTAAGCAGGAGGGGGATTAGGTGACCAGAGGTGCCTTCCTGCTGGCATCCTCTGTCACTCTCCGATTCTGTCACTGAAGGATTACATTGGGCACCAGTAGACTGACTGCATGTGAAATGTTGTTCTACTTGCAAATGGTGAATGAAAGTTAATGAATTAATAATAAATCTAGTTTATTATATACAATAAATAATAATGAATGTGTAATAAAATACTGTGGAATTTGCAAATTGTCAGTTTGCTTTTAACTCTTGCAAATAATCATACTACTGCTGTGCTTATAAACCCTGCTGCTCAGGTTTTGCCTGTTCCTAGCATCTACTGAAATACTTGTTCATAAAGGTCACTGCGAAGGTTTTAGTCATTTTTATCTTTGTAACAGAACAAGGTTAGTTTGGGGTTTGTTGCCTGTTTTTTTTTTTTTTCCACAGCATAACCCGAAATGAACCTCAGATCAAAGTCACTCTATTCTATTCTGAATACTATGCCCTGCGCTGCAGTGTGCGAGAGCCTTCCAGTAATATATTACACAACGTGATTAACAACTGTCACGTGTTGTTTGTTTCTCATCATCTCCCCAGGGATAAACTCAGTTTAAGTGCTGCACTGGTGGGAGTTTTTGTTTGGTTTTGTTTTGAAATATATGAGAATGATCTGGCAAGTGAATATTGCCAGGTCATTTTCATTAAGCACCACATTGATCCTGAATACTGTTCCACATTACTGTTTCACAGGGAGATAAGAAGATACATGCTGTTTAATACAGAATTTGAGGTAAAATTGCCATGACAAGGTTCAACTGGCAGCTCACAAAGAAATTAAATCTATGAACCAATATGCCCAGAGGCATTGATACTGCAATGTGCTGAGGATCTTTTGACTGGTACTCCGTATCCTCACCTCTCAATGGCCCAAGAGGTGTCAAGGCCATTACAGAGCAAATCAGCAGTTCACAGGATCTGACTTACAGAGAGAACAGGTAATAATAATAATAGAGTGATGTCCACAGGTGGACTTGGTTGGAATATCTCCCCACAAACAGAACACTTGTTCTCATTCCTGAAGGAAAGGTAACCACCAGAAGACTTCATCATGAGCAAAACCTGTTAAACGTGCTCGCTTTCCCAAAGAGCATCAGCCCAAAACAAAAAGCAACGCTTATTCTCTCTGTACGAAAGATACGCGACTTAGACGTGGTGAAAATAACGTGATGGCTTCTGCTCACGGACAATTCAGGTCAGTAGGAGTCAGATACGCTCATTAAATCGGGANTGTTAAACGTGCTCACTTTCCCAAAGAGCATCAGCCCAAAACAAAAAGCAACGCTTATTCTCTCTGTACGAAAGATACGCGACTTAGACGTGGTGAAAATAACGTGATGGCTTCTGCTCACGGACAATTCAGGTCAGTAGGAGTCAGATACGCTCATTAAATCGGGAAAGAATCTTGGCAGAATAAACAAAAACACCAATTCAGGCATTTTCTGCACAGTTTTAATGTATATTTTTCTCAATCTTGGCATATACCTGCTGTCGCCTCTCCACCATCTTCTCTGTGTAGCCCCAAGGGCCGTTAATCCAGCTTTGAAGAGAACGCTTTTTCTTTCACAACTCAAACAGCTGCCTCAACATGTCTAAATAAGTAGTGCCTTTATTTTTTAAAAAAGAAAAATATAATACTCTACACTAGGTCAAATCATTCATTCACACTACGTTAATCATTTACATGGATTTTACCACATATAAATCCCCAAAATCCAGAACTACAAAAGAAGGGGGACTCTTCTCATTTCACAGATGCGAGAAACTGGAGCTGATGTTAAAGGATACTCCTTCAAGCCAGTTAGTGCAACGAGTTCCAACAGAAAGTAACTGGGGCTTGCTTATCTGAATGTCTCAGGTACTTCTCCTACACAGTTTGACTGAAAGGAAGACTATCCTGCACACTACAGAGTGACACAGAAATACCAGAAGTAGCCCAGCTAATTCCAGTAAAAGCTAGGAACAAAACTAATCACAGTAATCTGAAGAGCTGTTCTGCTCCAGCAAGGTAAATTTGACTCGTGAAATTTGGGGTGCATTTATAGACTTGCGCAGAGCAACTCGGCTTGGTACTGCAAGGCAGAAAAAGTAAATCGGGCTAGAGGCAGTGTTAGGCCCAAGATCTCCTGAGCGATGTCCAACTTTTTGACTCATATTGCCTAATGCAAATCTGTGAAATAAAATTAACAGGTCTGGTTGAAACTTTATGCCTTTGGATGAAACCCAGCTTCAAATGTAGAAATTCAGACTCCGAATTTGTATTTTACAAAACTGTGGATGCACTTTTCCTGCAGTTTTTACAACAAATGCTGCTGCTGACAAACTCTGGGTTAGGAGAGGAAACGTACATCATTTTAACCTGGTACTATCATCTCAGTGTTAAAGATGTACATCCTCCTCTCTCCACCTCATCTAACTCCCACGCTGCTTGGAAACGACAGAAAAAGATTCTGAAGCAGGAAAACTGACTCTCTGACGTACAGCTTGGGATGAGAACCAAATTACTCAAACTGCTGGTAGTAGGATAAAAAAAACATGCCATCACAACATACATATTAAAAAACTCACCCGGTCATCCATACAAAGATAAATTCAGAAGCACCCAAAGTCCCATGAGTAGCTGCCCCTATGAGCCTGTATTTGTCATAATAAGATGGCGAAGGTTTGAAATAAACTCAGATTTTGTTTTTAGAATTGTATCAGAACTACATTTTGTCAGATTAGAAAGAAACCAAGGCAATGATTTCATTCGTTGATTGCGCTTCAAATTACAAACTTCCCTCAAACTTGAGATGATATGGTTCCGAGCAANAAAGTCCCATGAGTAGCTGCCCCTATGAGCCTGTATTTGTCATAATAAGATGGCGAAGGTTTGAAATAAACTCAGATTTTGTTTTTAGAA
>VZSC01009079.1:0-60390 GCA_013398225.1 Steatornis caripensis
TGACCCTGGGAAGAAGGGAGGGGTGGGGGGAAGATGTGTTTAAGATTTAGGGTTTTTTCCTCATTATCTGCTATGATTTGATTGGTAATAAATTAAATTAATTTCCCTGAATTGAGTCTGTTTTGCCTGTGATGGTAAATGATCTGCCCTTATCTCGACCCAGGAGCCTTTCATTGTATTTTCTCTCCTCTGTCCAGATGAGGAGGGGAGCGATAGAGTGGCTTTGGAGGGTACCTGGCCTCCAGCCAGGGTCACCCCACCACGGACGCTACAATCAAAAGTGTGTCCCTGGTATTTTTGTTTTAGTTTTTCATTTCCCCCTGTAATGATGGGTGCTTTTGCATTTGTAGTCTGTGGCTTCTTGCTCCCCAGAGAAGTTTTAGGGAGCTAAAGACAAGCTGTGATGCTGGGCTGGGCAGCAGAGGTGACTAATGAAAGGGAAGAAGGTGGCAGAAGGCTAACCATCTCCTGGACACTACGGTGTGGGTCCAAAGTGGGGGCTTTAGAGCATGGGGGGGAAAGCTTTCTTATATCTATCTATCTATCTATCTATCTATCTATCTATCTATATCTATATATCTATACTAGGTAGTAGTAATCTTTTTCCCTTGTGTGTGTGATCTTGTATTTGAGCTAGTAATCTTGTGGGGTAAGTGGTATGCGCTGGAAAACTGTTGGTGGTTGCAGTCCAGCGAAGCTGGAGTGAAGAATTTATGGTGAATGGCCAGGATATGGTCCACAACTGACAGAGCCTGTGACTGCATTTCAGTCCTTTTCCCTGCTGCTGTTCAATTTTGCTCTGGCTTGTGTACGTGAATGTGTGGCTTGCTGAGTGGTTTTGAAGGCCCCAGGCAGCCCTCAACCCATGACCTTCCCTGGGGAGATGTGAGGAGCAGAAGGGGGTGTGATGTGCCAAAGCTGATTGCAGATCTGAAGAGTAAACCCCTCATCTTCCCTGGTTGCTGAGAAACCAAGTTTTTATGGTGTTTGATGAATTTGTGTGTTTACGCAAGAGCCCTGAAGCGGGAGGCTGATACTGAAGGTGGCATAAAGCACACTCCTTGTCTCTTCTAGGGAGTGTGTCAGCTTGCTCCCAAACCTTCTAGCTTAAACTGGGAAAAAAATGATGTAAAGATCACAGAATTCCAGTCTTCCAGTTAATCTAAACGTTTCATAGCTGATGATGCTTCAGGTTGAAAATATTATTGTCTGAAATAAGACATTGCCTGATTTTAATTAATTTTTTTTTGAGGGAGACTTGGTTTTGTTTCCTTGATTCAGTCTAATCCTGCTTCCTGTGATAAATGGCTTTTCATGCAGTGGGTGCACTGATTACTCCATGGCACACATCTGCTAAAGGATGACTTTGATACTCAGGCTGATTTGTTTAGTAAGTGGCAGATTTTTGATTGCAGTCTCCTTTCAACACAGAAGATGACTTAAGTAAGACTTTAATCCTCTATTTTTTTTTTTTTCAAACCGCAGGTTTTGGGGTTTCTTCCCCATCTCTGTCTTCATCTCTCTGGTTTTTTCCTACTTTCTAGGTACACTTTGGTTTCTGTCTCTTCATAAACAGTTATCAAGCATGATTGCTGGCAACTTTGCCATAATACAGTTGGCACGTAACATCGATGCAATTATGAACTCAGAAGCTGTGCTCCATGCAATTGCAGGATTATATAATCTACTCTGGCTTCAAAACATAAACCATCTATACTAGATTCAAAATTCCGCATGGAAATGGCAATTTTGGAAATAGCTGTCAGAGAAATGCTTCGCTGAATTTTTTGAATTATTGCTAGAAAGGTTCATGTGGAAAGGAGTGTCCTGTCTCCCTGGATGTTATGCCTGCATCTCTGTGTCAGATGTGTGCGTACGGGCAGAGAGACTCAGTATGACACAGACTCAGTATGACATTATTGTATTCTCTAATAAATGTCAAATGTTAAGCCCTCCTCTTTTTTTTCCTAACCCCCCCCCTTTTTCTTTTTAATAAACGACACGAAATGTTTTGATAGCTCTTAGGCTGTATCTGTGCTACAAACTTTCAGTATTTAGGGATGGAACTTTATTTTCTCCTTTATTAATGCTTACAAGCTTCTATATACCTATAGCTGTCAAGGCTAAAACTGCTTTTATTGAACATAGCCTGCTTCACTGCAGAAACCAGTCAAATTGCATAAACAAAACCACCTTCTGGTGCCTGGGAGCTACGCTAGAAGGCTTTGATGGTACAGCTGGAGCATCACATTCCACCTGGTCTTTGTTAGCACTTTGCAAGCCTTATTTTATAAGAGAGTTGTTAATGGGGAGTTCCACTTTGGGGATGCACAAACTGAAACTTGGAGACAGGAGATAACTTACTCACATTTCACTGTAAACAGTGTGGTCAAAATGGAAGCTGGATCTTCTAGCTCTGTCTAATGCTGTGACTGCTATGTCACACAGACTTCGTCTATAAATTTGTCTGCATTTTCCATATATACATAAAATACGTGTAATGCTTCCTCTGAAGATTTGCTCTGCCACACGGAACTATTGCTGGGTACAGAGAAATAGGGTTGACAATGTGAACCGAAGACTGGGCAAAGCTTCCTGTCTTTACTTTTGCAAATTTACAGTAGCAACCGTAAGGTTCTTTTGGCCTGATACTGCTTCTGCTCTGCCAGTGATGCAGCACGGCTTTCAGACACAACTGCATCCTGGAGGAGAAGCCTCTGAGGACACCTCTTTGCTCTTACTCTAGTGCACGGGAGTTAGTGCTGAGATGGGATGTCTGGCGGCAGGAAATAACCGTAGTTAAGAAATAGAGATACAGTTAGGTAAAATTGATCTCCTTTTTGCTTATTAGAAGAGCCACAGATGGAGAAAACTTTGAGATTTTCGGTAACTCCGCTTTTTGTTTTTGACGTCTAGTACTCTGTTTTTTAAAGAAGAGTAATTAGAATATACAGTTGATTCAGGTACTTGTATTTTGGCATTCCTGGTCACTTTATGAAGAACAAGTTGAAATCTCTGTAGTGTTCTTTGTACTTCCTTATGGTTTATTTTGAAGATTTTTTCCATTGCACTTCTATTTTTTTCCCTTTTTCCCATAATAAAGTTTGAATTTGGAAGTGTGTGCGAATTTGAAGTAGCAATAATCGTCTCATCTGGCTTTCTAAAATAGTGCAACGCACTGAGTCACTTCTTGCCACTAATAAATTGTGTCATTTTGCCAGGATCAGAATGTTCCAGTCTCAAAGCAAATAGTTTTAACAGCAAAAAAACAGTTGTTACCATATACATGTGTGCACGTGTGTGTGTGTGTGTGTATATATATATACACACACACGCACACACTCTCTAATATGTCTTCTTATCCAAAGATGATGATTGATTCTACTATGGGGGTGGGGAGCAGTGAATTAATAATCACCATTTCCTTCCGGTTTACCTCAGCCTTCAGTTTCAGCAAGGGAGGAGATAAAAAATAAATTCAGACCTTAGTGTTTTTAAAGGCGATGTTTATAAGCATGAATGAGGAAAAAGGTGGGATGATTCTATAAAGGAAAAAAAAAAAAGGTAGAGGGAATACTACACTTGTCAAATTAACTTTTTATTGTGTTTTTATTCCAACATGTTGGATGTATCATCTTTTATATCCAGTCTTGAAGTGATTTCTGTCATATTTGTGAGTTCTGTTGCAACACTCTTAAGTTCTGCAAAAAGCCACGTGTGTTCCTCCTGGTTGTTCGCAGATGTTTGCTGTGCTGAGGATTTGATATGTTGATTTTGCAGACTTTAACAGAGGAGAATGAAAAACACGATTTTAACGTTCATTATTTTATGTCTGTTTATCTTCTCATGCTTTGCCAGCAAACCTGGTCCATCAGGCTAAGTAAGTGTTAATGTTTTAATGGCCCCACTGGTAGGAATTTCTCCTCAGATGGGAAAAGTGGACTGCAGGGGGAAGCCAGCGGAGTGGTACATGTGCAGACTGTACAGATGTGCAGGGACCTGCGACCAGAGAGGCTCAGGTGCTGGGAGAGGCCAGGAGGGGCTGGGCACCTCGGGCTAAGGCAGGGACAAGCCTTGGCAGTTGCTCAGAGATGGCTCTGGTTTATTCCCAATAATTGTGCTAAACCACTGGCAGGGGAGTGGAAGCGCCAGCACAAGAAATCCCATCTGAGATAGATCAATTTGTAGGGCTTTGGGAGCCTGGATCTCATTGCACTGAAGCAGTCTGACCCCAGGACTTCCGTGGCTTTGTTCCTTGTGTCTTTGACAATGCTAACATGAGCCTTACTCTCTTTCTACTTTCTGCCCCTGGCTGAAGAGAAAAGATAAATGGTCTGTATACAGGAGGGAAATGCCAAACGGTGATGCTGAGATAATTGCTAAAAACAAATTATTTTTTTTTAATTTGCTCTTTCAAATGATCTTAACAACTGATGGGTTATGCTTATTAATGAATTAGCAGGAAAATCTCCGGTAGCTATTCTCATTGTGATAGTGTTGAGAAGGATTGAATGTTGATGAAATAATGGAGTGACGGTTTGCAGAGGATGTCAGTGATGGCTTTGGAGAGCAGGAGCTGAGCAAGAGGGCAGAGGCTGACATTTGTGAGGTTGCTCAAAGACCTGTACGGTTGAGATAGTTTTAGTCTTCATGCTGGTAAGTTCTGTGGCTGCCATTGGTTGTACTTTCTACTTACAGAGGCTCTTTAGAAAAACATAAAAAGGCATCTGACTTTTATAGCAGGATCATAGTAGGGTGGCTAGTGACCTGCTCCTATAAGAAGATAGTCTAAATGCTGTATTTCAAAGGAAGGTAAGGTGGTGATTGATATAAACGTTTAGCATGAAGGAGAAGAGAATCTAGATACATTATTTTTTTTGCCCCCTGTAATAATTCATAAGATAAAAATAGCAAGCAACAGGTTTAAAACCTCTCAATTTATATAGACTTTATATAGACACTAATTTATATGTGATAAAGTTTCATGGCCACAGAGTGGGTGACAGCAGGTAAAGAGCAATGCTTTTATTTCAGCATTGTTTCTCTCTCACCTTAGCTCATACGGTGTTTGCCTGACGCTCACAGAAGCTATCTGCACAAAGCTTATAAGGAACAACCCCTTCCTATTTTTTCCAGCCTGGCATGGGCTACCTGCACCTATAACCCATGCATGTAAAAGTAATTTGATGGTACATTTCTTCACTGTCATGTCTTGAATAGCTGAGCTGCCTGGATCAGCAGCAAATTGCCATGCTTTGTGGATCAAGGTAAGAAGTCCAAAGCGAGTGTGGCCTCTGAGGTGCAGGGCTTGCACAGCTATTTTGGGGCATTAGAGGTGATACGTGCCTGATGTCTTCTAGCAGAGCGTCATCCTGCCGTCCACAGGAGCTAGAAGACTTTTGATCTACCCCAGTGTGACTGGTCTTGTGCATTGATGCTCTGTGTAAGGGTTTTATGAAAGCCTTCAATGGTAACAAAGGATTTTGAGGAGAATAAGTCAGTCTCTCATAGGTGAAGCTGTTGAAGCCCCCAAGACTTGACAGATAGATTGAGGTTAGATATGTAATGTATATTTTGCATGGTTGTTTGATCAGGCACATTTTCCAGCTGCCTCACCTGGAAAAATTGGACATAAAATCTCAAGCAACCACAAAAAAAGCTTTGATAGAAAAGAAATACAGCTCCGCTTTTTCATCCAAATATGTTATGAATTATTGTGATAGTTACCTGAATGAGCCATGTCATTGCCAAGTTATAAAAACACAGAAACAAACCTTTATGTGTTAGCATGTATGTACCTGTTTAATACTAAACAGTGTGTATATATTGTTTTTATTTGCCTTTTGGGGGAGTTTTGCTTTTTGTTTTTTGTGGTATGTTTCTCAAGCTTTTCCTAGCATATTGTCACTGGAAACTTTCCTTTAAAATGAAGGCAGATATTTTTCCCTTGTTACCTTGCAGCAGGCATTGGGACTTCTAGGGGAAAATAGGAAATATCAAAAGATGTGTGGTAGGACTGTGGCAGCTAGCCATACTTTGTGTGGTTCCATGCAGAAATACAGAAGCCAAACCATGCTTTGCATTATCTAATAAAATGGGAAGGTGTAGTATTGATTCTTAACTATTTAAATGATCTGAAAATAGAATCATAGAATAGTTTGGATTGGAAGGGACCTTTAAAGGTCATCTCGTCCAACCCCCCTGCAGTGAGCAGCGACATCCTCAACTAGATCAGGTTGCTCAGAGCCCCGTTCAACCTGAACTTGAATGTTTGCAGGGATGGGGCATCTGCCACCTTTCTGGGCAACCTGTTCCAGTGTCTCACCACCCTCACTGTAAAAAATTTCTTCCTTATATCTAGTCTAGATGTACCCTCTTTAAATCTAAAACCATTACCCCTTGTCCTGTTGCAACAGATCCTGCTAAAAAGCTTGTCCTGTCTTTGTTACAGGTCTTCTTTAAGTGCTGAAGGGCTGCGATAAGGTCTGCCTGGAAAAACAGATACAAGATCTGTTTAATTTGTGTGCATTGTGGTATCTTGCTAGTGAATTTTAGTGGTGTCTGCCTTTGTATGGCAAACCACATTAGTTTTATGATGAAGAATCATGAAGTATTTATTTTTAGCTGAGTTTCTTACAGTTACACAAATCCCGTTTTGCTGCTGTTTGTGTTTTACCATGTCCACTAAGAGCTTTTGAGCCCATTGGCTATTTGCAGCCAAATTTCTTGGAGGATATAGGGAGGGAGGCAAAAGGAACTTATTTCCTACAAGTTATGTGAAAAAGGTGGGTGGGTGAAGAAGAGAGAAAGGGACTCCATTCAGTTCCCCCCCTTTCACAACTGAAGTAAAAAACCTAAGATGACCTCAGCTTGACTTTCACATGAGAACATCTGTGTGGGGCAGGGACGTACTTGTACCCTGGTCATGGAGTAAAGCTTTGGCTTTACTGCTGGCACAGAACAGATACGAGAGGGTGCAGACAGGTTTCCCTGGGAAGCATGCTCTGTTAGTGCTGGGGGAGCCTACTTGTCCAGGCTGAAATGCTATGATGAGAGGTAGAAAGCTGGGTCCTGATTCTGAAGCAGAACATCATTCAGAAGCAGCGAAGTTGTGCAGAATCCTATGTGGCTGTTGCTGAGTTAGCAGGAAGTACTGCAGTGTTATCATTATAGTGGATGTACATACTTGACCCAAAAATATTTGTTTGCAGAGAGTATCCTTTCAGTGTGTTTGTGGCGAAGTGCAGGAAGTTATTTATTGTACAGCTGGTTTGAATTGAAACTTTTGAGGATAATGGGACAGCTCTCCATCTCCTCCCATCCCCCTCCTTAGGCTTTGATGCAAGAGCACATTTTCCATGACTCCATTATTGTTTGAACATCAGGATATTGCATAAGCCTCTCTTGGGGGAAACAGAATATGCAGAAGCAGAAAATGACCTGTGCCCACCCACAAGGGCTATTAAATGCAGCTTCACATATAGTGACAATAATTAAGAACATGAGCAGGGGAAAAAAAGTGTGGGCATTTGAATATTTTAATTAGTGAGGGCGGCAGCATTCAGATCCAGGTTCTCACGCTACTTTCTGCAATGACTATCTGCACAACCATGGGTATATCTCCTAACCTCTCTGTTCTTCTCTCTCCTGCTTTGAAATAGAGCTTTCCTTTCTCCTCATGGTAAAGTGCAGTGGGCAGGGGAGGAGAGGATAGGGAAGTGCAATTCAGGGTTTTTTGTTGTTGTTTGGGTTTTGTTTTACTCCTTTGGCTATAGAATCTTAGATGAAGAAGTCATTAAAGAAAAATGTGAATAAACAGGCTAAGCTGTTAGACATCTTGTGCAAATTACACAGATTGCTTGGAGAATTCACTTTGGTGGCAATATCATATGGCAGGCTTCATCCTAGACAAGGAAAGGTTAATGTTTGGTAAATTTACATAACTGCTGCTGAGGGCGAGCATTCCTGGGTCACCCCACGTTCCTGTCAAAATCATCTGGAGTTTTGACTGTTGTACAAATTGAGGAAATGCAGTCCCGTGCTCTCTGATCGGTTCAGCTTTACAGTTGAAGCCAGTGGTCCTGCTCATTTGAATGTCAAGACAAGTACCTTAGGGTTTTTCAGAATCAGAGATTAAGTTTGTGAAGTACTTTACAAATAACTTGTGCTTTATTCCCCCTTCTCTGCCTGAAAAGTCTCCATCTCTGGGTTGAATGAAACAATTCTCTAAGAGTCTGTAGCGGTGGTGGAGGTGTGCAGGACAGGACGAACAGGCTGCAGCCTCTGATCACAGCATGACCAGACCATTGGAGAAGGTGAAAAAACAAACGTGCGCTTTTCATGTAGAGGCGCATGTACGTTGAATCCCTGAGAGAGAAAAACGGTACCACTGCTACTTGCTCATAAATGCAGAATTAGCCTCTCACACGTCTTGCATGTTTTCAGATCAGTAGCGCGTGAAGGTGGAGCTGCCACTGTATCCTGTTGGAAGCAGAAACGTAGTGGTGGAGGGGAGCTGAAGTTTAGTTTGGTCTTTTCTGGCAGGAAACCAAATCCCACGGGCAATGAGAGGTCTTTTAGTTTTCTCTCTTGTCCCCTGTCTTTGTCATTCTTCTTCTGGAGAGCAGTCAGAAGTTTGTTGGCCCATGGAGCAAAAGAAGAGCACGTTGCATCCTTTGTAACACTCAAAATAGAAAAGAGAGTGGGGAGTGACAAATAGACACGTACATGATTACACTACAAAGGCTGATTTCTTTTCAAGTGCAAATGAAGGGGATCTGTTACCCAATAAGCCTTGGCACCTGCACAGCACTGAAAAGGCATATTTATGCCATTGTGTGAATCGGCACAGGTAATGAAGTATCAACAGGCACTTCATTTATTTTGTGTCTAGGTTGAGGAGGGAAAACAGACCTTTTAAAAGTCGATGTCTATTTGCAACATTATCTTATATCCTAATGAAGACTGTCAATTGACAAATTGAGGGAAGATTGTCTCTTCCTCCTTTTGAGAGGTATCTCTCCTTAAGAGAAGAATAGTCTGACTATGTGGGGCAGAAAGAGGAGCAGCCCTGACAGGATCTGGTACTATAAATCATTTACTTGAGATAAAATTTTGATAAGCATTATGGAGAAATCACCTCATTTTTATTGTGCCAGTTAACATGAGCTGGCACTCTCTGTTTATTGATCCTGCAGTTGAAAGTTTATGGAAGTTCCTCAAAGGGATGCCCTTGAATCTGGGGCTTAATGACTGCTCCCTCTATTGGCATTACAGCTTCTAACTGGAGCAGCTTAGATTAATTTCTCTATTATTGTGTGACTGGTCATATACAACCTGCATGAATGAGACCTCAAGTCTACTGTTACAAAACTACAGTGTTAAAAGCCAAAAAACTCTAAGCCAATGTCACATCTTAAAGCTCAGGAGAGGAATTTGAAAATCATGTGATAATAAATGTTCTGAGATTATTTATTTCATTTAAGTAAATATGCCTATTTAAAAAAAAATAAATTCTTCAGGGTTTGTGTGTTTCAAGGTCTCTTCACACGTGTCCCTCACAGGGCTAGGGGCCTGTATTTTTGTTTTGGTTTGGTTTTTTTCTCTTCCAAGTGAAAGGGAAGATCTTGACGTAGTTCTGAGATTGCCACTGGTGAATATTTTTGAGAGAGAACCTCAGCTATTGTAAGACTTGTTGGAGACTTGCAAGCACCGAAGGTTGAAGAAAATAATACATTTTCAACTTGGTCTCATGTTGCATTTTGGAAGCAAGGAGTTGCAGACCTGAGTTTCATTGAAGTGGTGGTTGGTGGTTGTTCAAAGAACGGAGCAGATCTTCCTGAGACTTGTCTGCATCCGTACGAAATGGAAGATGCCTCATTTCAAATGGCAGCAGCAAAGGAGATCGAGGATTTTAAAACAAATTGTGTGCTGCTTCATTCAGACTGAGCAAGGTTCATAAATGTGAGGGAAACCTAAAAAATCTGAAGTTAAAGGTCTTCCGTTATGAAGTTAAAGGTCTTCTGTTATGAAACAACCACAAAAGAAGGGTGAACACTGTCATCTCTGTCTTTAGGCACTAGTTGAATTTTTGAAGGTGTAGAGCCTGTGGCAGTCTCTGTGAAGGTCATACAAATGTGTGCATATGCTGTGCTTCTGGAGATCATGGCGTGTTCAGCTGGCAGAGTTCCCTTCCCAATCTGCTCTAATGAGATTTGCTTGGAATACCATGGTTCTAGTGTTGCTTGCTTTTATTCTGAATTTTGTTAATATTGCCAGTACAGAAGAATTATAACAGCCTCTTTCGCTTCTAATATTTCTCATATTTAAAGTCTTGTGTTAAGGCAGGGTTCAAAAATTTGCTAGATTTCCTTCCTATATTTCCTTTTTTTTGACTGCTTTTATGGGGCACACCAAGTCTTTATCTCTGCCAAGCACGTGGTGTACACCTTGTATGCTAGTGAGAATCATTAACTTGCAAACATTGTAAAAAAAGTTATCTTCAACACAGATAGGTGAGCAGTCAGAAGGATGGAAACACTGCAAAAGAATGTTTTAAGTAGGTCATTGATAATCCTTTTTATGGGCATGATTGAGTAAAACACTGAATACTTTGGCCTTGAACCAGAAGAGCTCTTAACTGTGAGTGTCGAGCCCAAAAGTAAAAAGTGAAGACCTGAAGTCAGTTCAGTGAGATTTGTTTCCTTGCTGACATTTAAGCACTTGCTTGCATGGCTTTGTGGAACGTGGCCCCTCTTGGGCAGAGCCCGTGGAAGTGTAAGATGGGAAATCGCAAGCCCCTCCTTAGCTCTTAGCTTTGTTTGCCTTTCTGACATTTGGCTGTCCTCTGTTTTGCACGGGCTTCTTGCTTTGTCCCCGTGTCCTAACTTGAATGAATCAGTCCTGGAAGTGGTGAAACAGTTTGGTGTTTGCAGATGGGGGACTCATTCCTGGACATGCTTCAGTGGAGTTCCACAAAGGGTGAAGTTGCGCCAGATGTTTTCTAACATGTCCTTCTGGTAGGTCAGGGGATCTTCCTCTGAGCTCAATCTGTACTGAAGTTACTTGTTCCCAGACGCTTTCTCAGTAACATTCCTGTCGTTTGTGACCTCATACCTACCTATAGGTGCTTTCTCAGTTTAAAAACACGAGAGGTTGAACATATAGATTTTGCAACTTTTTCTTCCTTGAAAAATAAATTATTTTGCCGTAATGTGTACTAGTTGGCTCATTGAAAAGAAATAACTTTGATTTCCACGGCGGACTTGTCTGTTGGTTTGTTATAATAGCATATAATTTGTATCACTGTGCTCATAAATAAATGAAAAATTGAGTATGGAGTTTCTTATTCTAGGAATAAATGGACTCAGAAGTATCCAGAGGTCTGGAAATTTAATGGGAGACAAAGAAACAAATACAGTAGGCTACAGTGAAAAGCCTCCTTCCTGTTTTCATAATTTTATTATTTGTTCAGTAATGGAAACACGATGTGGGTAGGTTTCCCAGAAAAATCTCCAATTTCCTCATAGGCTTTCTGTGAGGTAACTCATAGACTTGTCAAAGTCTGGCCTATTTTCACGCTGCTGTTTACGTGTAGTCCTGAGTTTCTTCTCAGTAAAAGAAGTTGCTTGGCTTTAAAACCAGATGAATTGAAAAAAAAGAAATAAAGTTGCACTTGCTTATTTCATTGCTTGAATAAAGTAAACCTGTCATGAACAGCGTCTTGTCTGGTGTAGTTTTGTACGCATATAAACCAGATATAAGAAACAATTATAACTTAGTTACCTCTTTTTCAATGAAGTACTTTAGCTAACCGAACAATCTGATTACTTAAAAAAAATAAAAAAATACTTAGTTTAGGGTAGTTCTTTGTGACTTAGTGACAGTAATTAGTAATATGGGGCAAAAGTATGAAGTGTCCTAATTCTAAAGCTACAGTTTTCTAAGACAGAGGCACTTGATGAAAAAGAGGAGAGAAGACTGAATCACTTAGTGAACAACTGGTAATTTATCTAAGTTTTCTCCTCTGTAACCATTTGATATTTTTCCATAGCCATGAGTTGGCACTCTTAGGTCTGACTGTACCAAACATTTTTCAACATGCTGAACACAACACATGGCTGGGTGCAGAGCTGGCAGCCTCTAGCTGGAATTCTGCCGGCTTGCGAGGCGAACAATAGTTTCCACTGAAAAATGTGGGCAAACCAAAGGTGAGAAAAATAGATGAAGAACAGATTTTGTTGCCGTTGGAAGCTTATGAAATTGGACGTTTAACTCCTTTGGTCAGGTTTGTGTCCCTTCATTTGATTGTAGGGAGTTGATGTTGATTATATGAATGGATTTAGGATTAGAGTCAGCTACTGTAAATCGGTCTGGTGTTTATAATCGCTGCATATTAGGAGGTTGGACAAGATGTCCTCCTGAGATCCCTTCCAACTTGAATTATTCTGTGATCCTATGAGCTATTAACTGCTTGTATTTAAAGCTATAGCACCTTTGCAAGCATTAAGAAGGTCTTTTGATGGTTGCTAAAAAAGGTAAATAGGACTATTTACTGCCATTTCCATTGTAGTGAAACGCTTGGAAGTTGCGTGCCTTCCCTGTTAGTACCTCTATACTGCAAGTGTTAATACTTTGTGACTGGTTAATTGTGTTTCAGTAGGCCACTGGTGGATCTCTTCTCTCCAGAGCTTAGACCTACTTGCTAGTTAGTATAAGCTTTTGCCTGCCAAGAGAACGTGCTCCTCTTACTTAGAAGAATACTGCAGGGGGAATGTGTTGTGGGCATCTACGTCAGAAAACTTGCTTGTGAAAACCGATGCAGCTTCTCATTTTATTGCAAATCAGAAATTCTTGAGAAAAGGTGGTTTGAGGGTGTGTCTTCTAGAGCGTGCTGCAAGTCAGTGGAGAATATGAAAGAGGAAATGCAGAATGAAAGCAGACAAGGTTCTAGTCGTTTTGATGACAACTGAAATGGCAATCAGTGGTTTTGTTTTTTCCATGACTAAAATACGTACTCTTAGCGCTGTCGTATAAACATGTGATATGAGGGAGTCTGTAAGCTACATCTGTTAAATCCAGAGGCTCAAAAAGGCAGAACTGGTAATTGATTTTGCATGTGGGGTTTTTTTTTTTTTTTTGAAGACAGGGCTGAAATAGCTCCCTGAGCTCTTTTCTGCGTCGGTTAGATGTGTTTGGGTCCCTGAGCTTTTTGTGCTTGCAAGTGATTTTGCAGAACATTATGAAAATGGGAGAGGCAGTTGTGTGAATTAAGGCTTAAATGAAGAGCAGAGATAAGAGAGAGATTCTTGTTATCATGACAATTATTTCTTACAAGTGGAGTCCAGTGATGTCAAGTAATAAATTCTTTTCCTCCACTCAGTGTTGATGCTGCTTGATGAGTAGACAACATAAGGGGATCGTAACAGGAAAAGCGCCTAGCAGATTACAGTAGGATTTGTGGACATTAAAGCTGTTCTACAGCATGATTTCCTGTGAATGATGGGTTCTCCTGGCCTTCGTCCTTGTGCTTTATCTAATCTGAATTGAAATAAAATCAGAGGTGTGAATTCTGCATTGTTTTCTGTAAACTCTTAAAGCTATTCCATAAACCGCCCAGGTGGTGTTTTGGTCTGACACCTCTCAGCCGTACTGGTGCCTCTGGCTCTGGCTCACATGCCCATTTCAGTGTGCAGCCACAGGAGAGGAAAGATGATGTATGTTTCTTGAAGAAAAGCTGAAAAAAAGCTGTATTTCTAAGTATCTGGTGAGATTACTAGAAACAGTTGAACACAATTTTAAATGGGCTTGATAGCATATTTCTAAACCACAGATTTGAAGTATTGTTGCTTCATGTTGGACAACTGGAGATCTGGCAAACTAATCACCCAAGACAACAAATTGGCCAAGACAATAAGATTTGATCAACACTTTTTAATTTATTCTTTGTACTGCAAGGATGCTTGTCTTTGTGATTTTTTTTTTTAATCTGTTCATATAAATAATTCTTTCAGTACATGAAGTGTATCATCTTTATACTGGACTGATTTTTCCTCTGCCTATAGATATAAATAGAATGATGACGTCTTACTCTCTGGGCTCTGTGCATCATTCATATAGTACATCTCCTTTCTAGGTCACAAAGCTTCACTCACACACACTTTTTTCTTAAACACTGTGATAGCGCTCAAGAACACAGAATTTTTTGCAACTGAAAGCAGTGCCTCGTTGCGGGATGGCAGTGGGGTACGAAATAATGAAAATATAAATTTGATTCAGAATTGTAGTGTATCCTAATTTCAGTAAAAATATGCTTACTCTTAGGAGTGACTCATAGATGATGGTGAGTTTGAGAGGGCTATTTAATTATATTTTTCCTGTGGTTGTTCTTGGGAAGTTTTACTGAAGGGTGTGGTAGATATTACACAAGAGCAATGAGTATATGGTAGAGTTGTCTTAAAAATGATTTTTCATGAGGAAATCATGATATTAACCTTTGTTTCATACAATCAGAACACAAAACATGCTCGTGTGATTCCAGTGCAGTTGATGGGATTTTGGTATCTGAGAACTGGGTTTGCTGATGAGTGTCTGTCAGTTGTATCCTAGTGGGTCTTCCCATTGTCCCAACAAACAAGTTTGTGGTTTCCTGGCCCTTCCTGTGTGTTGGCTGCTCCATATCCAGCAGAAATAGCCAGGTTTCTAGTAGTCTGTTGGCATTTCTCCAGGTGAGAGATCAAATCACTCTGAGACCTCTTTTTTTGTGAGTACGTTGTGATACAGTTGTTTTTGTGTGAATGCTTTCTCCTGTACTTCACATTGACATCTGATTCTTCTTAGGGCAGAGGGTTGGACTGGATGACTTCTAGAGGCCCCTTCTGATGAAAATTATTCTGTGATGCTTTTGTATAGGCAAACTAGCAACGCCCAGATAGGGTGGGAGCGCTATGTGTACCTTAAGCACTTAACGTGTGAAGCACAGTGATGCAGAAGTCTATGCTCCAAAACTAAAAGCTGAAAATCTTACTCGGTCATATGATCCACATCTTTAACAAAGGTAAGCAGGAGTTGGTTTTAACCAGTGGGTTAGACCCACGTGGGTGCCAGACTGTTCTATTGCATCTGCTGAAAGGAGATTGAAGTACTGGCATCAGTTTTGCATGACAAGTATTGCTTTGAGTAGTGTGGTGCCACTTTGGTACATGATCTAGACACTACTTTTCAGCACAGAATATTTTTCTGTGCCACAGTATACTTGAAAAGTGATTTGTAACTTTGTAAGTACTTGTAGCCTTGTAATTTTTTTGAAAAATTGCCTCTCACTTTCACAAAGAAGCCATTTTTAGCTATCAGCATTTTTAGTAGTTGATATTTTTTTTTTATCTTCCTGCCCCGCCCCATGCTAGCTGCAGGGGGAAGTAATTTAATTGTGGTTTCTAAACAGATATACTTGGAAATAAAAATTTGGCCAGAAATAACACATCAAAAGGCAATTGCCGTTTTGTTATGTGTTTATTTGGTAGCATCATCTACCCTTTCCTGCCCCTCATTTGTCAGCTGAAAACTTCTTCAGGTCTCCTTTTAGAGGTGTGCCATTTTGGGCAACCGGTGGTGAAAAGAAAGAAAAGTTGTGCTTGTCTCATTTCCTTTTTTTAGCAGGAAATCAATGTGAATATACATTAGCCTGAGTAAACAAGCAGCTGTTCTAAAGGAAGGTCTTGACACACAAACATTTTAATGACGTACGAAGACTAATATATGTACACACAGAGAAATGTCCATGTATTTTTTTTTTTCCCCCCCCGCAGGATCTAGAGGAGAAAAAATCCTGCTTGTTACCATGGTCACTGTTTATAATGATAGCATTTGCCAAAAGCTACCACAGTGCACTTCCTTCAGCTTGATGCTGCAAAGCCCTGTGTACCTTTTAACTTCTGTTAAGATTTTCCTCCAAAAGAGATCAGATACAAAGGATTTGGTTCGTATCTTTTGTAGCAACCATCAAAACCAATAACAGAACTTCTCTATTTTAGTGATGTAGGATCATAATCTGAGCGCATGCTTTATTCTTAAGAGGAAACCGTTGCGGTAATTTACTGGCAAATACTTACTCTAAAGCAATCGGCAAAGTACTCCTATGATTTCTGCTAACCCGAAGGAAACCACAAGCCAGTCTGTCTTGGGTAGTTCCTGTGATTTTTGTCATACCAACAGCTGATGCCTTTTTTTGTTTTCCTCTTCCTGTGATGCTACAGCTACTTCACTTGGACAGCTTCGTGTCTGCTAATGAAGCACTCACGTCGGCTTGTGTGGGAAGCCAGTTTCTGCAGATACCTTTTGCTGTATTGGAAAGTTATCGGATTCTTGTCTTTCCTTCTTCCTTGGTAAATCTACAGGTCAAATTTGTTTCTTTTTTTACTGTGTTTGCATGGACTTCAAGACCGGTGCCATTTCCAGAGATTCTGAATCTGCAGCTTCCATTTCTTTTTTTTTTTTTTACTCTTTTCTCCGCAGTTTTTAATATTATTTCTTTTAGCAACACTTAAGCTATTTAATACAAAGCTTCTTATGCTTTTTATTACAGTGCTACGATGCTGTCTTGTTTAATACAGACATCCAAATATATGACAAATGTAGATGGCTGGACCTTATTGCCTAATATGAGATGTTTTCCAGATGGCTTTGGTGGACTGGCCAATTTGCACATTAAGGGATGATTTGAACTGTATTTTGGAGAGTTTGCATACGTAGGCGATTCTAGTGGTAAAAGATGAGCCACGCTTTTTGTTGATGGAGCTACTCCATGGCAGCCAGAGTTGGGACACCTGGGAGATTCAGCCACTTCTGTGAAACTAAAAAAAGCAGCTCTTGTCTTGTAGATTGCTAATGTTTTGTTCTTCCTCCTGAGTGCCAACACCAAGGCTAGCAATGTTCAATTTGGGGACTTATTTTAATTCTCAGTCTTTCCATGCACCTCTCTCCATCTAGAAAACCCCTTGTTGTCACGAGTACGCAAGTGGCTTGGCTTTCACTGAGTGACAGTCTTGGTTCCGGCGTTTTACTGTTTTTCTTGTGAAGTACGCTGGAAGGATGGATTATTTAACTGGTTTTGTTCACCCATGCTGAGTTTTAAGGCAGGCAAAAATCCCGTGATCTTCCTCTTTTGGAAGAGCTTTGGCTGTCCATTTTCTTTTCTCTCCCAGAAGAGGGATTTTTCTGCTTACAAACTGGATTTCACAATCACAGAATCCATTTCCCAGATGTTCAAGTATACTCTTTCCTAATGCTTCAGTGCATTAAAAAAAAAAAAAGGGTAGTTTGGAAAACACGTTGTAAAGAGATTCACCTTAACTCATCTGTAAATTATTATGTCTGCATTGTAGTACGAGCAAGCCAGTTTTTCTTGTAAGAAGGAATTTATTTGTTACTTCATCAAGTTCTAATTTTTCCAGCCAATGGAGAAGCTACATGGCTTCCTTTTATTTTAGAACGCTTTGTGGATTATTAGATAAAATGCTGCAGTGAAGGGAAGCGGAACTGACTTTGCAGCTGATTCTGCATTTATACAGAAATGTGGAGCTTTTTTTGTAACAAAACAGAGACAAGTATCTTTCTTTGCGAAATGAAGGTAACTCGCTGCCTCATTCCCTTACTAGCTTGTGGTGGTGTTTGATGGTTTTTTGGTTTGAGTTTTCTTTCCCCTGCCTCCATCACAGTACAACTCTCTTGGACAAAATACCTAGAAACTGTGTTTCTGAAACCATGATTTTCAAAGTGCTTAACTGGCTGTGGTTTCATAGTTACTTAAAGTTAATCTTGTTAAGTTCAGGTGGCTGTTGTTGGAGTAGTACTGCTTCCTCACCATTTTTCTCCGTTTTATACCAGCACTGCTATTACATCAGTTGCACAGTAAGCTGTCAGGAACTGATCCTGCTGAAAACATAGATTTTTTTTTTTTTTTCCTCTTGATTGATTTAATCCTTGTCACCAGCCTCAAATTGAATTGGATTTATATACTTGCAAGACAGCACATGTATTCGTTCAANGTTTTATACCAGCACTGCTATTAAATCAGTTGCACAGTAAGCTGTCAGGAACTGATCCTGCTGAAAACATAGATTTTTTTTTTTTTTTTCTCTTGATTGATTTAATCCTTGTCACCAGCCTCAAATTGAATTGGATTTATATACTTGCAAGACAGCACATGTATTCGTTCAAGCACATTTTATCATTACATTATGTCATTTGATACACAGGCAACATCAAAGTGTTTAGACCATTGACCGTCCCCTGTGGCCCTTATATTTAAGGCTTACTTTTGCTTTGGTTCTTATGTAATTCCTTGAAGTTGAGCTGAATCTGACGTTCTTTCGAGGAAGTATTTTTCATCTGGATCATCGTAACAGTTCAGTCTTCATCATGGCTCTACGAAGAGTTGTATGTTGGCGGAGTGGAAAGGATTGCTGACAGACTGCAGTGAGAGGGCTGGATTGAGGGTTAGGTGTCCCCTAGATGAGGGGGTTTTTTCATGAAAGAAAATACACACCATGCTGTTGGTGCACATGGTGCTAATGGGGAACTAGGGGCTGTGTTCGTGTTCATCTTCGTTTCTTTACTCTCCCCAGTCTGCCTCCCACTGGCTTTCAGGGAGGCTGATGGGTACTGTTGGGTGCTCAGCATTCATGAGGGCTGGCTTGTTTATACTCTAATGATGCTTAAATGTAATGTGCTGCAGGTTGAATTTTGGATGTCATTAGGTGCACTCTGTTTCTCTAACCAAAGACCACATGCATTCAGAAAACCTGTATAAACAGCGGGTTTAGCACCTGTAGCTTTAATGTTTGGACCTCAGAGGGTCCCATTTTTATTTCTAGCCATTATTTTTTTTTTCCTTTGGCTGAAGTCCCTTGTTTATGACTGAAAAGGAAAAAACAACAAATGTAAAATCCTATATCCTGCTGATACTGCTTTCCTGTTGAAGTAGTGTCGCATGAAGGCTTATGTTTAGATTTTCATGCCTACTCCTTCCTCGCCGTCGTACTCAGCATGATTCTTTTAATCTTTAATGAACCTGGAATTTCATGCTGTTAAGGGTAAAAATGCTGCTCTGTGGAATGTTTGAAATCAAAGTAGCAGTATGAGGACAGCACCACGAGCAGTGTGGAAAAGCATGGTTAGAATCACTGCTCTAACTTGCTGTTGAATCAAGCCTGATCCGCTCTTTTTCCATTTGGTTATTGTATACACCCCTTGTAATCATGGCATCTTACAGGGGATTTGCGAAGTCTTAGTCTTGGAAACTCCCAGAGAAATCTAGACGGTCAAGAGATATCCTAAGAAAGTGCATGAGAAAGTGTGAGTTAAGCAGCGCGAGGTGAGATGGTTTTTTTGTCTCCCTATTTACTGTCCTAAAGAGAGCACTTGAGCGTTGATGTATTCAAGACTGATTTGCCATGTCATGACTCAGTTACTGCACTGGAACTTGGCTCGGTGGTTGCAGGAAACTATTCTGTTTGTTTCTATTTTGGCAAGACTCAGCGAGTTGTCTAGATGTCACTACTGTATTTAGAAGTGGGTGGCCAATGGAAGATGAACTTTTGTTGGTCCAGTTCACTAATAGTACAGAGTACTTACAATTGGCTGCAAAAGGTGGGAACCCATACTCCTGCTGGAGCCAGCGTGACCCTTCCCAGGGAGCACTGGCTTTGGCCAGGCTCCTGGGGAGAGCTGTGCGCTCCCAGGCGGCAGTCTGGTGAGAGAGAGACCTCTGCCAAGCCAAAAGAGTAAGTGGAAGCAGCCGTGAAGCCCTTTTCTGTCATCCACTTCTGCCAGTCACTCGGCTCTTTTGGGGCTCCCACCACAGTGTCTGCATGCAGAAAACCATACGGGACAGGGCAAACAAGCTAGTTTCTTTTTCTCCAGGAAAACAAACGCATTTTTGTTTCTTGAGGCATCTCTTCCCCCAAACCACCTATCTCACTGAAGAGAATGGTTTTTATTTCCCCCTGAAAATATAGAGAGAGGCTTCATAACTAGACAAATGGTAGGGCTTGAATGGCTGTCCTTCGACTTGTGTTGCGTTTTCGGTGAGGCGGAAGATTTTGGCTGCCTTTCCAGGTAGGGTCCACAAATGATGATGCTTTCTTCTAAAATCTTCCTGGCCTCTGCGATACTGAAATGTAGCCCAAGTGCTGTTGAATCCTGAAGAAAAAGGCAGATGCAAAACAAGATGTAGACTTCAGTTTCCCCTTGTCAGCTCCTGAGTAGACCAGCTTTGTTTTCTGTGTTCAGAAAAACCCACAGCTGCCATATGTCACCTCACTTTGACTCTGGTTGCTTTGACTAACTAATGGCAATGAAACAAGAGGTATTTTTATTGTAGATGAAGGAAGAAAAAGGCTTTCTGTTGCTCTTACCCATGTTACCCAGATTCTTTTCCATACCTTGCTCCAAGTGATAACATGGATTACATCAAAGTACAGAAGAGGTCCATTAATTAGGTGTTCACAACGTTTCAGTATTTCATGCCTTCTCAAGATATTACAGTATGAAATGTACAATCTTTAACTGCTTGTTGTTGTAACAGAAATTTGATCATAGAATATGAGATTAAGGAAGAACAATAAAAATGTATCAATAAATCTGTACAGAATTAATTTATGTCAGTTACTGAGTATTTTGCTCAAAACAATCAAGCTTGATAGTTTGTCTTTAGCAACTAGGGCTGAATCTGGAAGAACTTCTTGCTTCTTAATTTCAGTATTTTTATTCTTTGAAACTAGGTAAACACATCCAAATCCATTACTAAATATTCTTAGTCATGAGCAAATTTAGTTTCTGTTCCACTCTGGAAGAAACAGCTTAAAAAGGGCATTTTTATTTTTTTCTTTATAGTAGCTAAATAGCAAATATTCTTCTGAGTGTGAACATAGTCTCTGTTCGTAGCTACTACTTGCATGATGGCTTGAGTATTACTGGTGAAGAGGCCTAGGAGACCCAACTAGTGTGCTTAGAAACTACTATAGGTATTTACATTAGGTTGTTTGTAGACAGTGTCAACTTCATTAGCAGCTGTTAAATAGACCCTGTCTGTTTATGGGTTTCTAAAATTACGCTAATTCTGTTATCTTTCTTTATATACAGAAATAGAAGTAGGATTTTATTTGGTGAAGAGACACAAGCTTGAAAGTTTGAGGTGAGTTCTGGTTTGCCTGGAAGAACCTTGGTAACGGGTAGCTACCATAATCTGACTCAGTGCCTGTCTTTGTATTTTATTCAGGATATTTGGTGTAGTAGCAACAATAAAACCAACAAAAGCATACAGTAAAACGAAACTGAGCTTATTTTGGCTTGGGGTTGACTAAACATTTACTGCAGCTGAATTTTTTATCTGACTCTGCCAGCTTTAAGTTTACCAGTGAACAAGGGTCTGTAATTGTTTTAAGCTGTGGCTCGATGGATGTGTTTGTTTAAAAGAAATACTCAAAATTCTGCTATGTAGTGTATCCTAAATCAACGAGAATGTTGTTCTTTGTGATTGTTGTAACAAAAAAAAAAAAGCCAAGAAATGGAAGTTTCTGCTAGAACCTGTTCTATTTTTTTGGTAGGCCGTGAGTAACTAGATTTCAGCATTCTATACCTACTTTGTGTTTTCTTGTATTTTTTTCCTGTCCTGAGGAATGAGAAATAATCCCAATGCATCAAAAATGTATCAAAAATGGTTTATGCTCTTAAATTTTTATCGTGTGGAAATCTGATCAGGAGAACATTTGGGTAAGTGACTATGTCTGGTTTTTGGCAGGATCCAGATCTGTAGCCATGAAGTGATGCACTCATGTTGTTAGGTCGTGTGTTCTACAGCCAGTGTTATATGAGAAAATAGTTATCACATTACACTCTTGTTCTTTTAGGCACGTGAGGAGATTTTTCAGAATTCTGTAGTAAAACAGATGCAAAAAAAGTGCTTTTTATGGAAGTAGAAATCAACGCACCGTTGTTTTATCTTTTAACTTACTAGCCTGTTTCAAATACAACTTCCTAATGGTCAAAAGTGCTGTACTTCTATTTTACGTCTTTACTATAAACTAACTGGACTTCTTCTAAATCAGTTCCTCTTAACTCAGGAGGCTTGTGAGTAATATTTCACCTTAGGGAAAACCTGTACGTAAGAATTTTCCATTGTATAGCTAGAAGGCACTTTGCAGAGGTAACCCAGCTAGATTTTTCGAAGTATATTTCAAAGTTGTTCCTGCATGCTTGTATTTCGGCAGTAATTTTTTTCTTAGAGCAGGTATTTGAAAGAAATCAGTTTTCATGCCAGTAAGCAGTAAATGAGTTCATGTAAGATTTACCACAGTTTTCTTCATTAGACTGAACAGGATGGCTCTTTCAATTCAAATTCAAATTCAATTCAATTCAAAAAAAATGATTCTTGAGTACTCTGTTAATACATACCTGCATTAGAATACTGACAGAATATTGACACCATATCTGTGAAATACAAGCATAGGGCATATGTCACTATCAGCATATTGTATTTCTGGTAGTTAAAGCTCTTTAAGCAATTGAATGGTATAGGTAAAGACAAAGCTAAATGTTGAATTGCAAGAAGGTGAAACATGTTTAGACTATCTATTCAAAATTGCTTCCTTATACAGTGACAGTTTGTTAACACTTTGCACCGTGTTATGTCTCTTACACTGCTTTTTGACATTTTCATCCTGGTTATCCTGCTACTGACTTTGTGTGAATGTGCTTTTGTTATATGTGATTGTTCAGACCAATACATAAGCTTTGGTGACCTCCAAGGGAGTGACTTGCTGAACCAGGCAGCATAGATGGGGCTTCGTGATACCTCTCACCATTTTGTGCTCTTTCCCAGTGGGATCGTAGCAGGGCTGCAGAGACCTTTTTGTTGCCCTAATACTGCTGTTTGTACACTCTTTCTCCTTGAAGAAAATACTTGAAGAAGCAGTGTCTCATCTTAGAATGTTAAATGTTGCTCTTTTTTGGCAATTTGCCTTCTCATGCTATATGCCCTGGTAAGCGCAAGCGTGCTTTGGTAAATGCTTTCCTAGCTTGAATGAAGAAATCCCCAACGACACGTGTAGGCAAGGCAGTTTTTGTGAGTTCTGTGCTTTGCAAATTAAGCTAAGAGGAGAGTTGACCAGCTACAGGTTCCTTTTGTACGTGATCCAAAAGGTGAGTTTTAGTGCTCAGCAGCACCCCTTTACCCATTGGTTTTCCTGACCAAGCAGAGTTAAGATTCACGGTCTGAAAGCCCACTAATGCTGGTCTCCACTTGACTGCATCTGTAGGGCCAGAAGAGATGCATCATCTTGCTACTTAAAGAGTAAAATTCAGTTCTAAGCTTAACTTTTCAGTGTGCGTCCAACTTGTTAATTACTTTGTATTCCACAACCATGACATGTGGAGGTGAGAGCAACTTCTCAGCGCCGCTCCTTTGTGTTCTTCCTGCCAGGGCTTTTGCTTGCAGTGTTTTTTTGACATCAGAGTTTTTGTTCTGACCTTAAAGCCAGAAGCCACTGATGCTGTGCAGGGCTGTGTTGAGGAGCTAAGGCTGTTTGCGTGGGGCTGGGAAGCTCTGAGCAGCCAGTTCTATGCTTCCACAGCTCGGTGGCTGTGAAACGCACTCCTCTCTGACAAACACATCAGAACTTTTCCTTTTTCATCTTTGCTACATAAAAAGCTTTAGCCTCCTCCTGGTTTCAGGCAGCCTTTGGCACACTGGACTGCTTTTTATTTGTGGTTTTATGCTGGTTCTGACAGGGGTGCTCTTCATTGCTGTGTGGTTCTAGCAATAAAATTTCAATTTGTTCTGTTGGCAAATGCTTAAGTCACAACAGAGATTTGCTATATCTACGAACAGAAATATGTTGTTTTCCTTGATTTCTTAAACCTTTGGGATGATTTTCCGTATCTCCAATCTCGAGTGGTTCAAATATGTTCTCTGCGTATATGTGTTGGTTCCTTTTTTTTTTTGGTTGCCATAAATAATATTTCTATGTGTCTAGCACCACTTAGCAATGACAAACATGATTTTGTTTTGGTTTAAGCTTCCTTTGTTCTTAAAAGAGGAGTTATAAAACTTACTTTCAAACTCTTGAGATAGAGAAGGATGATTATCAAAGAAAATGTGAAATTGTAAATAGATTGATGAGGTAAAGGCTGTATGTGTTTTAGGAAAGTATTGCAGCGTATAATCCTTACACTTTTCCTGTGAGGTCCCCACTCTGAATCAGAATAGATGGTGTCTTCCATGATGTCCTTTGATCTTAAGTGAAAAATGTACATGTTCTTTTGATATAGAAAGGAAATTATGTTTTCTGGCTTAATGACTGGGACCTCTTTCGGTCCCGAGTTTGCAAAGACTACTATGCTCGCATGCAGCATGTTGCTCTAGTAAGCTAGGAGGAGTTTGCAGTCAGGAGAGATGTGCATGGGCAGTGGTTGCTGCAGGAGCAGCACCTGGGAAGGAAATTGCTGTAGGCATCTCTGCAAGTTCCCCAGAGCAGTGTTCAAGACAGGGAATCACAAAAGCATTTTCTGTCTGCAAATGCTGTAATGCTGTGTACTTTTGTCCTGTTGGATAATTGCACTTTTATCAGGAAGGGCTGGGGTAAGCAGTGACACTTTTAAAACATTTGTAGGATGTGGATGTTATTTGAGGGTCAGTAAGAGTTGATATTTTTATAGCTATTTGCAGATTCTTCAAACCATGTTTTGCAGAATTGGGGGAAGATTGTGAAATTGCTTAGGAAGAATATGCTTAAAGTAAACAGTGCAACACACTTGGGTTATACACATTAATAGAAATATTTAACTGATTGAAAAGACCTCAGCGTTGTGTAGTAGCAATGATATGTTACATTCCAAGATCCCAAGGCGTGTTACAGTCATTAGTTAACTGGGAACAATAACTTCCTTTGATGACAAGTAGTGTAGGCACAGAGGATTAGATGCCTATCTAAAAGCAAAAGCATACCATTCTTAAAAGACACTTTTAAAAGTGCCTATTTTTTTCCTTTTTTAATCACTTTCGTTTAAGGATACATCACCTCTCTGTTTGCTTAAATGCATCCTACTCTTCCTCTGAGCAACTTGATCTAGTTGAAGATGTCCCTGCTCATTGCGGGGCATTGGACTAGATGACCTTTAAAGGTCCTTACCAACCCAAACCATTCTATGATTCTCTGCTTTGGTGATAGCAAAGGAGTGAAGAACTTTGCTCAGAGGGAAGAAAAATGTTCTGCTGGTGTGAATGAAAATTCAGTACAGTGTTGTTTTAATGAAAAATTGAAAGCAGACACTGTTGTAAATAGTTAATTTTTGTGGAAAGCCCATTTTTTCTCTTATAGGAATAGTTACAAAGTTGTTGGGGTTTTTTGGTTTTTTTTTTAGTACATAGTCACTAGCTTGTGGTGGCTTTTAGCCTAAAGGACGGATGTCAAATAAAGTGGAAGAAGATGGTGTAACAAAAAACCCCCCAACCGATGAAGGATTTTGGGGAAGGGAAGAGACAGATGATGTCCATTCTCCCACCATACCATTATGCTGTCTTTTGTCCCATGCGGCATCAGATTTATGCCCTGCAACTTGAAGTTTAGCTAAACAGATGAAATGTTGTATATTGGATGTAGGTGTTTAGTTCTTGGTATACCGTGGGCTGGTCTTACAAACAGGAAGGAGTCAACACTGCAGCAAGAAGGAAGCCCACTGTAGTTTCCCATTCCCTCTTTTCTGCAGAGGACAGATGGTTCTCATGATTTACTCATTTTTAATAGCCCTTCATGGGATGCTGAAGGAATGTTCCAGCTGAGGAAAGCCAGTGTAGTAACACCATGAATCAGTGTGCCAGACTGATTCCTTTGCTTCCCAGGAAAAAGAAAAAGCAATCAGTAAGTTGTTCTGGTTTAGACTGGATAAAACAACGGCTGCTCCTAGGGCTGCTAAATTTTGGAGGCCTCTTTAATAAGGAGGCCTGTTCAAAAATCTGTTTTCTCAAATTATGTCCAAATAGTCCCTGTGAGCAACCAGTCCCACCCTTTTGTCCGGGCTGAGCCCTGCGCAGTTATGCAACGTGGCTTGTGAAAACTGCCTGCATGCCGTTCCTAGCAGACATCAACCTGGATGTCAGAGGGCCAGGGCGGTGTTGCTTTTCACGTTGTAGTTGTTTGTGAGCAAATACCTCTGAAAATTGCCTGTTCTATGGGGGATTGATAGGAAGGATTTTTTGTTGTTGTTGCTGACTTGCCTTTTCTTTTTTTTCTCCTTCCCTCTAATTGGAACCGATCAGTAAGCTCTCCTTTTTGATTCAGGACTTCATGAGAATTGATGATTGTGATGTGTTGGTCTTAATAAAGGATGCCTTTGCTAAACAGGCTGATGCCAACTGACTTGTTCACCGGGAAAAAATGGGTGAAGTACTAGATACATTGAGTGATCCATCTCGCATCATATTGACGTTAGCACATGCTAACAGGCATTAAATTTGGAAAGCCTAGTTACTAGCTATTGATGTACATAGTTAGCCTAGTGGAAAAAAAGATGAAAACACTCCTACTCCATAAAAGCAAATAAACTTCAGTATGCTCTTCTTCTGGCAATCAGGAGTTAATTTAGTTGACTGGAACTTTGTGAGGAAGTCCAAAGTCAGGTCCAAAGCTAAGGTGGTGATCTTAAAAGCTCTCACAGAAGGTATATGGTGATTTTCAGCTCTTTTCAAAGCTGTTTGTAGTGAGCAGGAACTTTATTTAGGTCCTGTATACCTCTCTTTAGAGAGTTGAGTTAGGGACCCGCTCCTCACAGAAGAGATGCTGTTTCCTCTCCTTTGTGGCACTTCTGATATTTGGCAAACCAAATTCCAGAAGAGATGTCAGTCTGAAGCTCCTTGATTTCCATTCATGTCTGTTGTCTCTCAACCTCTGGCCATGTTCAACCGTGAAGAGTTTGGCTTCATTCTCTTTATACCCTCCTTGTAGGTACGAGCAGGCTGCTGTTAGGACCCATGAAGCCATCTTTTCCCCAGGCTGAACCAGCCCAGCTCCCTCAGCCTCTCCTCACGGGGCAGGGGCTCTAGCCCTTGATCATCGTGGTGGCCCTCTGCTGACCTTCTGGCAGTTTATCAATCCCTTTCTTCTGTTGGGGAGCAACAAAACTGGGCACAGTCTTCCAGATATGGCCTAGCAAGTGCTGAGCGGAGGGGTTGATCCCTCTGTTCCCATGAGGTCCTGGCCGTGTCCCCACTGGCAGGGCCTGGGAGGCCACTGGCCACCTCTGCTGCCAGCTGCTGCCAGGGCACTGCTGGCTGGTGCCCAGCTCGCTGCCCCCCAGGCAGGCAGGGCCCAGCCTGTGCGGCTGCCGGGGCTTGTCCTCCCTGGGGCAGGGCTCTGCCTTTGGCCCTGCTGAATGTCGTTGGCCTCCAGACGGCTGCTTGCCTCTGCCTGTCTGGGTCTCTCTGGATGGCGGCCCCCACACTCAAGTGTATTGAACCGTCTTCCCCCTTCCCACCCTGCCTAAATTGGTGTCATCTGCAAACTCAGTAATTTCCTTCAGGTGATGAGTAAAGAGATATCAGTCCTACCAGTTGTGCCTAGTTATGAGAGAGAGTTAGCCCTGCCTTTAGGGAACGTAAAAGAAGCTGAGCCCCAAGCTTTCATGGGCACAATAGAGCAAGAGGCAGAGTGGATTGGAAATAAGCCTTTCAGGTTAGTAAATTATCCTGCTTTTGTATTCTCTAATACACTAGTTACTTCCCTGACACGTGCATGCTAAGATTTGCTGTTGAATATGTATGTCCTAAAAAACAGGATAGGATGGGAAGGTTTGTGTACCGAGACTTGTTTCCTTTTGGGTTCTGCCTTGGATTTGCTATAGGCATATGGAAAGCATGTGATGTAATGATTAGTACAGTGAAACTGAGATCGTAGAGCAAACCTCTAGATGTACGTGATTTTGAAATGGGTATTATTGAAATGTAAGACAATGAACCCTTCCCAGTCATTAATCTTTATTCCTGACTGTTATTGCTTTCATCCTTTAGGTTAAATGTTGCAGGTATTACAATTGAGTTGATGCTGGGGTAGCCAGGTATATTGTATTTCTGACTCCTGGGAAAAAAAATTGCGCTTATAGGGGGCCCGAATAGGATCAGGGACGATAGCTGTGTGCTCCTACAGTGCACTTTTTTCAGTACTCTGTAGATTTAGGACTGATTTAACAAATGATAAAGGGAGTTACCATCTAGTGGAATTTGAATTGATGGTGGCTTTTAGATACTGTGAGCAAAACCTGTAGCAGCAGGAGACACTTCTGCTTAGGATTGTTCTGGAGGGTGTGTTTGGAAAAGAAAATTTATAGTAGCAATCAGAAATAGGTTGGAGGTGGCGGGGGAAATACACTGTTATTTCCTCTTTAGGACTCTAAAATGAAGTGTTTCAGTTTCAGCTCTGACCCTGGGAGTTCATATTGTAAAATCTTTACATGTAATTTAACACATGAATTGGGAGCTTCTGGCTCATGAAGGTTTGATTTGGCTGGGACCGGATCATTCTGTCCCCTGGAGATACCATGCTTCCTCCATATCAAGGCTGAAGTAACTGGGGAATGTTATGGCAAGTTTGCAAGCTGGCAGTGCAGTTTAACATTTGTATTTGTTTTCATGCAATACATTACCTTTACAAAAACAGCAAAGTCTTTACGTCCTTTTTTCCTCACGTGTCTGTCTCATGCAAGTAGTAGTTCTTTTTTGCAGGGAAAAATATTTAAAAAGCCTCCTAGGCACAGAATGGAGAGTGAAGAGGAGAGAGCGACATAAATACTACTCCAGAAACTAACAACCTCTTATTTTCCTTGAAGGTTTTTAAGGAGAACATGCATGTGTCTTGACTTCTAGTTTCTGGAGAACGCAACTGGGACTGGGGAAATCTGGCTTGTGTTCAGCCTTGGCAAGACTTTGGTGTGACAGTGGGCAAGATGTTCAGGATGAGATTCACAGAGGTGCTGAAGTGCTTTTGTCCTCAAACCAGGACAGCTGTGTAGATAGCTCTATAGACATTACTAGGCTCTCCACAAAGGGCTTGCCTTGGGTGTTTCTGTTGTCTGAAAGTGGTGTTACATTTTCATCTGAAGAACTTGTTACCCTTAAACTGATTTCTTCTTGCTGTGCTCCAAGTGGCTTCCCATGAGCTTTCTGGCTCCCTTTCTGTTTAGTGATCTCTAGATCTTCAGCGTTGAAATTTTGAGCATTATCATAATTTTTGTGGCTTTCTGTTTAGTCCCCACAGTTAAATCTGCTCCCCATCATAAATGCCTGCTTTGCATGTGAGAGACTAGAACCTGCTGAACTCCCTTAAGTCGTTTTATGACTTACCCTTCAGCACATAGCTTGTTATTTTGGGTGGTTAGACAGAAGGAGCTGTGTCGTTACCTACTACTGTTTTCTCATGTAGCTATTTCAAGATTTGCTGTATGCTGGTTTTAAGTTGCCTGTTTTAACCCTTGATCTTCTAATTCCTCTTTTTCCAGCTCTTCTCTTATCCTTACCCGATAAAAGTTCTACTTCCTTTCTCTTTTTCTACCAAGAGATGTTTCTGCCCTTTTTTCCTACCGCCTGTTGCTGACTATCTGAAAAATTTCCCACGCAAGATTATCTCCATGCTTACTTATATGCTTATCTTACGTGGTTGCTGATTTGTCCTTTCCACTGTAGGGATCCTGTTGAGGTATATAATCTATTAGCCTCTTTTCCTAATAGCAACCTGTCTTGTAATGATGATGCCTGAGAGATGAAGGGTTAGGATTGCAGAGAAGTGAGACCTGTTATCTAGTCAAAAGGCAAAAAACATCATGAAGATGATGTATGTAAAGGTTCTACATGTCAAGATCTAAAATACTCTTGTACTCTTTTTCTCCTATTTAATTTGCCCAACATCTTTTTAGTTAGACATTGTTTTAAAAATAATGCTAATTTCAGACTTCTGTATGTATATTGGGAATGGGAGTGATACAGTCTTTTTGGTTGCAAAATTTAAAATACGATCACTTGGATCTCTTGCATAAGAACAAGATTTATGTGTTACTTTGGGAGATTTTAATAATTGTATTCATGCTTGCTTTTTTCTCTTGAGTTCTTGAGAATGGGGAATATGTGAACACATGAATTTAGGAGCTTAAAAAAAGGGTAGGTGAACTTAAATGAAATGCCAGTACAAAATGAGAGTCAACACCTACGGGAGTGACCATTTAGCAGCTCTTGCTGATGTTGACCTGAGTTCACAGGTTCAGGGAAAACTGGCATCAATACGTGTTGTCTTTGTTGCTGGGGTCCTGTCCCCCTCTTCCAAATCCTTTAGCTAAGCCTAGATTTAAATGCAAAGGGTTTGGGTCCTTATTCTTGACTCCTGAATCTTAAACGTGAACATGAGGTATCTTTGTGAGTCACCAGTCTCCATTTTCCAGATGCATTCTGTAATTGGTTGGGCTTGTTTTTATTCTGTTCGGATATATAGAGTCAACTGATTCTATAACATTTTGATGCTTTCTAAGTAATCTCAGTGAAATTTGTCTAGAGCTGTGGGTTTTTAATTGGTCTATATATAGTGAGCATTTTCCTATAAATTTTTGATTGACTAGTTGAAGTATTTAAAATCTGTTTTGAAGGAAACGCTTCAGAAATTTATATGATTGGTGGTAAGGTAAAGACAGCTGTAAGACATAAATTTGCTGGTTATGGGTTGTCTTCATTGGTTTCAACTGAAATTATTAGGCTGATGTGGGAGAGCAGACGTATATCTAAGAAGTGGAGTACTCCATAACGGTTTTGTGATGTAACGGAGCAGTTTTGCAAAACTGTCTTTGCTGTTCTGAAGGGAAAAGAACTGTGCTGTGAAATAATGGAAGAAATAAACTTTTCTTTATCCTGTCCTGGTTTCTCGCTGAAGTCAATTTTAAGCATATTCTTAGATTCCTTTGGGATGGAAAATTCTTCCATTTTTCTACGTTATGAGGAACAGATCACTCGGAAGGCTGCTTTAAAAAAATACTTCTGTACCTAGACTTGTTCTAGCATTTTCTTATTCTGTCTTTTAAGGGAATTGCTCCATTTTCGCATGACTGTGATCTTACTGCAACCTCTTTGCACCTTCAACTCTTAGTTCATGTTTCAGAATGCCTGTTAAATTGTTTTTTCATAACATGGAGACATAGTTGCTGTAAGATGCACACACCCACCCACATTTATCTTCTGTAATGCATTGCTTGTTGACTCAGTTTTACTTGAGACTGGAGGTGTCCTGAGAGGTTGCGAACGATGATGTGTTACTCCACTTGTACTTTCTAAACATCAACTTTTTCTCTTAAAAAAACCCCCAAAACAGTAGAAATAATATTTTTAAAGATAGGAAACTCATATAGGAGATCAAAAGTGTTTAGGAATACTCAAGCAATCAAGGTCTGCTGCAGTTACTTGTGGATTACCTTTAGTAGAGTTTAAGGCAGAAGTATGGTTGGGGATGGAGCCCAAGAGGCCCAAATTGTGTTCTTGTTCCTCCCATCTCAGAAACAGATATTCCTCCTCTCTGCCCTATTCTAATCAAGTGACCTGCCATCTGGCAACTGCAAGGGCATGCTGCTCAGTCTTACTTATTCTTAAGCCCACGTTATCACAGAGTCACAGAATGGTAGGGGTCGGAAGGGCCCTCTGGAGATCATCCAGTCCAACCCCCCTGCTAAAGCAGGTTAGCCTAGAGCAGGTTGCACAGGAACGCGTCCAGGCGGGTTTTGAATCTCTCCAGAGAAGGAGACTCCACAACCTCTCTGGGCAGCCTCTGCCAGTGCTCTGTTATCCTCATATCTAAACTGCTTTGTCTTTAGTTAAGCACAAAAGCACAGCAAGGAAGAAAATCTGAACTTTGGCATGGTCTTCTTGCTTCCTCACCTCCTGTATAGGCAGACTGGTAGAGCCATTTGATGGCCCATCTGAGCCTTGCGTTTTGCACCCATATGCAATTCTGGTGTTGGATGTGTAGCAGTGACAGATGCTGAACAAACAAGTCAGCACAACTCCTTCCTACAAAAGCCTGATGATGCATGTTCAAAGGCATTGTGAAATTTGTGGTTGTGCAGATCTGTGTCAGGGAGGCCACTGCGGCTCAGTCTGGTCTCCAGCTTCTTGCACTAATGGATAGAAGCAATGTAAGTAGACGTTGATTCCTCTGACGTTAACCGTTCCTTTTGATCAGTTGTTGGTAATTCTGGCTAAGTCTTTGAAATGTGTTCTGCTGAATGTTCTACCTCCCTAGCAGCAGATTTATTTTTAAGTAAGTGTTACTAGCGATTTATCTACTCAACTAAATGCTGAAAACTTTTAATTTGAGAGTAAGTAACAAAGTAGCTTAAAGAGCCTTCATGCAACATGTTTTCTAGAATATTTTTCCCCATGTACTCTAACATAAAGGAGGGGAAAAAAGAATCAAAGGCTCAGCTTGGCCTCAGGAACAAAAGTGCATCTTACACTGCTGTAAGTTACCCCTAAATCGCTGTATACGTGTTCATTTGATCTCTGTCTGCTTGACTTAATTAAAACACTGGAATGTTTGTTCAGTAGATAAGCACGTTTCTGGGAGTTACTTGAATTAGTAAGTACTCTGCTTACCATCATTAAATGTCTTTTCCCTAGCCCTCCTCCCCTACACCTCGCTGTGTGCAGCAATAAGTGATATATAACTATAAAATAATAACAGTTAAGTCACAGATGGTTGAAGATAAAACCTTTCAATGAACACTGAATCTCTTTGCTGTTCATCTTGAAGGTTTTGGTGTAAGGGTGCTTCTTTTGGGTTTTGTTTTTTGGAGGTTTTTTACCACTTTCTTCATAAAAATACTGCTGGATTTACTTTTTTGTTCCATTTTACATACAGTTTTCATTCTGTTCGCATTTTTAATAGTAGCCGTGACTGTATGTCCTGCTACCTGCTTTTCCTCTTTCCCTTGCGGCAGTATTTGCAGCAAGAGCTGATGGTGATCGTGTACCAAATGCCTTAGCAAATACCAGGCACGCTGTAGCAGTGTCGTGGGCTGTTTTAGTCATCCCATTTGCCGGGAGCCGTTCTGCTTCTGTGAGGTGCTACGTGTTTGGGGGTTAACATCTGTGTCTCTAATAGGAACACTGAGAGAGATTTTCAATCTTCTTTATTTGAGGACACAACCTCCTTGCGGGCCACTCCTTTCTGCAATTTTCTAGTGATGTAAATAGTGTTTACAGCTGACTGACGCATATTCAGCCCTGTTCGTATCCTCATTCCCCACTGAACTGACATTTTTTGCCTTGCTTTCTGAATAGCCTTTTTAACAGCATCAAAACTTTTGCTTTAGGAAGATTATGACTTCTCCCTCCTTTGTCAGAAACTTTGGATCTTGACACGAACAAGACAGTTTTTTTGGAGAGGAAAGTTGTGTGAATGGAACGACAAAAGCTGTTTCCCGCTACCCAACTAACAAGAGCAGCATATTTGCTTTACTGAGTTAGCTTCAGTTCTCCAGACTACCATGAGAACATTTGCTTCAGCTTATAGCTTCAGGATGTTTATAGGTTCATGTACGATCAAGGTCCTGGTGGCGCGTTGGTGCTGCAGGGCAGATGAGTCTGGTGAGGTGTCTGTTGTACTGCTGATTGAGGGAATTTGTTTCACTTAATTTTAGCTGTAGTGAAGTTGTAGATTGTCTAAAAAATCTATTTCAATATAGTAATAGCAATTGGAATAGGCTGAGTAAGGTTAAAATGTTTAATCAAGTATTTTGATTGCTGTACGTTACCATTCGCTTCCCAGAGTATATTTTAACTTGATTTTTTTCCGTCCCCTTTGTTTGAGATATACAGCAAATGTTTGTGTTTTTCCATTTCTCAGATTTTACTCCTGCAACCATGGAATTTATTTTGTTCTTTTAGATATGAATAGCTTGGTATTTTACCTGTTCTTGTAAGGCATCCGTGCTCAAGCTCTGTGAAGCAAAACATTATTTAATGTGTCCTGATCACCACATGAATATCAAGTGTAAAGCGAGACGACTACCGTATCACTTTCTTTTGTTTTTTTAGTTGTTGTTTCTAAATGTAATTTGAAAGAAAAAACACGAGTTGGAAAGGCTTCCTACATGCAATAAGCAATCCTTTGTGTCAAGAGGCTTATGGAAGTGCGTGCTGCTTACAAAATACACAGGACGCAGTGACCAAATATTTAAGGTTTCTACCGTTCTTTTCATACCTGGTGGCTTCGAATAAACCAGAGGCTAGAAGTGAATTTGTTGACGTGAGTTTTGTGAATTCAAAGCTAATTTGTAAAAGTCCACTGTTCTTACCAAGATTCAATGTCTAAAGTGTTTCATAATCTGGCTGTTTTCTGGAAGGCACGTTTTTATTAATCTATATTGCAGTTTAGCGGAAAGCATCTCAACACAAGGGGAATACAGATTTATTCCGACTGGGTGGAACTGGGGAGACATTTGTCAATGTTTTCCATTACTTTTCTCTGCCGTGTTCAAGATCAGTACCTGTGCGCAGTCCGGTACCTCAGCTGGGTTCCTCAGGTCTTTGCTGAGTTGGCTGTGAGCTCCTCACTTCTGCAGCTTGTTCCCCACTGTCAAATCACCAGTAATTGGTGCATTATTTCATGTTCTCCAGTAATAGTGGCTATCTTAGGAAGCGCTTAAGGAGAACTAGATGGTTTTTTTTTCCACTTACACTGTTTTGATGAACAGAGGTGAGAAGTTTGAAGTGGCTCATTAGCTGGCTATGTAAGAGAATTATCTCCCCAAAATTTCACTGTCACTTTCTTGTATATGTGGAGGAGTAAGCTTAAGTAGTGGTTGCTGTGCACTTCCCTGTGGATGATTTCTGTGGGATCTCTTCATTTAACAAATGCACGGGGCTACTAGATGCTGTAGGAAGAACAAACAATACTGTATTGTTTGAAGAATGGTATATGATATTTACGCAAACTTGGTTCTGGGGAGTATAATTTAGGCTGTCACTTTCTGATTTGCTTAATTGTGCAACTTTAGCATTCTCCTTACATATGTAACTAAAAAGTAACTGCCACTGTTTTAGTTACACCCTCAAAAATAATTAAAATAAGAGATGGTATCGTTATTTTCCTGAAAGCACAAAGAATTATCATTGCTCTTTAGAAAGTACGTGGTCTGGGAGTGGCTATGCTAGGCAGTGCTAATATACGTTGTCCTACCTCACAAGAAATTGTTAGCAGGGAGAGATATTGACAAGAGAGGGGTAATCTCATGTATGGATGATGGGAAGTGCAAAGCTTTCTCCTTGTGCTTCAAGCTTAACCTAAGCATAGGATTACTGTTGCTCAAAAGGTAGGGTGCCCTCCGTTGCCCATGTGGTCCTCAACAATTTATCTGCATTTGAGTGGCCAACTGGATTTGGTCAGTGAGCAGTAAATATGTGTGGCACGCATGCAGGGTGACAGCCATATCATTTGCAAATCTGAGCAAGAAGCCGGGTGGCCTTGTACTAAACTGTTCAGGCAGCCAGTCACCATCAAAAAGATGCTCCTGTATTAAGTATACAGAACAGTTTGCTGATATTCAAATGGTATGTTTATCTAGTGAAAGTTTTTTCTGGAAAGCTCATTTCTGGAAACGATATGCAGGGCCCAGCAGGATTGCAGGCATTGAACAGTGCAGATTAATGCAGCAGCCTCTGCGTCTGGTAAGGACTTTCAGCTGGCTCGTTTCTCAGCTTTTACTCATTCTGAAAGTTGCATGCACTCATGCTTTCATCGTTGTATTTTTCCTGTTTGGTCATCTTTGCGTACAGCTGTGTATGCTGCATAATACTAGGTTGTTTCCAATGTCTTTATTTTCGCTGAAGGTTTTCTTTTTTCTTGGTTTGAATTGTGTTTCAAAACTATAATACCGTTCATGAAGTTGAATAATTGGAGAAGGGGATGATGGGGGAGGAGAGGAGCTGTACGGGTGTAGATACACAGGTAGGTTACTCCAGATAGCAAGAACTGCAGAGGAGTTGGCTTGCGTAGCAGAAGTGCTGAGGTTATGTGGAGAGCAGAGAAGGCAGCCAGATTGAGATGAGTACAAGTTTGTAGCGGGGGAATAGAAAGAGAGCAGATCTATGAAGTATGTTGGATGAAGTCCATAGAGAGCTTTACAAACCAAGAAAGATATTGCTTATGCTGGGTCAGGGTTCTTTCCACGCAGATGTTGTGTTAGCTCTTGCATTGTCATTGTCTTGGATCTCTTCAGTGTGACTAATATAGCACAAATTTCAGATCATCTTTTTGTCTCCGTGCACGCTCAAATGCAAGGAATAAACCTTGAGAAGCTTTCTCTGTTGCTTGTCTTTCCACTACCCTGGAGTAAAACTTTGAAATAACTTCCCATACTGGATTTTAAAAGATTAAATAGGGAGTGAGTATGCTTTCATTTACAAATCAAAACTAACTTACGTGCTTTGCAGTTCCAAGTACAGCACTGTAAAATATCAAGATGTTTTTTATGCTTCATGGTATGATAAGAATAAGGAAGGTAATTTTTGAGCTTCCTTGCTGTTTATCTGTGATAGCTGCTTTAACTCTGCTGTGAGTTAAAGGGACTGTGACTGGGAAGAGGCTGTGGACATGGCTATACAAACTCTGTGATAATGCCTCATAAATGCCAGCTCTGTGAAGAAGACTCAATGTTTCTGTTTCCTCTGAAAAACTTAGTCTGGTTCATTTTGGTTCATGTTCTGTTCCTGTGTTTCTCTGTTGTTCCTTTCTCTCCCAGCAACAGCTAATTTGGGAAGTGACTTTTGATGCTGTATGGTATTTAGACAATGTGAATCCAGTGCCATGATCAAACCCGGCTTGGCGTAAGTAGCCAGAGTTGCAAGCATATGGTAATGTCCGTAAGGAATTAAACGAAAGCCTTGAGGACTGGGCAAAGAGTCTTTCCAGAAGAGCAAGGATCTGTCAACAGAATTGTAGCACATATGTAATTCCTACAAATCTGTGAGCGGGAAATGCCAATGCTTATTAGACCATGCATTAAATATCATTGAACAGATGTTCAGAGAGCCTTTCATTCATAGTGCTGTTAGCAATGAATGAGGTATTATGCTCCCATTCTACATTTTTAAGTGAAGTGTAAAGATACGTTTGAAAAGGAGAAATAGTGTAAAGTGCACCCTGCTGCCATTCATGTTCTAGGACAGGTTTTTGTTATCCAGTATCTAAAAATAATTACACTGGAAATAAGTATTTAACAATACAGTCTCATGTTGTACAGAATATGAAATTACACAGTGAGTATTGTTTGTTTGTTTTCAATAAAATATATATACATCTCTCATGGCAGAGAGAATTTTTCAGAAACAACAGTTCTTGAGATCTAGCCTTGCCATTTCCTTAAGGCCATATTACCTTTGTTCTCAGGATTCCTTCAATATATGTATGCTTTAATCATGTTGCTTTTAAAGAGTTTAGAAGGCTGCAGGGAAAATTAGGTATGATATTTTCCTAAATCCTATTCGGAACACTTCTATTACTCTCCTCCACTTTCTTTTCTTCTCAGTTCTCTCCTTGTTTTACACTAATGTGAATTACTTTCTGGACTTTCCTGTCTCTCTGTCTACTGAATTTAGAAGAGTCTTGGCTTTCTGGCTTAATCTAATCCTGATGCTTAGTCAGCTCCGCTTGTATGAAAGGATCTCGCTTGAGATTCCTGTTGAAGGTCACGTAGGAGGACTGTGATTTTCCTGTGGGTCGCTCACAGGCACGGTGCACTGACAAAAACCCAGGTGCATGCATCTCAGACTTCAGCATGTTTGTACCTTTGTTGACCTTATGATGTACAGACAAATTTGTCATGTTATGTGTGAGGTTCTTGGTCTCTCTCAACTACAGTGGTCTGAGTTTAACAAGAAAAAATAATGTTTAGTTTAAAAAAGAAAAAAGAGGGGGGGGAAAAAAAGCAAAAGAGCCTTGGAAGGGAGTACAGAATGGCATTCTTGAGAACTCCATCCGGTCTCCCAGGGCTTAGGAAAAGACATTCCCAGAGGCTAGAGAGTACCATATCTGCCTGTCAGGGAGCTCTTGCACCATCCCCTTAGATGTCTGATACCAGCTGGGTGAGGGACACTGAAGTGAAACACTATTGAACCATGCAGCGTCTTGCCCATGCCAGAAGTGTGGCTTCCAGAGGCTCCCAACATGGAGGAACTTAGCATTTTAAAATATTCCCTTTTTTGGTTTATTTTATCAGTTGCAAAAGAATGGTATAAAATGTCTGGATTTTGGACCTCAGTAGAGTGAAAAAAAAAAAAACATTCAGAGAAAATAATAATTCTGAGGCACCTTCATTCATCTGCCACTATCTTATGTTCCTGTCTATGTTCTATATCATGCCCCCTCTTCGATTTTAAAGGTGTTTTGTAAAGGGGGAGTTTTAAATCAAGAGCAGGTAGCCTAGAAGGCACTTTAGAGGGTTTGTGTTTTATTCCTTTTTTTTGTTTAATTTGGTTGATTTGCTGTGTTTTTATGTAAGTCACAAAGACTTTTGATATCCCTTTCTAAATTATTATGGTTGTGCTTATTATTGTTTTCTCTTTGAAAGAAAAGTATGGGAAAAACATGATGTTACTAAGTTGGCTGTGCTTTGGGCAGAGATGGACATATGACCTCCAAAGCTCCTTTCCTACCTAAGTTATTCTATGATTATAAAATATTTTAACTAAAGATTCACGTTTTCTTTTGAGCTTCCCTCTCTGTAGTTTGCTTGTGCAGCACTTTTACGGATACAAGATGAGCTGTCTTTTTGTGTTGCCCTGTTTTTTGTACGTTGGCATCATTAGCTGTGTGTGCATAGTTCTGGGAGTGAAGCTTTTAAGACTCTTGTGTCATCTTAGCAGCGTTAGCTGACCTGTGCGAAGAAAAGTATGGTCACTGGAGTAGCATGTCCCTTCTATCACCCCTTCAGACAAACTCATTTAGTTGTTCCTTAAAACGGACCTGTAGCTTGCAGTAACAAGTTCCCAGAAGCTTCCTCAAATCTGCTTCTGTACGTCTAAGTTCAGTATTCCGTATTATATTCTGTGACACAGAAATGCTCATTACCACCAAGTGGCACGCTCATTATGAAAGCGCCCTCGTACTGGGGAGCAAAGATTCGAGAAAAGAGGACTAACATGATTCAAATAGTTTCAGCCAAAGAATTCAAGATGACAATAGAAGGAATTCTAGAAATATCAAACTAAGCTAGTTAAAGAATTTGTCAGACCTCATTTCAGAACAGAATTTGTCATTTGTGCTTAGCCATTAAATTATGTTTCACTTTTTAAAGATTAGTAAAAAATATGCTAACCAAAAATACGTAAAGAACTTTATTTTGAGGTGAACCTACTCTTGGGGTTAATTTGAAACGTTGCTGTTTCTTGGCCTAAGGTGATTTCTGCTCCCCACCTTCCCTTCTTTATTTTAACTGAGCCACCAAGCCAGAGAATTTCATTACTCGTTTAGCTCTGCTTTCAAGCTCTTAACATGCTTATGTTAATCATATAATGGGGCATTTCAGAATGCGAAGCAGATTAATTGATCACTAAAAATATTATATTGTTTCACCAACAAATTACATCAAACTTAGAGCTCTGAAATAATGTACCATTTCCTGAGACCACGTTTCATTTGAGATTGAAAGAAGAATAGAAGCTGGGAGAAAACACACAAAATTGGGAGGGCAGGATAGCAGGCTGACAAACAACCATCTGGATCATCTTGCTTTCAGTATCCAGTCGTCTTAAAATCTTAGGTCTGGAAAGCACATATGGTGTGATCCGTTCCAATTCTTCCCTATCATGGTCAAGCATGTTATGCATTCCTCTTCATAAACCAAACAACTTTCTGATTCCTGACTTACTGGGAAAGCATGGAACTCTGCAAGCATTGCAATGCTTTTGGTGTTTGCTTGAAACTTGCCTTGAAACTTGGTTTCTTTTAGCTTCAGTAAGAATTTTTATCTGGCAACGGTTAGTCCTTATCTTTTCATCTGTGTATAGTTAATTCTTTGGTGGGAGGCACTCATCAGGCTATGTGTTAAATTCTACTAATTTGTCTTATGCCAACAGAAATTACTATGGCTTTGTCTGTTTGTTATTATTTCAGAGTAACTGCTTTTTTTTTTTAAGATCTGTTTTATGTTCATTCCGTTGCAAATTCAATGGAAAGAATGTCTCAGGGCAAAGGGAAAACATGTCAAATAGCAGGAATAATGGTGTAAGCGGTCACAGATTGTGACACTGGTGGTCTCAAACGTGACTAACAGCTTTTTGCTTTTATTTTGGTAAAACCATTAAAAAGTCAGTCCTGTTCTAAAACGACACCAAAAAATGGCAGCTGACCGGGTTGTCCTTGAAACACGTGAATGGGCTGGTGTGGGTTTCAGCTGTTTGCCTCTCTCTGGACGAGAGAGTGCTCTCCCTGCCAGCTCTGCAGCCGAGCCTGTGGCAGCCGCTTGCTGCAGGAGTGACCCCGTACCAGACTCCGCCGAGTCCCCGGAGTGCCAAAGCCTTGAAGACTGAATTTAAACAACCACCACCCAAGTAAATGTAGCGAAGAGAGCTTGAAAATCTTCCCTGAGAGTTTTCAAATGGCTCACATGTTCCAATGGTCCAAATGTACTGTTGATGCAATTTTATTGGAGCTGGGGGTTTTAAGCCTCTGGGGTTTTGCTGCCACTGCTTCTAAAGCATGCATGTTGGATAAAGTAGGCTGGTGATAAGGGTCTGCCAACTTTTCGCTCTGCCAGCAATGACTGAACTCAGTTCTACCTATGTGGAACTATGGTATAGAAACATTTGGTTTTAAGTGTGGACTATCCTTAAGAGAAAATTTTCTCCTAGAGTTCATAGACATAAGATGACAAAAGATTTCGTATGTAATGTGCCAGTGACAGTAATGGTTTGTGTCTGTTCACTGACTCAGAGAGTTAATGAGATTGTATACGATACATGTTTTGCTGTTTGCTACTTAACTGCTTTGTTCTGCCTATTTTTAGATTCCTCCTAGACCCTCTTCAAGACAAAGACTATTCCTTAGTACTTGTCTTCATAAACAGAATTTTGTTGTTGTTCGATAACTCTAGACTCTAGCTCATTCCTCACAATCCCATTGAAATGCACTTTTTTTGCAGTGTGTGTAAAATTGCTGTTGAACTGACACGCTATTTGTCCTAGAGCAAACCACATTCCCTTTTGAAGAATGAAGTTATTGATTAGATAAGCAGTTGTTTCTGAGTACTTGTCTTACCCATCTATCCAGTCTTCGTTCTCAGCATTTCAGTTGTAAGTTGTCGGGTTTTTATGCTGCAAATCGAATTAATTTAATTTGCTAAGGTAGCAACTGCATTTAGGGTGGATCTATGTGTTTGAAAGAGATCCCAAAGTGCTTGGGAAAGTAGCTGTGGTGATCTAAGGGCGTAAAAGGACTTGTGTGTCCTGGTTTGCCAACTTTACCTGCTTTGTCCAAGTAAACCCAGTTTGTAGACTTTCTTGTTTCTTTATTCAACACCTATGCTGCATCAGATCATCCGGTTTAAAAAGTGTGTATCGTCTCCTGTCTGTATATCTGGACCAGTGTGGAAATGGTACGCTTCTGAAAGTTCATAATGATGTGTGTTGGAAAAGCAGTTTCGAAACCTCTTGTGGTATGAAGGATACTATAAAAAGTTAACTAGTTCTTACATTTGCATGTCTGACTTACTGCCTCGTGTTTTCAAAAAGGAGGAAAAGAAAAATGAGGAGACCATTTCTGAGGTCTGTGGGCTGAACTTGCGGAATACTTGAAGTGAGCCCAGTAATGTGAGCCTTAAACTTGTAGCCAACACCACCTTCTGTCAGTTCAGAATAGGAAAATATGAAACCATTATTCTGTGTGCTGTCTGTACAGTTCTAGTACAGCTGGTTTAGGGGAAAAGAAGTTGTTCACTTCACCCTTGAGTCCAGAAAGTGCTCTGTGTAACTTCGAATTTGTGTGCATCCTCTGGCATATTTATTAGTGAATCTTCTGAAGCTAGCTACTGCTGCTCTCGTGTGTAAATGCAGTAGTCTGTTTTACAAAGTAATGATGTGTGCCTACGTACTAGAGAACATAACTGAGCTCAGACTTGGCATCGAGCCCTGATTTTAGTCACTTGTGCCCCTTTCCCCCTTATCTGCTGTCTTCCAGGACTTCACCCGGTGGTGCTTTTGGGTTCCTCTGTTCTGGGACTACTTGATCACCTGTTTTGGCAGGCTTATGCACAACTTTTTTTATGGTTCTGAGTAAACACTGAGACAATTTTTGCTCTAGCATTTGTTCCTGAGAGGCGTTTGGGGGAGGATTGTTGAAAAAAAAAAAAAAATTGTTTTTACTGATAATCACTGTAACTCTTAATTTCTAGGCTTTAATTTGGGGCCAAATGTGAGCACATGTTGTATTTATTTTTTGGCTAGCAGGGCCAAAGTGTGTGTTTGGAAAAGGCTTCGGATTACACAGAGGCTGCTTGGACCACTGGCTTCAGCAGATGGAACTGCTTAGCAGATACTCACCCCTGCTCTGTGTTCCTTCTTAAAAGGTTTTGCATACTAATGGCCAGCATTTCGATAGTGGTATTTTAAATCTCCTGTGTAAAATTGAGAAATAATACAGCAGACACCATTATCTGCACTGCCTTCCTCCACCCTTCTGCAATAATGTTGATTGTAAAACCAAAAAGCTATTCATTGATAAAATCTTTCCCAAGCAGGGGTCAGTTATCCATTTCCTGAGCCATGCATAGCTCTGTTGAGAATACTATTTTTCTCAGGAACAATCCTTCCTTTTTGTAATCTCTGTTCTATTTTCCGTATGCTGTCCCTGGATTATTTCCAGGGAAGAAAAGAAACCACCAAAAAACCTTCGACCAGACCAAAACCACCAAATGTCACCCCAGCTTCGGTACTGTTGCAGCATCTGTTCTCAGACTCCTACATGGGGTACGTTTATGTGGTGCAATTGCCGTACAGTTTCCATACGCTGACATGGCAAAGCTCCAGTTTCTTCCTCTTGTGAACTGTCTTAGACTTGCAGTAGCTTTAGGGTCAGCTTGCTTGCTTAAGGACAGCAGAATTTGGTCTTGGCTTGATGTTGTGCATCTGTAACTTTTAATCTGGAAACATATTTTAGTCGTTTTAGAGTGTAGTCTTTTGCAAATACTTTTTTACTTCCATCACTTACAAGGTTTATTTGAAGTAAATTCTGTTAAAACAAATAAATGTAAACAGTACTTCTGCATAATACTTTTTATCTTAGCAAAACACTTTACAAACCTCAAATTCTCAAGTTTTTTTTTTTTTTTTTGTTAGAATTACTGTACTTGAAGCCAGGAAATGGTGGCACATGGTTTGAAAACTTTATCTAATTATATGCAAAGCTAGCATTCATGCTGCTCCACCGTCAGCAGGCTAGTCAGCCTGGAGTCTGAGAAAGAAGTGCTGGAGAGATAAGTCATGTTTAGGGGAATGGGAGGACTCTGAGAAACAGGATATGACACAGAGGCCATGGGAAAAAGTAAAATCTCCTCCTTTGCCACAAACCCAGATGCTCGCACTGAAGCCGGGCTTTCAGACTGCAGCATCATAGGCCTTGGTGAGGTGGGCTCCATGTAGGCATAAGACCAGCTTTAAAGAGCAGCTGACAATTGGGGGCCTTATACGGTGTGCTCACGCGTATGGTCAACGCTTAGTATATGATGAATTTGAATATCAGTAATTGTTATTAATGTTTGGCAAAAGCGGCTGCTCGTAGAAGCTGGGACAGTCACACAAATCAGTAATTTTATGCTGAGAGAAGATTTGGGCCTGGAACAAAACACTGGGGATCTAAGGAGGAGCCGTTATTGTTGCTAATAAATATCCACTTAGGCAGATTTGTCACTCATGTTTCTGAAAGTTTTGTGCCTGGATGAAAAGAACATGCTTTTATTTCTTGAGCAGCTGTGCTTTTAAGTGGGTGCATCTGTACCACAGTGTCCATTGACACCAATTGCTTCGTGATTTAGCATATTGGTTGTAGTTGGTAAGCATAGTCAATCAAGTAGAGAGGTTTTTGTTTTCACTGGGAAGCGAAGAAAATCTTGAGAAATAGCTGGTTTGTTAGACTGGAGCAGGCACAACTGCAGCGTATCCGTGATGTTAGTGCAAAAGCTTTTGAGGGATACGGAAGTTGGTTCTCGTTTGCTGTTAGCCGAAGCGCAGCTTTGCCGGAGCTGTCTCCGTTTGTTCCAGCGAGGGCATGACCTGCCACTTGCAACGTGGAAGTCATTTGAAAGATTTCCTATGGCAAGAACAGCACTGCAGTTATGTAATGAAGTTTTTTTGTTAGAAGTATGTGAAAACAGGAGCTGCGAACTTGCAGGCAGTTCAGAGCTGAAAGTTTTCCTTATTCTCACTCCAGAAGGTTTTTTTGGAAAGTTTAATGGAATGCTGTTTGGCATTTTTTGATGGGAGTGAGTGTGCATGTCTGTCTTGAAGGAGACTTTTCATTTTTTTAACCATCCCGTGCTAACAGCAAATTTCCTAAATTCGCAGCATTAGAAGGTTTTTCATCTTGGCTCTGCTGACAATTTACTGAGTAGGCTTCTGTCTTCCTCTTGTAGGGATAAATGATTAAGTATCTACAAAAAAGGTTTTTATAGGTATATGCTAAGATATTTCAGCATAATCTTTTATAGATAATATTGGATCTTTACATCCTCATCTTAAGGATTTTTTGCAAAAGTAAAAATCAGGAAGACATTGCTGCTACTCAACTTCAGTCAAAACTGAGGTGAAATGTCAGGAGGTGGATTTTGTTGAGGGAAGTTACTTTTTTATATAAATGACTACAATTTCTAGACGGTAGCTAACTCCTCTAATTATGCATGTAAATTTTTGTGCACTATTTTAAAATATTTAATTTTCTGTGTAAATAATACGGATAATATCACTCCAAATAAAGCCATACCATTGCACTGTTTTCCTTGAATAAAGATGCCCAATTATTTTCCCTTTCCTCATCCTGAAAGCAAACAAAAGCCTGTCTTTTAATCTGTTAGGCAGTTTTGGTTGCCCTGGAGAGAATAGCAAAGGTCTTAAATTTCTATCAGTTTCTTAAATCCAGGTGGCCAGATAGAGGAGGGACAGACACATTATGTTTGGAGTTTGGAGACAGTGGAGAAGGAGGGAACATTGAGAGTGCACTACTTACCAGACAGCAGAGAATCCACAGGCAAGCGGTATTTTAAGTGGCCCCAAGGCACAACACTTGGATTACCCTCAGCAGCAAAGACAACAGGCTCTTGTGAGCCAAACACAAGGGGAACCAGTCTTCCTTGTTCAATGGGACCCTGCCAGGTTTGACCTGTGATTGCACTTCATCATACATCGAGCTTTCTAGCTTTGACACTTTGCTGCTTTAAAAAATGTTTTAAGCTCATAATTTTCTAATGGAAGCAACTTGCTGCAGTGCTCCGGTGCTTTGAGGTGCTGCTTTATTCATTTGAGCTCAGGAAATGCTATAGCTGCTCGGTGGTTTTGTCGTGCCTTTTTTTTCATGTTTATTTTGGTTTGGAGGGGGTTTTGTTGATTTTTTTCTTTTTATCACACTTGTGTCCAACTACAGTTTAACTTGGTTTAGATTTAGATTTTTTGACTCTTCAAAGTAGAGTTGTGTTAAAAGAAAGTGTGAACTAGATGCCAGATTTCTTGACCATGTCCATTCTCACAGGGATTTTGATTGATAGATGTATTTTCAAAGGAGAAAATTTAACTGCACCTTGATTTGTTGTCTGGGCTGTCACTTACTCGTGGGCATTGGAACTGACAGACCTTTCAGTTTATTGTGGCCCTGAGAGAGGCTTTTGAGATGTCACCGCAGAGCAACTGCCAGCAGCGTAGCCTTGCCAGTGCTTCAGTAGCTGACAAACCATCTCGTGTCTGGTAACGTTTACTGTCGCAGCCACACGGACTGTTGGTACTGAAAAAACCTGATGAGACGCTTGGGATATGTTGTCTCTTTCCAACTGAGGGCTCTTCCTGGTTTTTTTTTGTTTTTTGTTTTTTTTTTTTTTGTTCTGGGTTTTTCTTTGTTTGTTTGGGTTTTTTTTAATATTTGAAGTTGCTTTTTGTACTCCATCAGACCTCGATTTTGGGAAGTTGTGGGGGGTTTTTTGTTTGGGTTTGTTTAAATTTTATCACTTTTGTTGAATTCCTGTTTGGAATAACAAGTGATATTTCTTGTACTCTACTAGGACTTGGCAAGCTGCTTACTGATTGATTAATACAGATATGTTAATTGAAAATCCAGTGTAAACCACTGAAGCCAACTGGAGTTACTTCTACTTGTTAGAGCGCAGTGTCTGCACTACTGTAGTTCAATGGATAGAAGACACAAGTCTATTTTCCTCTCAGTAGTTAACGCTTCTTACCTAAAATTCCCAGGAATTACTTTTGTGATGATTTAAATTCTACCGAGGATTGTAAAAGCTGAGCATTTTGAGGTCTGCTTGCTTTTCGATTGCATTTATAATAAGGTGGAAACTTTCCCTTGCACAAATACCCCTTCTCCCTTTTGCCTGAAGAGAACCCCCGCCAAGGACAAGCGAATGTCTTTGGAAATTCAATATAGGGACACCTTTTTAATAATTTCAAAACACATTTGAGTTTTTGTGACTAGCAGCGTATTCGTGAGCATGCCTTACAAGTGACACTCTTTTAGGGTACCTCATGTTTTAAAGAGTGCAACACCTGGAAGGCAGAGGCTTTCAATTAATTCGGTATGCCTGTCAAGAAAATGTACTGTTTTAATGTGCTCATGAGCATCCCAGAATGACTTGGGTTGTTTCATTGGCTCCTTTTTTGAAGGTTGTGTAAACTAGGATGATACCTGCCTTTGAATACAGTATGTTGAGTGCATACGGAGAATGTAAGCAATACACAGTGATGCTGGTAAATATGAGTGAATGCAACATACACTTCCTCCATAAGCTACTGCAATGTTGACATCCATAGGTAAGCCTATAGACTGGGGATACAAATGTTTCCGTGGTGTAAAGGGAGATCGTGCATGCTACCGTTGAAGGCTCATTGTAGAAAATAGAAAGCTGTACCATATGTATTATTTTCTAGTTGTCTGGATATTAGGGACCATTTGAAATTAGTATGTATCTCATTATTTTAGGCAGGAAGGGAGTGTGGTAGACCTGAAACTTTTCCTGAAGCCAGTGGAGTGGCAGGGAACTTAAAACCGTCCGTTTTCAGGGTACTGCTTTGCCTTTATCGTTGCAGTATTAATAGGTTATTCCAGGTTAAATCTAATCACGTGATACTTACCAGGCATCTAGTTCATCTCGTTTTTACTCTGGCCATGACTAGCAGGGCCTTGGGTCCCACCATATGCAAGAGCTTCTGGCTCCCAAGCCAGTATTTAGGTAATTTCTCTTTCTGCCGTACTGTGAAATGATTGAAACAGATGTCCTCCTTCAGCTGCTTTCTCTATTCCGTTACACCTTTTTTTATATTTCCCTTATTACGGAGCAGCTATGGTATTTACAACTTACAGTTTTAGTCCTGTGTTCTTCTGAATGTTTATCCTTCTGCTGCAATGTCACCCAAAACTTTGTATAATTGTTTCAAGTTCTTGTAGCCGCTGTTTAGAGGTGACTCTGTCCGAAGCCCATGTTCTGTGTGAGCAATCAGGCATTTTTTCAAATGTTTTTTGTTCTTGTTCATGTTGAGCAGCTGAGCATGATACCTTGTCTGTCCTTTACAATAAATTTTTTGGATCCACTGACATCACTCGTGGGTTATAGAAGCCTCCATTCAGCTGGAGAGCAGCTTTTGCACAGTAACGTATTTGTGTATTAAAAAGGTAAGCCTATGTAAATGCAGAAAAAAAAAAAAAGAGTTCACTGTATTATCCTCTCTCTTTATATATGCACACCAGTGTCTGGCATTCAGATGTTGGATTAGTTTCTGCTCTTTCTTGCGGGGATGGATGCCACTTGGTTGCTTCTGTTCCTGGCCCTGTTTCAATGCAGTCTGTTTTGCAGTGTATGGGAGGGCATGGGTTTTGTTGTTGCACGAGGAATGAAGGAAGGCTTCAAGGTTTTGGGGTAGGATGCCTTAAAACATGCTTGCTGTCCAGTCTCAGCCGGGATAAAGTAGTAAATGTCAAACAGTCAAAAAATAAAATTACTAAGAAAACAACTCGTAATTAAATTCCATAAACCAATAATAATTCCAAGCATTACAAATGTTTTAATTCACCAGCCTGACTACAAATCACTTCAGCCACAGCCTGAAGCCTGTGGAAACTACCTGAATTGTGACCTAGGGAATATTTGTGACTTGGGGGAATGTTTTCAGCCTGTTTCTCTTGAGAATATAGAATATTCACTACTTTTTAGTTGTGGAACCCCTGTCGTAAACAACATATGCTGCTATCGTTAATGGTATTTTAGGCAGAAAGCTGCATTGGAAACTTTTCCCTTTAGAGGGGGGAAAAGAGTGGGAGCCCGGAGTAAGCGCTGCTGTGCCGCTTGTATGTGGGGTTAAAGCAGTGCCAGCCCCCCCACCCCACCCCGACCTCTGCAGTCGGTTATATCACCACATATCTGTTTATTTCTAATGGCTCTTTTAAATGACAGCTTCATAAACTGAAATATCCAAAACAAAGGCCGTGAAGTTTACTTTGGCCATCTCAAGTAAATTTTCCTAATCTAAATATCAGCAGTGCCTTTCATAAATCAGTTCAATGACGTCATCTTTTCAATTAGTGAAGTCGGTATTTATGCTCTGGCCTCGAAAGCTATTTGACCAGTTAATGTTTTCAGGTTTTGTAGTAGTCCAGACTTCTCACCAGACACAGTTCTCAGTAATGTGCTTGAAGTGGGAACACATTTATCAATAATTGCCACTTTTCAACTCCAGATAGCAGACAGAAATTAATTACTAACCTTCTTCATTGTCTACTAGGAGTAACAAGCATAGTCTGTAGACTTTGAAATTATTCATAGTACATCTTGCACTTTTTGTTGTTGGAGGATGCAGGCGTCTGCAGTTGAATAAGTATTAGCTGGGCTTCTGGGAGGAGGGAAAGAAGAAAAACTATTGGGTGGGTTGTGTTTCCAGGAAAGGTAAAATGAGGTAGTGGAAGAGCTGGGAGTGAATCATCTGTCAGCCTCAGTGCGCTAGTTTGTTTTGTTTCCCTCTATGTACTTGAACTTAACCTAGAGGGCTGCTTCAAAGAGGTTCAACTTTGGTCTTTATTTCCTTTCCTGTGTGCGGGTTAGAGGGATCAAGCCCATGCTGACAGGGAGGTTGCCTGTAATGCTGGGGTGGGCAATGATTCAGTTACAGCGTATCTTTTTCTGTAGATGGAAATGCTTCCGCTGCATGCCCCAGAAACGAGAGAGGGGTTTATTCTGATAAGGCTTTTAGCAAAATCCACCAACTGCCAAGAAACAGTCGAGCGGAGGGAGCAACAGTATTCTTTCTCTTAATCGCACCTTCCTCTCCCTGGGTGGAAATAACAATAAGGGCTGACATGAGCTGAAAAAAGCCAGGAAATTTAGAGCCGAGGCTTAACTCCTATCCTTAGCTCACCCTAGCAACACATCTAGGCGTTGCAACACAGATGCTATGTAAGGTCACCTACTAGCATCTCTGAAGTGTCAACTGTGATTGAATTCCCTTAAAGAGAAACCAAAAATTATCTTAAACACACAAACTATTCCATATGTGTGTGTATGATGTATGGTTTTGTTTATGTTAATGAAGAGACTTGCACCAGTAAGTGGTTACGTGCTTGGCTGGAAATGTGCAAATGCTTGAAACCTCGCTCTATGAATCACTTTCTTTCACTGTCCTTTGAAACAACCTGAGCTTGGATTCCCATGATGCTATTTCTGTTCTTTAGCATTCTACACACAGCGGTCTTTCACCACTCCTCCTGCTACTTGTCATTGCTATGGCTCAGCTTGTTGATAGCAGAAATGGGAGCTTTGTGAGACAGACAGTCATTTTTCCGTTTCCCCCACCTCTGCTTATTTCTGAGGCAAGTTAGAAGCCATGATATTAACAGTATCATTGGCCTGGAGCAGAGCCTGAAGATGCAGTATCAGAAGACACTGAAGCCCGAATGTGATTTTAAGGTAGGTGATGCTGTGAGATACCTGGAACAAGTTCAGGAAATGCAGGGAAATACCATTGCTTTTACTAGTGAGATACTTGGAGATCTTGGCCAATTTCAGTGGTATGCTTTTTGCCTCCTGCTTGCCCTTCAACACGTGGTCCTTGCTATGAAGGCTTAGCTGTGAATTGACCAGACTTGCTTGAGAATATGGAAACTTGCGCTTAACGTTCTGTAGGAAATCTTCTAAGTTGTAGGGCTCGTGCTTCACAAATTGCTGAACTGACCGTCTTCCCCTTTGGTGTGCCTTCAAGCAAGTTAGCAGGGAATTGGGAATGGGTGTGTGGGAGGGTGGACATCACATCTGTTACTGAAACGCGTGAATAAAATGTGGGGGGTCCTTCTGCAGCAATTTCCTGTAATCTGGAGAAAGAAAGAGAAATGCACTCGAGCTGGAGACGTCTGTTAGTCTTGTTGAGACACTTGTGCAGCTTCTCTCTGCACTAAGCTTTTTTGCCTTACCGCATTGATAGGGTTGTGCTTTAAGTCAGAATTTAGAAGCCAAAGGGGCTTAATGGTATTTTTCTGTAAGTTGAGATATTTTTTCTTTATGATTTTTGCAGTCGACTCGTTGAGTTCCTTTTTTGGGGATGTGAGAGGAATGGATTTGTGAGGGGGTTTGACAGTCAGTTTGAGGGGACAGAGGATCAGTTTAAGGGGCCTGCCTGTTTTGGTCACTTTTTCAAGAGTATTCCTTGAAGGGGTATTGCAGAAGGCAAAATGAAACTGCTTTAAAAACAGTTCCTCAGGTCTCAATATTAATGGCCATCCAGACAACAATGAAATAAAATTTATTTTCCTGAAGAATCTCAAAAGCCTGATATGGTATCTTAATTAATCTGTTTTCATTAGATGTTAAACGGAATAATTTCCAGTTAGGTAAATGGTTCACTTAGCAATGGTTCACTCCAGGGAGTTTTTCTATCTGCTTAGTTGATTGGTGATCTCAGTCAGTCAGGGATACCGTTGTGGATGCATGAGTTTGGTGGTTTTGGTCCTTGAAGAGAATCTCCATTTCTTGTATAACTTGTTCAAGATTACTGGGCTGCAGAGATGTTACAGTCATCTTGAGAGAAGGCCAGGGGTGGAGTGCTTGCTGATAACTTAATGGTAGCAGATCATTGTCCAAAGCTTGGTGAGTATTCAAGCATCTGTAAAGGAACAGAAGACTGAACCATTTCTAGAGTGTGTTAAATTCAACAAGTAGAGCCTGAGTATTTTTCTGAGAGGCTGAAAGACTAGATTCATGTATGATCTGGTAACTATAGTAGATAGCAGGTTTATCAGTTGTGCTCTTAGGGATTCTGTCTGACCATGGCCTTATCTCTCTAGTGCTACCGGTTGCAGGGCAAGCACCTTATTTCATCCTTTATGCGGCAGCGTCTCGCATGTCTGAAAGGAAAGCTTTCTCCTTTCACTTGGGTCACTTGAGCATGCCAAGGTCAGCACGTGGGAGGAGCAGAGTCTGAGTGTTGAGGTTTGCTTTGTGCAAATAGAAAGAGGCAGCAAAGGGGAAGCTGTGTCTCTAGAGACTAGTATTAAAAACATTCCATGGGGTATTTTTACAAGTTAAATAAAATAATTAAAAAGAACACAAAAAGTAACTTAAGCTTGGGAAGCTGATTAGATGGAATTTGTTTGGGGTTTGCTACCTGAGTCTGGGATGAAAGTGAATAAATTGGCCCACGTACAGGTGAGGCAAGGTAGCCTGGAATAGCTGCATTCCAGAAAAACAGAACAAAGATAGTTTTCACCATGGAAAAGCAAAACTAGTGACAAATTCATGAGCTGTATGATTTTCCTTCTGCGCTTTTGTTGAGGGGAAATGGCTGATTTCCCAGCCCTACTGAGAACACTGTGGTGGTGGATGCGTCTGCCTGTCCCATGTTCTGATGGGATTACTTGAGTTGCAAACCCTAACCTGACTTGCAAACCCTAAAGGGAGTAACCTCTGTCACCTCTGCCTGTTGTGTATGTGAGATGAAACCAAGCAGAAAGGGAGTTTCCTGGAGAGTCTGGGACTGATCCTGAAACCAGAACACACAGGACCCCCACACAGAAAGGTGCTCCGATGTGTAAAAAGTGAAGACAGGAACAGCCTGGGTGATTTTTTTTGTATGTGGAAATCTGCATGTGTCCTGGAACGGGTGAAGGAGTTGACTTAGATAGTGGAAGTCATGATACGTAGTGTATATGTTTTGATAATTCAGCAACAACCACAGACTGAGGAAGCTGGTTGAAGTGAAATGAAATAGTGTATGGCCAACTCCTGGCTAAAAGTTGGCAGCGTAGGCTGTATCTTCAGGGAGCAAATTTTCTTTTTCATCAGTCTGATTTATATGCTTAATTAAATATGGATATTTTTGTCAAGAAAGTAATCTGAGCCAATCTAATCATACATTTTTTGATAAAGCTATGATTTCTGAGTGGTGCTCTGGGGTGAATTTTTTGGAAATCTTTTATCTAAGTAAGATAGGGACTTTTAAAAAAAATCCTTTCAACATGCTGAAGGACACCTAAATCTTATTTTCAGTTGTATGCATAGTAATGGGCCCTGAGCTACACGGGATAGTTTGAACAATTTCTACAGACTATAGTTTTCATGAATGAGAATAGTTGTTTATACCTAGCTTCAACAATGCAACTTTTTAACAGCTACAAAAGAAACGGTGTTTCTGAGACTTCCCTGGTATCATGAGCGTATTTGCCATGTGTCAGGTGCTGTGTTTGTCCTTTTCCGCAGCAGTATCAGGAGAACTACACGTAGCAGTACCATGTGCCTGCGTGTGTAAGACTAGCCAGTAGGTCCAATGGAGCTTAGTAGTTGTAGGTGTAGCCTTCTAGGAAGTCTGTGACCAGTGATAAATATGGCAACTAGACTGGCTTCTAGTAGCAAAGTGTCTTTATTTAAATTTAACATCTGGAAAAAAAAATCTGAAAGCAGGTCTTGTTTAGATATATATCCTACTTGAAGCTTATTCTCTTTATGCAAGAGCTTTACCCAGCAGAAATGAGAGTTCATGCATGCAAGAAAGAAAAGGCAGCTTACCAGCAACAACTTCCCCCCACCACCACCCAATTTTTTAGCTTTGTACTTGGTGAGGAATCCTTTTAAGTTGTTACAGTTACCCAACTTGTGCTCTCCAAAGCCCTTCTGAGTATACCTGGAGGTTTTCTAAGCACGTTCGAGGAGTACGCGGCTGCATCAGTGCCATGTGAGAGCCCCTAGCGACAGGACAGGAGAGAACGGGGATAACTTACGTAGAGCATTTGTTCCATCATCTTCTTTTTTAGTTTTATTTTTTTCAACTGCCTGATGCAGTTCATGCAGTAGACATCCCAGTACCCAGTGTTGGTTGAAGGGGGTGGCCAATTCTCCGTCGCTGAGCGTGATGCGGGATGCTGTAGCCTGAGGAATGGGAGGTTGGGGAAATGGGGCTGGTACTAGAAGCCTGACCCAAACATGCCTGTTTGCTTGCCCAGGGAGGTGGTGAGGGCCAGGCAGATGCGCTGCAGGAGGTGTGGGCGAAACGGTGCCTGCAGCCCGCTACTGTGTACCCACCGGCTGAGCTCCCACACCTTGATGGCTCCAGAGGTGCTGGTGCCCCATGCTGGGTGCAGCAGCAGCTGTGTGTGGACTCCACTCAAATGTATAGTGTTCCCTCACTCAGGCTTCACCTTATCGAGGGCTGTGCTTCCTGTTGCTCAAATGTGGACCTTGAAAAGTAACTCTGGATCTGCCTGGCAAATAATTCAGTTGGATTATTCAGGGGACAGCTTTGTGAGGAGCCAGCGCTAGTGTCCCTCTGTCTGGGGGACTGCTGACCTGCAGCCCAGACGAAGCCTCCAAAGGACGGCTGAAACTCGACTGTATTCCTCCCATGCCAGTGAATGGATGGTACGGTCCACTTTGATGCCAGTTCAGTTTGGTTCAGGCATGAGTTACCTTAATCAAACCTTGCGAGAGAATTATGTTCCATGAGGCTAAATATTTTTCAAACACTTTTCTGTCTTATTTTTCAAGTGCTATATAGACCAAAAAGCCTCTCTGAGGTTGCTTGACCAGTTGTTTGTTTTGCCTTTTTAAACCATACCCGCTAAATCCATGTAGCTCTTCACAAAAGAAACTTTGAATATTCTTGCACCCATGCGTGTGAACACGGAAGGACTGCAGTACAGGGGGAGTTTTAAGTGGTTCCTTCCTGAACTGCCAAAGGTTTATTAAAAAAATACTGTGGGGAACTGGTAGTGATTTTTCTTTCTTTTTTTTCCTTTGTTCACATCAGGCAGCTATGTTGTTTAGCGTATGCGTTACGAACATACAGAATTCAAGTTTCATATTGACAGTTGGGGTCTTAAGAGGGTAGGATTGTCCTAAAAATGGACATGTGTTGTAATTACAGATTGTACTTTGGGCAAACAAAGTTTGGGTTCGTATTAGAAAATGTCTAGGATCGCAATAGTACAGGAGAAAAGCTTCACCTCATCATGTTGTGAGAGCAAACGTAGTTCTCTGTTGTTTCAGAGTACGTTCTCATTTGAAGGGGAAGTACTGAATGTGTGAATTCCTGTTAATGTCAAAGTGCTATATAGCAAGTATCTAACATGGTAGCAGTCTTATTCATTGATAAAGTAGCTATGCTAGTGCTCTTTGTAATACTTAATAGTGCTCTTTATAATACTTAATTCATTGTACCGTTTTTTCCATTCTTGGATTAAGTTGTTTAACCTTCCTTATTAATTTGCATTTTGCTAACAACTGGGGAATCCTGTTCTGGATTTTACTGGAGTTGGAATTGTCAGTGCCACAAGCAAGGCAGCTGGGGAGCTCCCCAGAGCTCAGGGAACACTCTGCTCAGCTCTTTAAAAGGATGGCTGCTTGTGCCTTTCGTACCCATGAGTTCTCAAATGTGTTTCCCGTGGCACGCACAATTGTCTTTGAAATTCTGAAGAAGGAGAAACTAGGTCTGAACAGGTGCAAGAGAGAAGAGTGAAAAATAAGATTGAAAAGAAATAGAAGTGTTTCTGTGATAAAACTTAGGAAATGTGACATGCTGTGCATTTCTGTTGAGAAAATAAGATTTCCATTGAATTTAGAGGTAAAATACAGCAGCATTGCATTGGCCATACTTTTGTCACATAGCCAGCTAAGTGAAAGGAGGCCCTTAGGAACTCAAAATTGATCTGAAACTCACTTTTTGCGTCTTGTGGGCATTCACTGCAGGAGTAGTACAAAGTCTTGTTACATCTTCAGGTTGAATTCTGGAGTGATTTAATCTTTCCATTAAATTTGTTAAGATCACAATGTGTGGTAGTGTGATTGTTAACTGAAATAAGACAGAGTTTCTGCTCAACCAGGAACTGTTTTTACTACTTAAAATAATACTAAGAGAATATGTCTCTCCTTTCTCCCCACCAATCTCATTGTCCCTGCAAAATGGCTTTAACACTGCAAGACCAGGGAGGGGGCATATGTTGGTCACCAAAGAACAGGCACTGTTGACACCTTCGCTTCTTTGAAGCAACAGTACTGATGAACTTCAAGTGCGATCAATCCAGCTTGTTGGATATTTATTGTGTTGGCTGGCCATCAGCTTTTGGGGCAAAACCTAAAAATTCTTTGTATCATCCTTCCTATGATGATAAAGGTCTGTATTTTTAAAAGATGCTGATGTGGAATTACTGTTTTCTTCTCTGAGACTTTAAGAGCTTCATTTCATTTTATACTTTTTTTTTTTTTTTTGTGAGTCACCCTTTTACTTTCAGGAAAGCTGGATTTGTGTCTGGATAGCTAATGATTTCTTTGCGCCAGAAGCTATAGGGAACTGTTAGCGTTATTGAACTCAGTGATGGGAATCTCTGAAATTGCTGTGATAAGGGACTTGTGCGCGTAGTTAGTCTTCATCTTGCTGTGTAGGAGGCTTTTAAATTTATAATCTAATTTCTCAAGCATTCATAACAATCTGTTTACACATAATTTAGAGGTCTGTCAGATCTCTAAAAATACCCTATTAAATTATTGCGGCTAACTTTTAATGCAGGTTGTAATTAGTTTCGTGTTCCAGTGGGGAATTAAAATCAAGCTGTTAGCCTGTACATCTTCATTGAAGAACAAAAAGCTGTGGCTAATTATTCTGATGGTGTGGGACTGTTGACTGGCTCATGATGCCGGAAGGGAACTACTGAAGATATAATCTCTTAGGAGCAGAGCTGTGTATTGCATCCATGTTGTAGACGTAACAGCAAATGATGATGCCTTCCTGGTCTGGAATTACTGGCTAATTGTTTTTCAGGTCATAGACACTGCACTGATACCTACACAGAAATTTAAAATTGCATGCCATTTCACCTACTGTTTCTTGAAAGCTGTGATGTAGTACAATGTAGTATAAACTAGATGCTATGGGAAGAACAACTGTTAGTGATACATTGAGAACAATGGGAGCACGGATAATTCAGAAGCTTCAATCTTTCTGAAATTAAATTTGCTTTATCAAAGGCAGAATGTTACAGTGAAATCTCAAAGGCATTCTGTCAGCCCATGTCAAACTGCTGCAATTAACAAATTAAACATTTGGCTTGTAATCCTATTGACAATATAGGCAGTGCTTGTCATTGATATAGAGAAGAGAACAAGAGCATCGTGTTATGAGGAGCATCGGCCTGCATTTGTGACTTCTCTCATGGCACGTTCTTCTCTCGTCTTCCTTCTCGGTAGCATCTTAATTTAATTTCTTCATTGCACACTGTCTATAGCACTTACTTATCAATTATTGTCTAACTTTGAAATAATTGTTATGACAGCTGTGTAAGTGGTACGCACTAATCTTTTAAAGCATCATTTTTCTCATGAAGATAAGGAACGGGAATCAGTTTAAGCGAAATTTCTGACCTGTTGGACAAAAATTAAGTGCATATTTCAACAGTAAAGAAAAAATAGAAAACAAAGTGTGGGAAAAGGGGCGGGGGGGGGAGAAAAACTGGAAGAGCTGCTTTGCATATCAATGTATTAATATAATGAGAGGGGGTACTGTAAAAGAACCCATGGATGAGTATAAGCAATATTGCCTGGGACAGGCACCTGACTTAGTAATTTTAACAGAAGATTAGTATTGAAGTGGTTATTTGACCCAAGAAGAGCAAGCAAAGAGTAGGGCTACATCCTTGTATAACTGTTACATACTTATTTTCAGATCCTGTATATAGGGGGAGGGTCTTTACTCAAAGTCTTTATGCAACATCTAAAGAAGAAAAGAAGCAAGAATATATTATGATGAATGCCGGCTCTGTTTTACATAGGTGCTTGAGGGGACACACAAGTCGTTAAAGTGGCTTTTATTTCAGGAGATGGAGAATGCAACTTCTCAAATTTCACTCCAACCAATAAGAAGAAATGAGTACATCCAGGTGAGAAAGCAACATGATTGAAAAGGAATGATAGCAAAGTAAAAATGTTGGATTTTATGTGTTTGTGTATGTACATATGTATATATGCGCATACACAGGACGTGGAAACCGAGTCAAGGAGCTAAGGTCAAGTAGGAAAATGTACTACAAGTACCTATGGACAAAATCAGAAAATCTAAGCCAAAAAGTAAGAGGAATCTAGCAAGATACACCCAAAATAACAAGGAGTTATCATATATAAGTATTCAGAGGAAGACTATAGAGTCAATCCACAACTTCTTGGAATGGGAGAGTGTTTGATAGACACCAGTATTTCTGAAATTTGCTCTTGACTGTCTAGCAGCTGTCTTTACAGAAAAGGTCAGTTGCGTGGAAGGTGACAGACAATGAATGTGATGAAAGTACAGATGGTGGCATTATATGAGGTAGGTTAGAGAACGTTCAGATGTTTTGGGATAATCTTGACGAATTTCATGCTAGTACGTGTAAAGAGTTGGCGCCTAACATCTTGGAGCTGTTAGTAGTCATATTTGAGAGCACATGTGAGACAGACCTGTAGATTATAGTGTTGCAATCCATTTTTGAAGAGTGGGAAAGTAGATCAGGTAGGAAATTTAGATGTTGAGTTCTCAAAACCCCCTGAAACAATGTAGTCAAATTATGTTTAAGCACCTAGAAGAATAAAAGGAAGAAAATAACAGCTGATGTTAGTGTTTAGTATTTTCTCTAGAAAGCCGAATGATGGACTTCGGGGAATGTTCATTAAATTTGAAGACCCCACGGAGCTAAGAGACACTCTCACTACCATGCAGAACAGTTTTAAATTTCAAAATTTACTTGGGCAAGTTGCAGTGGCAGCGTGGGAAGTGAGCTGCAGCTCAGTTTGATAAATGCAGGTTCCTGCAGCTTGGCAGTCCTAAGGAGGACAGGAAACAACTTGCTTGGAGCAGCTATATAGAAAAACAGCTGGGTTTGTTGGGGATCACACAACACATTTCCACACTTGGAAAAATAATGTTATGTGGTTGTGAAAAAGGTTAGTGCCATAATGAATACCCAAGCTAAACTATTGTGTCGGCAAGATGAATCACATACCCTTTCTTCTTTGCTCTGAAATTCTTTGGCTTCAGATTGGGCTATTTCTAATTTTGGGCCCCTTGCTCCAGGAAAGATAGGAACCCAAGTCCAGAGGAGAGTACTTAGAATGACTGGAGATAAAGAAAACGTGACCTCTGAAGAAAAATTGTCAGAATTTATTTGAGCTGAGTCGAAAAAAAGCTAGAGGAGTAACGTGAGTCTTTAAAAGACTCTCACAAAGAGGAAATAATAATCTATTGCATAAATTAGTAGAGAATAGGATTTACTTGCACTGTCACTGGAACCAGTGCTGTCAAACCAAGGGTAACTGGATGTCTGTCAGGAATGTCACCACCATAAGTGATCCTGACTCAAGGTAGGGGTAACTTAGAGATTCCTGCCAGTCCTTGTTTGATTCAGCAGTAACCATACTCTGACCCCCAGCATAATAGCACAACTTTTGGCAGTCGTGACCACTGAATCTGATTCCAGATGATAGTTTGTAGCTTGCTTTTTCTCTTTTCAATTCATAAACGGATCTTAAGTTTTGCTAGAGAAATACACAGGGCAGGGGAGGGTGGTTGAGAGAAGAATGAGGACAGCCGTGTGCTTAAAATGAACCTGCTTCTTTCCACTTCTACATTGACTGGCAATTGTAACTTACTTTGGTCTCTTGCAGAAATTATGCACATAGATGTTTTGATGACCAAACTCTGAAGTTCTTTATATTGGGTTTTCTCTCTCCAGATCAAAGCTGATTTGGAACAAATACGCTCATACGTACACATGCAACTCGTAAAATTCCTAAGTGTGCTTTATTTTATCTTTTTTTTAATTGCATCCGTGCAAATTATTTGTAGTTTTACCCTTTTGAAGTTTGTTTTAGGGTGGAAGTTGGCTGTAACAGTTCCGTGAAGAAGTGCAGAGATGAATGTTCTCTGTTAAATTACAACTTGATGTAGGAAACGTTGTTTCTGTAGTGGAGCCAAAAATTGGAAAGAAGGATGCAAGCCATTCAAAAAAATCCCCCTAAGAACCAGGTGAAGTTTTAGAAGCAGCTGTTCAAGAAACAAAGGGAGAAAAGGAATGCAGGAATACTGGGAGATTAAAATATAATTAGGATGTCTGATTAAAACTTCTGAAGCAGTAGCCCCTCCCCAGCTTCCATTGGATGCTTGTTTCTCTCACTCTCTTTTTCTGCACCTTATTTGCTGCTTTAGTTTTATCACTGACCATTAGCTATATATGCATTTTCATTTAGCTAAAATTCTGAAACTGTGAATGCAAAGGTGAGGAATTCCACTGAGTCTATGAGCCGTAAGCATGTGTTTAAAATGAGAGCTCAATACCTTGCAAAAATTTAAAGGTGTGCTATGATTTTAAATCCTTGTAGAAATCAACTATTAAAATATGGCTACCATACGTATTGATTTTTAGACTTTAATTTTGAAATACCTTTCTGTCAAGGTTTAAAGCTGGGCTGGCTGTTAAGCGAACGACAGACGCTCTTTGTTAACCCCCTCCCTCCCCAAAGTGGGGGGGGGAAGAGAAAAGGGAAAGAGACTTATGGGTTAGAAAAGTTAAAAACAGCTTTAATCTAACTACAGTAATAATGAATAATAATAATAATAAT
>VZSC01009079.1:60620-77086 GCA_013398225.1 Steatornis caripensis
GGGTGACGACTTCTCTGCTCTTTCAGTTCCGGCGCACAAGAAAGTCAGCAGAAGCAAGCATCGACCTTGGTCTCCATAGGGATAACTATAAGCAAGGGCCTTTCTGCATCCCATTGCTTCTGATGTTCCAGCACTAACTATAAACACCAAGCCTTATCACTGCCAGAAGCAGCTACTGTCTGAAAAAACACGCAGTTAATTTCAGAGAGTGCAGCTTCTCAGAAGAGACTTAACTAAAAAGCAAAGTTACTAAAAGAAAATTGGTTCTGTCCTGGCCCAAACCAGGACACTTTCCATTATTAGGGCAGGAGACATCATTACTGTCTGACTCTTGCTGCACTCATCATTTGGAATCATCTTGGGTTTTTTGCTGGTTTTAGAGAGCATCAGATGTGAGATTTTTAATGGTATAAATATGTGCTATCTCTTTGAGTGTCTTCTTGGTCCTTGTTACTGAGTAAGGTGCCACAAGACACTGAGGCATAAGGTTGTCATCTGTTGCTTTACTTCACAGCTCAATGGAGCAAGCAAATGTTTCTGTGCTCCTGCAGCTTTTAGGGCTTGTTAGTTGAAATTGTCAGCACTGTATTCATTACCACATTTCCCTTACTGTCAGAGAGGAGAAAGAAAATTTCTGTTTACTTTGAAATCCCGCTTATAATAAATTGGCCAGAGCAAGGAATGACCAGGGCTCTGCTACGAGTTATGTACCACTATGTTCGGTTTAACATCTCTGGCAACGGCTAAATTGGTATTTTTCTCATGTGGATATCACAATGCATAGGTTCATTGAAAGTGCCTGAGGCGTTCCTGTATACACACAGTATCACCAGCTATTTCATGTCTTTTATAATGTAAAGTGGAACAGTAACATTCTTTTAAAATTTCCACGTGAAAGTTAGCAGGCCTCTTGTAAGTGTTACTTAGGAGGTCTACCCGTCACAGAAGAGCTGGATGGATAGTTGCACAGACCTGCTTGCAACGAGACTGGGGAAGTCAGCAAGTTTGTACAGCTGCGTTTTCATCGCTTTGCCATATACCTGTTTGGCAGAGAGTATTTTCGGGAAGTATCACGGGTTGGGTTCCTGCCCTCTCCATCCTTGTTGCCTCTGCTCAGATCAGGGCTCCCGATTAGAGCCAGCGTGAGTGCAGCAATGGCTTTTANTTTTCATCACTTTGCCATATACCTGTTTGGCAGAGAGTATTTTCGGGAAGTATCACGGGTTGGGTTCCTGCCCTCTCCATCCTTGTTACCTCTGCTCAGATCAGGGCTCCCGATTAGAGCCAGCGTGAGTGCAGCAATGGCTTTTACTGATCTGGAGACCTTTCTGTTCCGAGCTGGCAGGGAGCACTGGCTTCGAAGGGCTGGTGTGTCTAGACAGCAAAGTGCCGTGCGGGAGTGCAGCTGTGGTCTTGGAAGCGGCATAGCTGTGCCCCAAGCAGCCACTAATTAGCCTGGACACTGTACCACACAGACGTGGCGAGGCAGCTTCCCATACCTGAGTTGGCTCCCATACGCTTGCACAGTGTTGGAATTCTGTGGTGTAGACTTACCTAACTTGTTTCGCTGAGGCCACCAAACAGTTATTAGACAGGTAATGATTTTGGCTGCTATTGACCTGGGGTAGATTTGACTTGATATGTGCGAGCTGACAAGTTCCGTATCCCTTTTCCAGAGGTTTTGCGTTCTTTGATGTGCAGTGTAATAGTTGTTATGAATTGATTTGCTTATTAATACAGTGTCTGACCCTTTTATTAAAAGTGACAAACCTTTTGAGACTTGTAGGATTTAATGTTGTTGACCGGCTCAGTCTTTCAGGGTAGCTGTTTCTTCTGCATTTGTAATAACTGGCAGATCTCCTTGTTAAATTCAATAAGAGAAAAAGCATATTTCCATTGAAATGAATACCTCGGGAATGAATTCTGTTTTAGTGGGAAATGTTCCAATCTGTCTGTGCTTTTATTTTGCTCGCTGTATGAGTCCTTCCATATATTTTACTGTATTTGTTTTTGCACTCATTTGCAGTGCCATGTAACAGAGCCATATATAGGTATGAGTGCTTTTCAGTTCCTAAGCCTCTGCTAGTCCGTACGCGCTTGTCCATGAATGTGCACACACAGTCTGAGCCCTCTGATCATCTAGCTGTGTGCAGTAAGATCAGTAAAATCCTGGTGGACTGTTCTATTAAAGCACTTCTTTATTTTCTTTGTGATGTAATACAACTTATTCATCCAACAGATCTTTGATACTCCAGTTTGTTAGTGCCACAGGCCAGTATTAAAATGTCATGCAGTCAGATTAAAAAATTGCTCATTTTCTAACTATTCTTTTCCCTTTATAGGCTAGACTTCTAGAAACCTTGGTTTCTCTTGGCGTTATTTCCTTTAGAAGAGTTGCTGTACTTGCAGACATGTCAGTACTGGAAATCAAGGATTCGGAGTCCTTATTGCTGCCTGTCAGATACATCTGCCTGTCACTGCATATTAAGTGTCTGCAACAGCTCCATCAGTTACGGGACAACCCTTATCGGGCCACTTATGAGCTATATGCCATTCTAAACAATAGTTTGAGTAATTTAGTAACTGTAGAGTAACTACATAATTACTTTAGTGTTAAGTATATCGACATGAAGTTCTCGGGTGCTGTCAGAAAGAGAAAGTAGCAGTGATCCATATAATGTGCTAAACAGATCTGAGCCTTCTCCAGTGGAGTGACTGGCTCCCTGCTTCCCACCTGCTCCCACTCCCCTGCACCTCCCACCCCAAAATAAAGAAGTTGTTGAAGAGGTCTGGCTTTGCTAGTAGTCTCACCGCTATCAGTTTCCTCTCTGGTAATCCTCAGCATCTGTCTTAGGCTGGTTGGTGAGTTGGCCTGGCAAAATGGAGTCAAACTTAGTCTGTATGTACAGTAGTAGACCTGTATCTACATAGCAAGCTCTGCTTATCGTTTGTAGCAAGCAAATAGTAGGGAGTTGGCCCGATCCTGGGATGACATCTGCAAAGGGAAGAAGAGTAACTGGTTGGTGTTAAAGATGAATGCGGGATGGGTTGTGTTGTAGACAAAGAAAAACTCTCAAAAAGGGCTTTATAGACAAGGCATATCCCCATTCGGTTGCAAGCACACGTCTATAATAGTTCGGTTCCAACTATGCTTCTGGATACCTTGTTGTGATTGCAAAGATGGGATTTGTCTGGCAAAATGAACTGCATTTGAGCTGTCCACCAAGGCATATTTCATGGTCAATGGCGATAAAAGGCATTTCTATCAAAAAAAGTCTTAGGACCTGCTGTGTGACATGCTTCATCTCACTGTTAGAGGTGGCATGGAAGCATGCCCGATGATGCTCTCCATTTGACTTGTGAAGTCTCAGGTCTGTGTGGCGGGGCTTTGGTAGCAGGGGAGGGACTACGGGAGTGGCTCCTGTGAGAAGCTGCTAGAAGCTTCTCCAGCTCCGAGTTGGACCTGTCTCGGGCTGAGGCCAAGCCCACCAGCGACAATGGATGCGCCTCTATGATAACATATTTAAGAAGGGGTGAAAAACAGAGACAGAGAAGACCTGCAGTGTAGAGATAAGTGGGATGTGAGAGAAACACCTATGCAGACACCAAGGTCAGTGAAGAAGGAGGGGAAGGAGGCACGCTGGAGCAGACATTCCCCTGCAGCATGTGGTAAGATGGCAGGCTGTCCCTCTGCAGCCCACGGAGGATCACAATGGAGCAAGATATGGACCTGCAGCCCATGGAGGACCCCACACCAGAGCAGATGGTTTTACCTGAAGAAGGCCATGACTCCATGGGGAAGCCCTCGCTGGAGCACTCTGTTCCTGAAGGACTGCACCCCGTGGGAGGGACCCACGCTGGAGCGGTTCGTGAAGAACTGCAGCCTGTGGGAAGGACTCACATAGGAGGGGTTCGTGAGGGACTGTTTGCCGTGGGAAGGACCCTGCGCTAGAGCAGAGGAAGCGTGTGAGGACCCCTCCCTGCCTGAGGAGAAAGGAGCAGCAGAGACAACATGTGATGAACTGACTGCAGCCCCCATTCCGTGTCCCCTTGTGCCACTTGGGGGGAGGAGGGAGAGACATCGGGAGTACAGTAATTTGAGCCTGGGAAGAAGGGGAAGGGTGGAGGGAAGGTGTTTTTAAGATCTGGGTTTTTTTTTTCCATTATCCTACTCTGATTTGATTGGTGACAAAATAGAGTTTTTCCCCAAGTTGAGTCTGGTTGGCCCGTGACCATAACTTGTGAGTGAACCCTCCTTGTCTTGGTCCACCAGCTTTTTATCATATTTTCTCCCTATCCCACCATGAGCGAGCAGCCGCGTGGTATTTAGTTGCTGGCTGGGCCTAAACCATGNTAGGAGGGGTTCGTGAGGGACTGTTTGCCGTGGGAAGGACCCTGCGCTAGAGCAGAGGAAGCGTGTGAGGACCCCTCCCTGCCTGAGGAGAAAGGAGCAGCAGAGACAACATGTGATGAACTGACTGCAGCCCCCATTCCGTGTCCCCTTGTGCCACTTGGGGGGAGGAGGGAGAGACATCGGGAGTACAGTAATTTGAGCCTGGGAAGAAGGGGAAGGGTGGAGGGAAGGTGTTTTTAAGATCTGGGTTTTTTTTTTCCATTATCCTACTCTGATTTGATTGGTGACAAAATAGAGTTTTTCCCCAAGTTGAGTCTGGTTGGCCCGTGACCATAACTTGTGAGTGAACCCTCCTTGTCTTGGTCCACCAGCTTTTTATCATATTTTCTCCCTATCCCACCATGAGCGAGCAGCCGCGTGGTATTTAGTTGCTGGCTGGGCCTAAACCATGGCAGACGGCAACATCTCAGCAAGTAGCTTGCATCTGGATGTCTACACCGTACGTGTCTACAGGTAGGAAAGATTAAGTCCTCCTGAGTTACTAGTTAATAAGCATGTCTGAATAACATGTAATCTCCCAATGATTGGAAGTTTCTCTGGTCTCATCATAATCTGGCTTCAGTTATTCACTCCCTGATGTCTCAGCTGCACTGCAACACTGCAGTTAGTCTTGGAAACAAAATGTCTTACGTTTTGGAAAGCTTAAATGGTTCAAATGTTTACCACCCATCTCATCAGCAACATGCAGTGCCATAAAGGTGTTAGACCTCTTTTACCCTCTTTACGTTGGCTCTCAATGGAGCATTGAATCAGAGTACTGCTCGTAATAGGCGAGATGATAGTTGATTTGGGTTTGGAGTACCTAAAATGCCTCAAAATCTGAGCTGGATGTTACTGCTAGCCCGTTGAGTCTTTCTGCAAGAACGATGATGTGGATCTGTGTTGAGAGCAAATTCCTTGTTGGTATCTAGATGGACCATACGATAAATTTCTGGATCACGGTATCAGCAATGATGTCTCTGCTTTGCTTGAAATAGGAAGTATACTACATTGCTCATGTTGTTTCCAGGATGTTGGGAGGCATGTGATGTTGGGGTTTTTTTTTAAAAAGTCTGTACCAAACTAGCGTGTGTACCATTGTGTTGTTGTGCATTGTATTTAAAAACTACAGTGGCATCACAAAAAAAGTTTTAAGAATTATTTGAAGTTCTTGATGTAGGGGTTTCAATGTGTTTTCAGTGGTGCCCAGTGACAGGACAAGGGGCAGTGGGCACAAACTAGAATACAGGCAGTTCCACCTGAACATGAGGAAGAACTTCTTCACTGTGAGGGTGACAGAGCACTGGCACAGGCTGCCCAGGGAGACTATGGAGTCTCCTTCTCTGGAGATATTCAAAACCTGCTTGGACTCTTTCCTGTGCACCCTGCTCTAGGGGCACCTGCTTTAGTAGGAGGGTTGGACTGGGTGATCTCCAGAGGGCCCTTCCAACCCCTACCATTCTGTGATTCTGTGATTTCAGAAGTTCTGTTTATTTTGTTCACTATGGAGAAGGAAATTAGTTATCCGGTCCTATTGCTACATTGTGTATAAAAAAGCACTGTTTTATGCAGAAGGCTCGGGGGGGAAAAAAAAACCCACTGGTAAGTGGAATTTGAGTGTAGGGGTAAAGTGTAAAGGAAATAAACATCCATGCGACATGGTCCGAGAACATGGTAGGCCCGAGAGGTAGACATGTTTCCATTGCTTACTCTAAGTAGATCATCAGTTCTTTCTTTTAAGATTGTCAGATGTTTTGCTATATAAGATGAAGAATGTTGACATGTTTGCAGGTGCCCAGAAGGAATCCAGGCAACCGTCAGACTGTGCCTGACTAAAGGTTAAATGAGTTGACCTTCCCCATGTGGTTTCCACCATTTTAAGGAGTTGCTTTACATGACATTCGTGCAGCTCAGTGCTATCCACCATGTGCTTCTCTTTAGTCGCCAGTCCAGAAGACCAAGCACTAATCAGATACCAAAGGTGTTCAGGAGTTTTTTGAGATTGGGACACCGCGTGGTGTTTGCTCACTGTTCAGTGGTATCGGTTTAAAAAGTTACCACAGCTCAGCTGTTCCTCATTCTCCCTGAAGTGAGACACAAAGTGCCAGAGAGCTCCCATTNTCAGTTATTCACTCCCTGATGTCTCAGCTGCACTGCAACACTGCAGTTAGTCTTGGAAACAAAATGTCTTACATTTTGGAAAGCTTAAATGGTTCAAATGTTTACCACCCATCTCATCAGCAACATGCAGTGCCATAAAGGTGTTAGACCTCTTTTACCCTCTTTACGTTGGCTCTCAATGGAGCATTGAATCAGAGTACTGCTCGTAATAGGCGAGATGATAGTTGATTTGGGTTTGGAGTACCTAAAATGCCTCAAAATCTGAGCTGGATGTTACTGCTAGCCCGTTGAGTCTTTCTGCAAGAACGATGATGTGGATCTGTGTTGAGAGCAAATTCCTTGTTGGTATCTAGATGGACCATACGATAAATTTCTGGATCACGGTATCAGCAATGATGTCTCTGCTTTGCTTGAAATAGGAAGTATACTACATTGCTCATGTTGTTTCCAGGATGTTGGGAGGCATGTGATGTTGGGGTTTTTTTTTAAAAAGTCTGTACCAAACTAGCGTGTGTACCATTGTGTTGTTGTGCATTGTATTTAAAAACTACAGTGGCATCACAAAAAAAGTTTTAAGAATTATTTGAAGTTCTTGATGTAGGGGTTTCAATGTGTTTTCAGTGGTGCCCAGTGACAGGACAAGGGGCAGTGGGCACAAACTAGAATACAGGCAGTTCCACCTGAACATGAGGAAGAACTTCTTCACTGTGAGGGTGACAGAGCACTGGCACAGGCTGCCCAGGGAGACTATGGAGTCTCCTTCTCTGGAGATATTCAAAACCTGCTTGGACTCTTTCCTGTGCACCCTGCTCTAGGGGCACCTGCTTTAGTAGGAGGGTTGGACTGGGTGATCTCCAGAGGGCCCTTCCAACCCCTACCATTCTGTGATTCTGTGATTTCAGAAGTTCTGTTTATTTTGTTCACTATGGAGAAGGAAATTAGTTATCCGGTCCTATTGCTACATTGTGTATAAAAAAGCACTGTTTTATGCAGAAGGCTCGGGGGGGAAAAAAAAACCCACTGGTAAGTGGAATTTGAGTGTAGGGGTAAAGTGTAAAGGAAATAAACATCCATGCGACATGGTCCGAGAACATGGTAGGCCCGAGAGGTAGACATGTTTCCATTGCTTACTCTAAGTAGATCATCAGTTCTTTCTTTTAAGATTGTCAGATGTTTTGCTATATAAGATGAAGAATGTTGACATGTTTGCAGGTGCCCAGAAGGAATCCAGGCAACCGTCAGACTGTGCCTGACTAAAGGTTAAATGAGTTGACCTTCCCCATGTGGTTTCCACCATTTTAAGGAGTTGCTTTACATGACATTCGTGCAGCTCAGTGCTATCCACCATGTGCTTCTCTTTAGTCGCCAGTCCAGAAGACCAAGCACTAATCAGATACCAAAGGTGTTCAGGAGTTTTTTGAGATTGGGACACCGCGTGGTGTTTGCTCACTGTTCAGTGGTATCGGTTTAAAAAGTTACCACAGCTCAGCTGTTCCTCATTCTCCCTGAAGTGAGACACAAAGTGCCAGAGAGCTCCCATTGGATTTTAGAATTAAGAAAACCAGATAAATTTAAGCCACCTTTTTACCTGGACTTGCTGTTATGCTGAAAGAAGCGGCATTTGTCTTTCAGGCATGAGCAAAAAGTGGCTTGTATCTGTCTGCAAAATATCATTTTAACTTCTTATAGTCTTCTATTTGATGACTGACCAATGATTTTATTGCTTGTTTAATGCTCTGTGTCTCAGTGAGGCTTGGAAAGCAGTCCATACCAGGAAAGCCATGGGTAGTCTCTTGGCTTAGACTTTGCAAGGGAGAGATCCAGGCAGATAGGTTTTTGTTTTCTGTCGATAGGTAGGATTTGAAACATTTGTTACTCATAGTTGATCTCAGGTAATATGGGAGTAAAGAACTGGATGAAATGGAGCTGGAGTAGATTTCATGAGTGGAAAACGCCTAGAATAATAACTTGGCATACACAAAGAAAACTTTATCTCTATTGTATCAATATAGCAATGATGGGCCATTGTCATCCCACAAGTCTCTCTGCGTCTAGCACTGTATGAAGAAAGACAAGAGCAATAGGCTGTAGCTCAAGCCTTTGCCATGAGAAACAAAAACCCGACAGCACTTCTCTTCTTATATGGTGACCTTTTTTCCTGTGTCAGTCTGAGATATTTTCTGTATAATTATCAGAAGGGAAAAAGGAAAGTCCTTCTCTTTAATCTTATTAGATTTTTTTCCCCTTTACTGCCTTTCTAAAGGAGCACTTAGATAAATATTTGTGGCAGAATGTCAAAAGATTTTTGGCATGCTGGAGGGAAGGCCTTGAACAATTAAGATAGTGTTATACTGTACCTGCCGTAAGAGAAGCATTCTTTGGGGCAGTGGTGAAGCCTTGGATACGCATTCTCTGCATAGCACAAACAGATACTTGCTTGGGTGCTGCTGAAGCAGTATGGCTCTGTTTTTGGAAGAAACACCTGGGAGCATAAATGCATTACAGTTTGCTCTGCAAGTTGGGCATGCTCTGGAAGCTCAGAAGGCAGATGGAGCTATGATGCCAGCAGATTGAACACTTGCCTTCTTTCTTTACTGTAATTGCATTTGCTTTTCAAATTAAAGTATTTCCTCTTGCTTCATGGTATGACAAGTCCAAAACTGTGATTGAATGCAGAGTTGAGGGCTGTATGCCGGAAACCAGGTATTTCGTTTGATGAAAAGTTGCTGTGGTTTTCTTGTTTCACTGCAGGGAGTAGGAGGGAAAGAGATTTATTTTGGGGTGCTGGTTGTCTTTTGCTTTGTAGCACTAAGAAACTCTTTAATTTAAAGGGGTATATTTTCATAAGACTATGGCCTTAGTCCAATATCCGTTAAGCAGCTGTCAGCCTTACAGCTACCTGTTCTTCCACGCAGTCTTTTTTGTTGCATAGGTGACATCGTTGAGTCAGATACTGATACTTCTTTTTGTCTTTTCAAGAAAATGAATTCTTTGACAGTTGTCACAAAAACAGTATCACTCAATTCTGGTGCAGTCAGTCAAAGCACTCTTATTTAGCAGTAGGCAGAATACTGTGAATCGTGATACATTAACAAGGACAAAAGTAGTAACTTAGCCTTTTCAGCAGTCCTTTAGCACACTTGACTGATGAGCTCAAAAGGCAACCTTAGTTGCAGGGAAATGAGTCGGCAACGAGCCAGGCCAAACCCTGAGTCAGCACTGCACCCGCCGGGCCGTAGGGGCTCACCATGAGCCCGCTGCCCTTGTGAGAGTGTAGCTGGCCAGCTGATGGAAGTGATCCTTCCCTTCCTTCCAGGGATCCTGAGGCATCCTGTGACATGCTGTGTGTGCTTTACTCCTGTGCCAAGCAGGAGTAAGTCAAGTGGAGGGGCCACCAAGGCTGGGAGGAGAGGCTGAGGAGCTGGCTGTGATCTCTTTGCTCTCTTCAGACTACCTGAAAAGGGGTGACAGTGAAGGTGGAGCCAGGTTTCTCTCAGAGATATCTGCCGTAAGATCCAGAGGCAATCAGTAGAGCAAGAGAAAGTCAGATTAAATAGAAGAATTTTTCACAGCAAGGGTAGCTGAACACCAGAAAGGTGCCCGGAGAGGCTGTGGCACATCTACCCTGGGGATGGAAAGCTTACTGAACCGACATCCTGAGTTACTCTAACACTTACGTGAGCCCTGCTTTGAGCAGGCACTTGGACTAGATGACCTCAAGAGGTGTTTTTCAACTTAAATTATTCAATATTCAAAAAATTATGTTTAATTGGGTTCTCAGTCAGAGTTTAGTAACCTAATAATTAATCCAAACTGAGATTTGCCCATAATATTTTAATCGTAATGGTTTCTTAAAGAACTGTAGGCGTTCTAAGCTTGATGGCTTCATCCCTAGATTGCACGATCCAGATTTTTCTTTGCATTCGTGGAAAAGAAAAACTAAACTTGCAGGAAGTGAGACTGTAGAAGTGTGAGTGATGCAAGTTTGGGCTTTGGCTTCAGGCTGTGACCAAATGCTGTGATGCTTGTTCCTTTGGGAGCGCATGTCCTCGGTGTTGATCTGTGGCAGTGATGTACCAGCTTCTCTTCTAGCCTTTGTCATCGTGCGTGATAACCCCAAATTTGTAACTAGCCCCGTGGTCCTTTGTGGCTGCATCGTTTTGTGCAGTGGTGGAGATGTACTCTCTGAAAGGCCAGTATGGCAAGGGAATAGCTGTGTCTCTCCAGGGTGTTTGTTATTGCAGTAACACAGATGATTAGATGTAGTACACAAATGTATCAAGTTTCTCAGGCTCTGTGAAACTAGGAAGAACAATCTTTTTTTTGTTTTGTTTTGCCCTTCCTATTTCCTTGTATCTCAGGTGTCATTATGTACTCCTGGCCTTTTTTTCTCATGGACCCCTGGTGTTCTTTCTGACGAAAATGACAAACTACATTTATTAGTAATTTTTTTTTTAAAAAGTGTACTACTTTGGGGATTCTTTTTCTTTTTTGTTACTTGTTTCCCCTAGCAAGTAGTATTTAAAAGCACTGCTTGAGTAATCTAGAAATTCACAGACATATTTACTTACTTGCAAGAAAGACAACGTTGTCATGGGTTTGTCCTCTTTCAGGAGGTTGGTAGTCTTACCCCGCTCCCAAGTTTCCCCTTCACTTTTCTCTCAGGGACTTCATTCTTTTACCCCTGACATTTGTTGAAGTGAATATTGAGGTTTTGTTTTTCCTGTCATTAGGCTGGCCTACCTCAAGGAAAAGTTCAGACCTTTCCAGGGAGAGGATCAAAGAGGTCAATTATAAATGAAAGGTAGGGGAAGGACGGATATTTTCCTGTCTTGCTTCATCATTTTCACTGATGGAGTCTGCAGAAGCAGAACAGTCTGGTGCTTGTAATATTTGGGGATGGCTCTGTGTTTTCTGAGCTCATTATGGAAAGGAGCCAGCAAAGGAGCTGGAGAAATGAACAGGCTGCCCACATGTTTTGAATGGGCTGGGAAGCTGCTTCAGGTTCCTATTTCCCAATCCTGTCCACGAAAAGGAGGGAAGGGAGGAGATTTCTCCTTCCGTTCTTTTCTGGGGAGGGTCGGGGGTGGGGTGGGGAAGAGAAAGGAATGAAAAATTGAAAATGAGAGTGGAATGGGAAGAACCTGCCTTTTTCCTGCTCCTCAGGTGACTGGTGCTAGACAGAGCATTTGAGGAGGAAAATGCCATGTTTGGACTTTTAAATACTTGAATTTCAACTGTGCCATTGGCCTCAGAAACTTATAAGAAAGTCCAAAAGAAACAATCTTCCTTTCCAGAGAGGTTTAGCTTGCATCATGTAGGCTCCTTTGCTTGTAGAGTCATATTTAGTGATGTAATGAAAAAAAATGTGGAAGTGTGTCTTTCAAATCTTGCTCGCAACCAACTTCAGCCTGGACAAAAGAAATTAAGGACTTCTTATAGGCCGTAATTGTCACTGTATAGATGAAAGTTAAAAACGTTCAGCTTTATCATGGTTTGGTTTGTAAATTCTCCATAAATTCTCTTTTGCACCCCCCCTCCCCCTGCCAGCCCCCCTTGAAACCAGAGAGGGAAGAAAAATATTGACTTTGGAAAGTATGACCTCTCCTCACAGGAGAGGTACTGATGTGCAGTTGGCTGCTTTGGATTCTTCTCTGGTTTTTGGTTTTTATTTTCCCCCCACCAGCACAAGGCAATTCATTGGGAAAACCTTTAAACAGTCTTTAGAAGATTACTGCAGTGGCAGCCCTGCAGTACTCACCTCCCTCCTGCAACCTCTCCTGTGGGTCTGATGCAGGAAAATAAAATACTGTGTGTCTTCGGCATGGAGAGATTTTTCCTACCTTTAAGAATTTCTGTATTTGTCCAGTGAATTCATAATTATCAGAACTTGAGGAGTTCTTGAAGCAGACGTTTTGTATCTTTTACATAGTCTTATCATTACCCCACGTAAAGAAATAATTCCGGGTGGCCTCTCCTGAGCAAGTTTGCAGGTTTTTCACATTTGTAGAATTTACTGCAGTTTACATTAAAATGTGCAAGTTGACTGTGGCAACCCAGATGTGACTTCTGTGGCATCACCCAGCCCATAGCAGTAGTCAAAAGATACCGCTTAATTTATTTTTACTACTTCAGGCTGTACAAAGCAGAGTGGAAAGAAAGCTGGAGCTTTAAATAACATTGTACCAAAAGGTGAGATAGTCATTCACCATTCCCATTCTCTGCTTCTTGCTAGAATTTGGCTGAAGTAGGGACGGAGGAGGGACAGGCAGGACAGATTTCTGCCCCACCTCTCAACAGCCTTTCGTCACCTTTGAGGAAGAGGCATGGGGCCCTCTGCCCTGGCTTCAGCTGCGAGAGAGGGGTTGAGCACTGACCAGTTGGCTTGGCCAGCCATTCCTCAGCTCCTTGGCTCAAAAGCGGACCTTTCTCCCACTCCTGCTGGTCATTTTTCTCTGTCCACCATGAAGAGTCGCAGCTCAGATGACACGCGTGGCCTTCCTCCTCATGGTTGTTGGCTCACTGGGGGACACATCAGAGAGCCACCAAAGGACCTCCTGAAATCAGGAAAAGGTGCTGCCTGTTCCGTAGGCTCCTCGTGTAGAGCTATTTGTCCATCTCTAGTGTTTCTCCTTGTTTCCTTATTCCTTTGGGAGAAAGGGGTGGGGACACAACTGGACTTTGAACATAGGTTCCCCTTATGCACAGAAAAGGAGAAAGCAGTTGTTTTTTGGACTTCGACTCTTCCTTAGTCAGATGTTTCTGATCACAAGGGGATCTTTTGCGTGGTTGTTGCTGCAGTATTCATGTTGGGGTATGTCCCCTTCTGGTCCAAAAAGTAACTATCACTGTCATTGTGACACTTGTCTTTCTCATATGCATTTTCTGATTTTTAAATCCGACCCCTTTGTTTATTGATACTACTTGAAGTTTTGTCCACTCCTGAGTTTTTGAGACCCGCCAACTTCAGTAGACCTGAGCACAATGGCTCTAGCACCCACTGCAGCAGAGGAACTGTGACCGTGCAGTAGAGTTGTCTGTCGTGCTAACGATGTCAAGGGGGAGCTGTGTGCCGAGTAGCTTGGGGAAGGGAGATGCTGGAGTGGGCCCAGAGGGAGGGGTGGTAGGCAAGAGCCAGCCCCCGTGGGGTACCTGAGTCCCTTTTGCTAAGGAAGAGATTGATTCCCTATGAAGCATTGATGTTTCTGTATTTATAGTATTGAGTGAGCCATCAAATTATATGGAGTTTAATTTAACTGTTTTGTTTTAGAGGCAGGAGTGAGGTTTGTTTGGTTTGGGGGGGGCTGTTTAAAAAAAAAAGCTTAATTTTTTAATAGAATTAAAATTTTTAGGCATAGGTAATTCTGGGCACTAGAGCATATGTAGCCAAAGATCTGTATGTTTCTGAAGAAGCCTAGGGTTTTTTGAAACGTGCTTTTACTAAGAATATGTTTTATGCTAAATGTGTGCATTTTAGTCTTTGAAACCCAGTACAAAATAAAAGTGTTGATATTTTAATAAAGTAGATTTCTTCATGTTGACCAGGTCACTTGAGCTACTGTTAGCAGTAGCTCTGTTGTAGGAAGATTTTATTTTTCGATATAAAGATCCTCTTTGTAATTAGTTATTTTGATATTTTGCAGCTTTCCTTCTTGGAACTCAGAATATGTAAATATTCAGCCTTGCAGACTTGTTTGCTAGAGAAAAAAAAAAAAAGAAAAATTAACTGTGTGAATGAGGGGGGGAAAGTTGCTTGTTTGAGAGCTTAAAAAGCCAATTGACTTTGAGACCCCTCTTGTTTATACGTACTCAGCTAATTGCTGCGGTACCAATTGGTCTTCAAATGTTCATTCCCTCCTGTCTTTCCTCTGACCTGAGCAGAAAGATCAACATCCTCGATTAAATTAGACATCTGATGAAGCAGCAGCCTAAAACGCAAGTGCCCATTCATCCTTAGCTGGGATTCGTTGTAACGTTTCTCACGTTTTTTTCTTTCCTCCAGAGTGAAGTAAATTACATAGAAGCACCATAACTAAATAACAGTGTGTGTCAAAAAACCCATCTGGAAGAACACTATTGAAGGATCAAGTTTACAAATTATTAGATTAAATAACAAAGTCCCAGGAAAATAGATGGTTAGCAAAGCAATATTGGTCTTAAATGAAGAATACGTTTGGAAGCTAGGAGAGGTGTTTAACCTTTTTATTTTTTCCTTCGTCTTAAAGATGGCATGTGGTTACTAAGCTTATGATTGAAGGGTTGGTTTCTACTTTCAGATAGAGACTAATGTTTCTACTGAATCAGGTAAATGGAAGCTGTCTTGTGTAACTGAAAAAAAATAGCTGAACTTAAAATGTTTTTTTATTATACTTTATCGAGCCACAGTTTCTGAGCCCATTCACACTGGATGATTTCACTTGCTGCATCTTTTAAATATTCATGAAACTTGAAGCAGAAGTGAAGGCAGGTCTCACTTTTCTGACTGTATACCTCATAAAACTCTACTGAAAAACATTGTAAAAACACTCATTGAGCTTTGAGAAATCAGGAGAAGGCTAAACTTACAGTAGCCTGCACAAGCTTAACTAGGCTGCATCCTATTATCCCCTTCAAGTCTGCCTCGTGTCCTAAGCCTTTAAAATAATATACATCTCCTACACGTCTCTGAATATTTCGTTTTCTCTAGATTCCTTGATCCAGTATTTCACAGAACAAACCTGTGCTGAGTTTAAATCTGTGCTCCACTGAGGGAAGCAGTATTTTTGTAGATCACATGTTTCAGGATGCCAGAATGTGTTCAGAGAATGAGTCAGGAGATTGCAGAAGGAACAATTTCAGGGTTAAGATAGGTGAATGATGCCCTAGAGTGCTGACTTTTTGTGCAGTACTAGGCATTGTTTAAAATCCAGATTCTTTTAAGTGAGTTCCTATTTTTATGACTGCTTGACTCCTTATCTTCCTTACTGAATGCGTCCAGAGATCAATGTAAACTGTTTTGAATATGTAAATATTCTGTAACATGGAAAAATCTCAGAAATAGGCTTTGATTTTTCTCATACTGTACCTTTCAAATTAGTGAATGTATTTGACCTGACGCTGTTTGTCTTAGGTCTCTCTTCCTTAAGGAAGTCTTATTAAAATAGGTATTTCTGAAGCTTTCAGATACTGTTGAATGTTAAAAGCTCCCAGAAAAACAGGACAAATAGGAGAAATTCCATAGCTTGGACTTAAGAAATTTTGGTGCTAGATATACCGAGGAAAATGCAGCTGCTCATTCAAAAGCATTTGTAGGCAGCACCCGTTCTGTGTGCCAAATGAGACAGGGTCCTGCAGTGAAATCCTTTGTGGCTCATTCATTAAGCTCTATGCTGGCAATGGAAGAAAGAGTGAAGTGAAATCAGACTTAAAGATCTCCCTGTGGGTTTTGTTTATTTGCAGCCTTTTTTTTTTAACTTTTTTTTTTCATTCCTAAGGTTTTCATTATTCAGGTGAACCAATAATTCAGAGGGATTGGATTTCTGACTGCCTTCTGACCATAACAGGGTCGTGTGTCCTAGCCGAGCTTTGAAAAGTGCGTGTGCTCTGCTGAGTGTATGCTTTGGCACATTTCTCCCAAGTCTCACTTCTCTTGACGCATCTTACAAGTCTTTTTCCTGCCTCAGAGTTCCGATCTTTGTTCGTGGTCCCCAGCCTGTTCTCACCATTAGGGAGCTCACCGGTGGCATGTTTTGTTGAAGATCCCAGCCTACACATCCTTACTCCTTCGTGTTGTCCCCCTCTGTACCATGCAGGCTCTCCGTCTCTTTCACTCCATTGGTTCCCACCGTGACCTGGTTAATCCCAGCTCCTTGCCGAGTCCCATCGTAGATCTCTAATTCCCCCATGTCCCTATTCATTGATGCTGCAGATGTCTTCCCAGGATCGCCCCCCCCCCCCCCAGTTCCCCATGACC
>VZSC01009079.1:77179-94527 GCA_013398225.1 Steatornis caripensis
TCCAGTTCCCCATGACCTCATCACTTCACAGTCACTTACGCTGGAGGTGGTGTGGCTCTGGAGCTGAGACACTCTCGCTTTTTTCCTGGCAGTGACTCTCAGCTTTCGCAGCAGAAGATGATGGGAATTTTTACCCCTCTGTTTCCTTGTTTTACCAAAGAGGTAAGGCTGTTTAGTTTCCTCAAAGGTATTTTAAAATCTGTGAAGCAGCAGTTCAGCAGTCTGTGAGCACAAAGCACCACTATTAATGAACAACTTGAGAGAAAACTGGAGTGGAGTTTGTGACGGTAGGCTGAGGCAAATGCTCAGGCAATTTTCTGCCAAGGTGCAGGGAATCTTTCAAGCCGTTTTAGTGCTGAGCGCCACTGCAGAAATCTAGCAGTTCTTTTCTTTGAAGTATTGGCCCCTGAAAATAAACATCATAGGCTTTGAGAAAGCCAGTTCGGCCTCAGTTTGGTTTCTCCCCACATTTTGTTTTCCTCATTGGAAGATGCAGTACTGTGCGTTCCCAGCCCCACAGAACCTGTGCGCGCTACCATCTGCCTCTGCTGCCATCTGCTCCCCTGAGCTTGCCTCAGCCAGAGACTGTGCATGCCCTTTCTGATGGCTGAGGCGTAGCAACAGGGAGATTATCTGTCCTCATACCAGGGTAGCATTTCTCTGGAGGAGCAGCGGGGGAAGGTAGAGGTTTGCTGGGTTTAGCATACTTCTGTGGCTGTTTGGCACTTGCAGCGTTTCAGGGTAGTCTTCCTGCAATTTGGCTGCCTTGTGTACTGCATGGAAAAGGCCTGGTAAGAGAGACAGCAGGTGCTGCATATGCAAGGTGATTTTTGGTTTTTTCTTACTGGCTTATCTTTTATTTTAAATTTAACAGCTCTTCCTTTTTCCAGTGTATCAGCAAGATTCTTTGACACCCGGCTATGTAACCTTGCTTGATTACATAGCAGTGATTCCTCAGAAGAGATGCTTGTTTTTATCCTCCCCTGTGCATCTGAGTAGAACTTCAGAGCTGCATGAGGTCATGCCGTCGTTTTCTCCAGGTCTTTGTTTTTATCTTGATAAATGATATATAAACAAACTTTAGAGATATATGTAAGTAGGCAATAGCGTGCACGCACAATCTCGTAGGGTTAGCATTAGCTCAGTGTGTGTGTGTACAAATGTGTGTGTGTATATACATACATGTAAAAATATACATATTCTTCATCTATGTAATGCAGTCTCCTTGAAGAATCTCTTCAAAAACAGTGCTACGCTGTGTTTGCTGCAGGAGTTAAACATTTGAAGAGCAGAGTCCCATGCACGGTTCTCATGGGTCTATTTTTAGTTTGTCTTATGGGAAGAATGGCAAAAAATAGACTAGGACCGTGACTTTGGATTTAGTGCACATAATGTTTATAGGTTAGTTGACAGGAGCGTGTGTATGTGCCACAGGACTTTAGTACTACACTTCCTGTACATTCATTAACAGGACTTGCGGCAGAGCTACTGTAGTTTCAGTGCTCATAATACCGATTTTAACATGCCGCTATAAAGTGCGTCATAGCTCCAAAGTGCTATTTTCAGCCTTGATTGGGAATTACTGACCTGAAAGATCTGTATTTCTCCAGTGAGAGGCTTTCTTGAATTCATAAATGTCTCTCTGGATTTGCCCAGAGTGCTTTGCTCCTCCACCTCCCTCCCCTCTTCCAGAAGCTGCGGATGGAGGGATGCGCAGGGTTTTGTTGCACTTCTGCAGATGGTGGATTTATAGCCTGCAAGTACCAGTGCTGCATCTTGTACATAATTTTGAACAAAGAAAATTATTTAAAAGAGTCTTTCAGAATCTTTTGGTTATTGCTTTCGCCTTCTGCTGCCCTTGCTAATCTTCTAAGTGTCGTTTGGTGTGATGGGCCCAGTCCGGAAGGCTAGTATTTTGAAAGTGTAAATTGCAGTTATCATACGGCTGTGCGACTACAAGACTTGCAGCTCTTAAAGCACGCTATATTCTGATGCGCATTTTCAAATCATGGCTTTATAGGGATCAGGTGAGAGACAGGGACATAGAAACCTGCTGTCTTTTGTCTGGAAAAAAACCCAAACCAAAACCATTTAAATATTGAAAATTTTAACAAGCTGTTGTAGCCATCAAACGTTCCATGGAAATACCTGCCTCGCATTTTCCAAGCCGCTTTCCATTGCAGCTGTTTCCTTACTAAATAAAATGTCCTGCTCTGTTTGTGACTTGCTGGCATTTAAAAAAGAAGAAAAGGAAAAGGTGAGCATTTGAGCAAGGCACACCTTCCTGTGGACTTCACACGTGTACAGAGTTTGAAACGTTTAAAAGGATGGGGTAATGCTGAAGTAAAAAGCTTCCTGTCCCCCGAGTCAGACAGAAAGGAGAGCAAAAGCCCCAACTTAATGAAGTGGAGCAAGAATTGAAAGTCTTTCAAGAGTGCCCCCCTCCTCTTTCAGTTTTACACCTGCAGAATACCCGCACTTAAAAACCAAAATCCTTGAAATGTTGCCTCGACTGGAAACAAACAATTAAAAGGTCCAGCCTTCGTTGTTCATCACTTACTGGGCGATTACATGGCAGCTTTGCTGCCTATGGTGCATGAATTTGTTGGCATGGCTCTGAATCGGGTGTGCGGGACTGGATTGTTCAATGCTCAGTTCATTGGCCATTAAATGAGCAAATTATTCCAGCAGCAAAAAGAGCAAATTTCTACCTTGCCCTCGTTTTTCCACCCATTCTCTGTTTATGGGAAAGGGAGTGAGGAGGAAAGGCAAATATTTCCCTGCCTCCAGGATTGCAGGCAGATGGAAGAGACGCGCTGGTCACTCCAGTCACAGCTCCGGGTTTGGTCCTTTTCCTTTTTAGATTTCGACGTAGTTTAGTGTGTCTCCTCTGTGGTTCTAGCACCATAATAACACACAGATTTGAAAAGCCATTTTGCCGACAATTACTGGATACCGATTCAAAAACAAAACAAAATCAAAAACGCTACGGAGAGCCAGATTGGGGTGATAAATTTTGAGGGTGGGGTAGCGGTTTTTCTTTAAAGAAACTGACTTCATCAGGCAGCTAGCTCCATTTCTGCTCAGATAAATGCCTACACCCACTGCACCACATGCGTGGCGTGTCTTTCATTTGCATTTTATAAATGCACAAAATATTTTAAAATAGGTTGCAAAAACTGATGGTTGGCCTGATAGAACTGCAGAGTTATCACAAATAACGAAGTGCAGAACCAGAGTAAGGGGAATAAAACCTTTCAGTGGTCTTCATCTAAATATGTGTATTTAATTTCTCCTCTTCTCCGAAGTATAAAAACAGCGGGAAGGCCCCAGAGCCCCTCTGAGCAGAGGAGCAAGTTAGAAAGCCCGGCTTTCAGCACGCTGGTGAGGAGACGAAATCGCAGAGCTCTGAGCGTGATGCACCGTTTCCTCTCACCCCCTCCTCTCCCCTTCACCAACCTACATTTCTTGGCTCCCGTCAGCTCCGAGGCTGTTGGGGTTGTGACGTAAATGACTCACAGCGAGTGACCCCCGTGGCAAACCTGTAAAACATTATACGGCATGAATAAGAAGTCTCTTATTAGGTCTGCAGCTGGTGAGATGCAGACATATGGCAGCAAGGATGTTTTGGAAGAAAGGCAAGGCTTGACAAAGAACCTAGTCTCCCGATAAAGGTTTATACTGGCACTTTCCTATGTTTATAATACCATATGCCAGGGGCATGGCCTCTTCTTTCATCATATTGTTGTTTAACTTTTTTAAACCTAGGTTGAGGAGTCTGAGAAACAGAAACTTGGTATCAATATTATGTTTTCCTTAGATTTCTCCGACTGCAGTTATCCTGTTGTAACCGCATAGAATCAAATCTGTTTCGTACGTACAGTGAAGTAAGTTTGTCAGGACCAATTGTTCCTGTTATGAGAAGGAAGTTTTGGTTTTGAGAACATTCTCGGAACAGACTCGATATTGCCTGGTTTTTTTGGTTTGCTTTTTTCTTGTGTAGATATTGAAGCTTGTTTGCCTGCTTGCTTTTCCCTATGTTAGTTTATTATTGCAGGATAGTATAAGCATGGTTGTTTTCAAGGAGGGTTGCTATTTGAGTGTGTTTTTAAAACCTCTTGCCCTTGCAGCCTGACAAACTCGTAATATGCTTTTCCTAGATCTACGCATCTAGTCTCTGGTTTAAGAGCTGCACAATCATGCTGTTTCTCTTATCAGACACTGTGATAACTGGTACTTTAAATGATCATCCTTGACCTTTATTGGGCTTTCAGGCTGATTGATTAGTTAAACCCATATTTACAGTGGTAGCCAGAGAGATTTTTTGTAACTGCTGTTTTGGGGTTTTGTTGTTTACAGGACAGTAGCCCTTAGGATTTCCAGTTGGGGATCTGGCCCCGTTGTTCCAGAAGCTGCATTAAATCAGGATAGAAAGACGCTTTCTTCTGCCCCAGAGAACTCGCAGTCAAACTGAGTTTTGGCTTGAGGAAAGTTTTACCTTGAACTGTTTCGATACCACCCGGCCCCCATGTGATGTGCTGAGTATGAGAGCATAGCCCTCGCATTGGGAAATTCATATTCTAAAATGCAGTGAGTTGTTTTTCTGGCTTTTTGCAACTGCATTCAGTGACAAAGAGACTCTTTGGCTGCTGAAGGCTGAACTGCTGGTGCTGTACTGACCGTGTCGTCTTAGCGCTATAAAAATTCTCCAGCAGTACGTAGTCACCTTGGTGCAACGTTTTAGCAGTCAAGAGTTCGTTGGGCAATGCACTGTGTGAGGTAAAAACTGAAAATAAATAGTTATAGCTTAGAAAAGATGCTAATAAAATTAAAAAACGGCAAGAGCCAAAAAGAAGGCTGGGCCCTTTTTTTCACTTTTTTCCTGACTCCTCAAGGTACGAATTCACTTCATCTCAAACCTCCTCCGTATCTCATGTTCCCGTAGTTAAATCTCCGTCTGTCTGAAATATACACACAAAATGTCTGTGTTCAGAAAAATCTTTGGCAGTGAAAGAACTATTTTTTTTTTTATTATTGTATTTTAGTTTCCTTCGCTTTATCTGCCCTGTGGTAGAAACAGACTGCATAGTGATAAAGGACTTAATAGTTTTCAAGTTGGGTTAAAACTACGTTGTTCCTCTCTGCTTGCTGATTAAATTGGTAAGTTATTGTGGATATTATTTCAAATCCTGGTGTATCACGAGTGTCACGCAGGATGCTTTTTATCTCCGTTCTCTGGAAGCGAGTGGCGTACCCTACACAAGCAATGGAGCACCCAGAGCGAAAGGCAGAGCGGCTGGGTGTGCGGAGCGTGGGCGATGCCTTATGCACCTCGTGCACCAAGCAGGCAGCTGTATACAACTTAGTCACTGTGCAATTGTTTCTTGGAATTTTACTTCACAGAGTCATTTTTGTCTCATTGAGTTAAGGAGCCATTACTGTCTTCGAGCTAGTTTCTATCCTGTCAGTGGGACAGGAGTTTTCTTCTAGATTCGGCCAGGATCTGACAAAAATAATGAATTAACTCCACCCTGCTACGGCTAGTCTCGTGGGTCTGTTCTCCTCTGAAGTGAAGTTACTGCTTACTGTTGTTCCTACAGGGACTTGGGGACAATTAGAGGAGATTGTTGAAGAAGATTTGAGTTGCTAAATTGGCCAATTAAGCACTGTCTCTTGCTCTTTTGCTTAATTTAGGAATGGATTTTGCATCCCTTGGTAGCAATGTGGCCTTTTAAAAAACAAACAAAAAAAGCAGAACACTTTTTTGTTCACTGAGCAGTTATGTGTGTCAGCTAGACAAAAGGGTGAGCTGTATGCCCTGTCCCTCTTTGTATTTTCTTTACTTTTTGGAGCAAAAAGCAAAAGGCTTACCGTGGCCTGGCATGCCCAGTGTTATCGCTGTTGGGTCATGGAGATTTGGTTGAGCCTGAGGTTTTCCATAAGTATTCTTTAGTAATTGTCTCTTTCTGCAGAGATACCTTCCATTGTGAATAAATGCAGATTGGTGTCTGTAAGGTATGTATTAATTAACAGTTCGAGAGTCAGAAGACTCTCTACGCTCTTATTAAGACCTGAAGAGGAAATGTGTTTCCTCCCTGGTGAGTCTACATCCCTGCCCAAATGCTTCATCGCCCTGCCCCACCTTAATCGGAGAGGGAGCCCGTGCTTTTATGTTGGACGAGTCTTTACAGCACGGCACTCATCTGCATATTTGTATTAGAGCCATTGTTGTGTCCAGCCAGGCAAAGCGCACACAGCTGCGCAGGCTGGGTTGGCACTGAGCGGAGCAGCCAGGGTATCAAAAGCATGTGAGGTACATGGGATGTGTTTGGCTCAAAGTCGGTATACAAGCAGCATTAGAAAGGCTTTCTGCTGATAGCTTTAAAAGTGAAATTCCTCCCTGGTATGAAATCCTGGACCTATGCCTCCCCCACACGCAGCAAAACAAAAACAACCATCTGCTTGCCATGTTCTTAGCACATTTCTGGTTTGGGTTTTGTTGTTTGGTTGGGATTTTTACCTTCCTTCTTCCAAGAAAGTTGACATCCTGCTTCCAACCTCCTCCTACTAGGAAATTAACTTAGTAATGACAGTTGAAGGCTTCTCCGGGAGTAAGCGTTATATCCTGCCCCATCCTAGCTGTGAAGACAGAAGGGAAGGAATCTGGTTTAGACCTGGGTCCCCAAGCAGAGGTGAGTCTGCACACGGGAGGATGCACAGCTGATGCTGTCCTGGCAGAAGTTGGCTGGCGAGGTGGGAGTCACGAATAGGAGAACATGCAGCTGTAATTCCAAAGTCATTTTGCAGCACGTTGTTGCTATGTGACAAGCAGTGCCAGCCAGCGAGTGAGCTGAAGTGCTTGTGCTACGGTTTAGAGTGGTTTAAGTTTGGACCCCTGGTCTAGCCTGCTTTTAAGCATACGTTACTTTGTGGTTGTATGAGCTCCAAGGATATTCCCTCTTCTCCTTCTGCCTCCCATTAAGTAACAAGATTACAGCAAATTGTTGGCCTAGATATAGCTTGCTGTGCTCCCCGGGTTGTAGATCAGACTCTGACCTCATTCTGTCTTTGCTCTCTAACGTCTACATCCTGTGAAATCTGCTGGGTCCTTTGTCCGTACGACTTTGCTCTTCGTTAAGTGTTTCTTTACTGTTCTGCACCCAGGGAGCCGTTCTGCTGAGCACGAGCAGTGGCGGAAGCATGGCTCTTGAGGAGCTGACAAGGAGCTTGACTTGCTCCTGTGTACCAGGTCCCTGGGACATCTGGGCTGCTCTGGGGTGAAACAGACCTGAAAGCGGGGTGGGGAAGAAAACCGGGCTTCGGCGTCACGAGATTTCCTAGAGCCCGAGTGCTCGCAGCCTTGGGGGATGTCCCCCGGAGGGACATCATGCTGCCTGGTGAGCTGCTGTCGGCTCCTGCTGGTGAACCTCTCCTGGCTTCCTCTCCCCTGCGTTCTCCCATGTGTGCATCTTGTGCCTCTTGACCTTAGAAAGATTGACCGGCCTGTGAGGTCAGAAAATTTGGCCGCCCTTTCTGAAGCAAGAGCCACCCAACGACTGAATTTGCAAGGAGGACTGTGGAGGCATTTCAGGAAAGATTTCCAAATGCAGCTTTTTTTTTTTTTTTTTTTTTCCTTTCTCCAAGCAGAAGCAGCCTGAATATTTCGGGAAACTCTGTGAATGAAGTTTCTTTACCATAACAGCAGAAAAGCTGATTTGGGTCAGTAAACCTTTTAGAGCTTGAAGCAATGGTGGGAAGTTTTTCCCTGGGTTTTGCATTTTTTTCCCCTTTTCAAATTTTATTTCAACGCTCTGTAGTAAAACAAAACTGGAATGCTGTTGTCCCTAGATGTTGAGACAGGAGGAGCTGATGTCTTATAAATATCCTCTTTCTCCCTTCCAGTACTTGCACGCAAAACAAAATCTTTAGCGAATTCAGTTTGTGAAGCATTTCGGTTTTGAAGAAACCTGGTTTTAATTCTTGCAGTCAGGTCAACTGGTTGTGTTATTTGCTTATATGCAGGTGCTTTTTGCATTCTGGGGACGAGGACTTAGTCTTGTACCTCTACAAGATGCTTCATATCAGTCTGAAAGCACTTTTTAATAAGTAATCAGAAGTCTATTTAATTGAATAAAATAAATTAAATAAACCAAAAACCTCTTGTACTAGTATGTGAGGGCATTAGAGCTACGGTATCCACATAGTGCATTTTTAACTTTTGTGCTCTTCACGTAAAGACTTAGCCTATATTTGAGCAGCAAGACAGGAGGAATTTTCATGCTAATCTGTACTGTTGCAATAGCAGATATTTAGGCAGTGGATAAGCTACTGGGTAAATTTTCACATGCTTTCTGACCTTTCTGATGCTGGCATTGCCGAGTCTTCTCAAGTAGCGACTGAGATAATTTGGCCCTTGAGATAAAGAAGGAGAGATAAAGTTATTTTTAGCAATCGCTTGCTTTAGTTCTGACATTTTGTTCTGTCCTGCCCATCCTCCTCACATAGTGGAAGGATGCACTTGTTTATTATGTTTTACCATATCTACTGTGCTGCTTTTGATACCAGGCAGAGCTGAGCTTTGCCCTTCAGCAGCTTTCCCACCAACACAGGGGCAGCCCTCTGCGTTCTGGACATCACGGATCAGCCATGAATCCTCAGTTTTCAGTCCTTGTATTTAACTCCTGCCCTGCCCCCACCCCCCGCCCCCCAGTCCTGGTATTTAGAAGCCTCCGTTCTCTCTTACAGGAAATTTATTTTCTTTTATTTTTTTTCCTTCCTTTTCTTTTCCTACAATTCAGATTCCAGGAACTGACATTTCTAAGAAAACTTGAAATGCTGTAAGAAATGTTGCCACTTCAGATATAATCCGTACAACTGCAGAAAATCAGCATGTGTGTCTTCTGTAAGTTACACTAGGAGTGTTTAGTACTGTTGTCTTAAGCGGTTCCAAATGTTTTAGGCTTATCGTTAGGTCTATGTGTGGGCGCTACCTGCATTTCCATCCCATTATTTCTTGATTCTGTGTATTTAATATTACGGAAGGTGTTGGTAGCATTATGCATATGGAGGCTGAACCCCGCTTTTTAATCATAGGGTCAACCAGGTGTGGCATTACAAGCTTTTAGTGGGGTGTTGCCTGGGAGCCCCTGTTCTTCTCTGCAGCCTTCTCTTCATCAGTGTCATGCTCCAGACTGCCACCGAGAAGGGCATTTTCTGTCCACCGCAAATATGCGCTTTTGCGTGGCTCCTTGGTAAGAACTGAACTTCCTCTCCTCAGACTGGCTGCATGTACGCAGCTCCTCAGTCCACCTGGAACTTTCTTTCTCGTTAACCAGCATGGATGTTTCAACATGATCTGTCTTTCCCTGAGAACAAATGAAAAAGCTGGTTCCAGGACCGCACTGCGTGTGTCGGGGGCAGCCGGGCGGATATGTGGAAAGAAAAGTATTAGGTTAGAAAAAATATTTAGGATATATACATTTTTATTTATGTTCTATATTTAGGTATGAGAAGGGAAGGGGATTTTCTTCCCCTCTTCTGCAGTTCTCTCGAGCTCATAAAGCATCTGTTTCTCAGCCTCTGTCGCTCTTGCCTGAGCCGAGGTTGTTGGTGGCCCTGGCTCCCCTTCAAGGAGGCTTTGTCCTGATAAAGGGACCCATTGAGAGGGCCAAAGGCACACTAGGCACGGGCACCCGACATTCAACATGTACTGCTTATCTCCTGATAACGCATTTGTGGAAATACAGGTCTTGGTACTGGTAAACTAGGTAAACTGCAATGAGCTATGATATTTCTTTCTGAAAAAGGAGTTGCACAGAAAAATGGTAAGTGGAACAGAGAAAATACTCTCTAATTCATGGAGCTCTTGTGGTGAACACTTTCACGCCAGAGACGCCTCATACATCTCACTCACTCGAACTTGATGAATAAAGCAGAGAGCTTCGTGACAATACTTTTTTCCTCCTGGCATTTCATCTCTTCATCCCTTCCTCTCGCTGCTCATCTCTGTGTCCACGTGTGGAGCTGAAGTGGACTTGATGTCTTTAAAGCTTGGGGAAGGTTCAGTTCACGTCTGAGGCGCAGCTCGGTTTTTCACTTGGTTCAAGTCATCTTCTTTAGCGAAAGTCCTTCTAACTGAATGAAGAGGGTTGCAGGATGCCTCAGTGTTTGGCCACAGATACAGGGGGGAAACTTTCACTGTTTTTCATCCTTTGAGGTTTCCTATCTTTCCTGTTTCACTTTCGTGCTTTCTTAAAAAGGAAAGTTCTTGATATTTGAAGCCTGTCCTCCTTCTGATATTTAAGAGGGCTGAACAGTTCATTTTCAGAAAGAGCGATAAGATCTCCTGGCAGCTGAAAACGAGAATAATTCTGTTCCCTGGTGTATGCCGTCGACTCCCCCAAGAAAGAAATTGGACGTAAATACTTGGTAAAAGTTAAGCCTATGGTCTGATCCCATGAACTGAAGATATTTAGTTTCTATTCCCAGTTTTGCAGTACTGTGCTGCATAAGTGCCTTGGTTCTCCATCTGTGAAATGGAGATAAATCAAATTTTTTTCTCATGAAGGTCCTGTCTGAGTTAACAAGTTGGTATGGTGGTCTGGAAATAAGTGCTTTAGAAGTGGTTCCTACTAAGATTTCTCTGATTTGCAGCTGATATATTGTAGCAGGGAGAGACTCACAGCTGTCTTACAGAGACTCAGACTAATTTTGTTTGACTGTGTCTCCCTGAAGACCAGACAGGGTCCCAGGTGTATGAGGAAAACCAAAGGATGACATCCAGGCCATGCTGAATTGATGAAAATGATGTTGTTAGCATTAGGGGATCAGGATTGTATCTGTAATCAGTACAGATCTGGAGATCTATTTTTCATAGTCATAGGACCAGATCTGCACAGCTGTTTAGCGCTTAGCAGTGCTTTCCTCCCTACCCTGCCCCCCCCACACCACTGCCCCGCCACCGGCTTCTTGTTTTGGTTTGGTAGCTAGAAATACAAATACCTTTCCATCTGGACTCTCCTGGTTAGGGTAAAGTTACGTATACTAGTGTCTACTAAAATGGCACTTCTGCTGAATCAAAATAGCAGTTTTACACAAGTTGAACATAAGAAGATGAAAGAAAAATATTTGGAACACATCAAAAAGGAACTTAAGTTACTTTTTCAGCAAAAAAGAAAGGGGCTGAAGACGTCGTAATGAGATTAATAGAAGGGGAAGCTCTTATTTCTGAGGGAATGCTGAACAGCCTGTCATAAGAAGAGGAAATGTTGCTTTTTTTTTTTAATCAAGTTTGGTTTAGAAGTATATTTCAGCAACAAAGTTAGATTATAAAAGCAAAAAAGTTCTGGGGAAGAACGGACCAGTGGCGGAGGGAGAAGAAGTTGCTCATATAAAAGAAAGTTAATTTCAGAACTTTCTATTTTGAATAGATGGACCTTTTTGACATGCAACTTTTTTTTTTTTAACCACAGAAATGTTACTTAATTTTGTAGAAGCCTACTTCTGAAAGGCAGATTAGTCAAAATGACATACTTTCAGTGGAAGATTCCTCCGCCAAAGAATATTTCAGCAGCTTTTGTGCGACTCAGTTTAACTGAACCCAAACTGGGGTCCTAAAATAGAGGGGACAGGGTAGCTGCACATCTCAAGCACACTCCTTTGAGGTCAGCCCTTCCAGAAGAGGCTCCTCTCCCCTCTGCCTTGCTCTGCCTTTCTCCTTCTCACTCTCAAACGTCACCTGGTATATCCATTTGCACCGTGACACCCCTGGATAGCGGGTGTATTCTGTGCATCCTTTACACCGTGATAGAGACTGCATCTCTTGTGGGCTCTGGTTTTGCTGTTAGCAGTACTGTGACGCTATGGAAACATGGATTGGGTGACCACGTGGAATTAGATGTTGGCAGACAACGTTGCAGGGGAATGTATTTTATGACATCCCTCTAAGACAACATGCGTGGTTTTATTACTTTAAAAATAAAATCTCAGAAGCAAAGCATTTGGAGAGTCATACTGATTTGAAAGACAGGATTTCAAATCATGAAAAAAACCTGCAGCTGTTGTGAAAAATCTGGTTTTGCTTTGACTTCTAGAAATCTCCACTTAAATTATTCCCATTAGAGGGGATGAAGCTGACGGCTGATTCCCCCCTGTAAAGCTCAAGCCCGGTATTCATCTTCTTGGCTTTTGCCTGTTTATATTCAGCATCTCTGCAATCCAGATGGGGAAGAGCGCATGTGATGGCGTGTGTGTGATTTGGAGCAGCAGATGGGTGCAAATGACAAACTGTTGCCTGTGTAGGCACCTACCTAGAGACTACTCAGAGTGCTGCCTCTCCGTGTTGTTTTTCTGTTCCTATGCACCGTTATCGAAGAGGGCACTGTCAGGCCTCCCGCGTCTGAAGCTTTACTTAACTTGACAGGGATCCTGTGCAGGCATCCAGATTTCAGTACCTTTCAGTATTGATGTCCGTTCGTGATGTGCCTTCTGTCTAAGGAAGCACTGACCGTATTAAAAATCGTATAGGGAGAAAAGCAAGGTGAGAATGACTTTATATTCGAACCCCTTAGTAGAGAGAGATCCTGCTTCGGTGTCTTTTTGTTGCCCAAGAGAGCCTGTTACCCTGCATTTCTTGCCCTATTTAAGTTGCCTTTCCCCTTTCTGTTCTTGCTCTGAACGTGTTCTGCATAAAAAGTGGTGGAAAATGAAGTGCACCGAGAGAGGAAAGGTCGGTGTTTCTGTTGCGGTTCTACGCCTGTAGCTTTCAACAACATTACTGTAGGGGCATGCCGTTATCAGGTGGTACGGAATTTCACGCGTTGTCCGACAGCATGACTGCAGTGAAAATCATGCCATTTCCAGCAGCAGGGAAATTTATGGCCCAAATGTATTTTTGCATGCATTTCAGCTGGACTGTCACTTAAAATTGCAGGACCGGGAAGTCTAAAGTGCGTGTGTAACTCGCTTCCTTGAACTAGTCCCTTTCAAGTCAGCAGGGTGACCGATGCTGCAGTACTGCATGCGCGTGTGCTTTCTAGGTTAGGAATGCAGTTAGCGCAAGGTTTGGTGTCTGACTCATGGCAGTGATTTAAAACCCACAAATTCTGTAATTTCGGTGTGTGTAAGTCCTGCCAGCTCTGCTGTAAGGCCTGACTGGGGTACCAAAGGGGAAGCCTCCTCGCTTTGCCAGCGCCCTGAGCTCTGCTCGTTTCGTAGAGCCAGCGAAGCACCGAAGTTTGGTGCCTGTGGTCCCGTAAATCTGAGGTAGGTAATCAAATCGTACTGCTGTCTGGCGGACACATGTATTCTGTGGCCAGGAATCCGCATGTAAATGTCAGCGTGAAATTATCGTGGTGAATTTTCTGTGACAGTTGAGTTTTTTCTCTATTTTAAACCATGCGGTTACAAGGATGAGTAGAAAAGATCCGTAGTTTGCTGCTGGATAGACATCTGAGCCCCACGTGAGCGCCCTGCCGAGGACAGTTGGAGGAGATGCTGGAACTGCGCTGCTTTGGGAAGGGGTGGGTGAAATGTGTCGTGCTGGAAGAAGATCACTGAACTGATTTAATTAGTTCTGTTTCAGAGGATTCATTTTTGCTCGGGTCACTGCTACGTTCATCTATTTGCTTTTTTTCCCCCTCTTAGCAATAGACAAATGCAGGGTGATAATTAATTTGGCAGGTTGATTGAGATTGGGTGGCAGAGAGGGGAGTTTTCCTGGATGAGTGATGAAGCGTTGCTGGTTGAGCTTAAAGTGAATAGTCTGAAATAGAAAGTAGTTAGTATAAAATCCCCCCAAGGGTGTGTTTAAACTGAATGTACTTTGAGTTTTGACATTGAGGTTTTTTAGTAAGCTACCAGGCTCTACGGTGTAATTTTAGGACGTTTGCTAGCTGGGATCTAGCTGTTGAAATGTCAGTGCTATTCTTCTGCATTGTGAAACCTCTAAACGGGGAAGATGGGGTGTTAATGAAAGAAGTGGCTCGTTTGTGTGGGTGTCAGGCTGGAAGGAGCTTTGGCAGAGGGATGCTCTTTTCTTTTCCAGGTCAGCCCTGGAGGCTGAGGCTGCACCTGGCCAGACACGGTGCTGCTCTCGCGGTGGGAGAAGGCGCTGCGGGTCAGTCTGCTCTGTGCGCTGGCTTGAGGGAGGCCACGTTCTCAGTATCTGAAAATTTTCATTCTAAATCTCAGCTGGCCTTCAGTGTGCTACCATTAAAGTTAATGCGCTTCAGGAAAATGAGCTGCTGAAATTGTAAGAAATTCTCTTTCTGGCTTTCTGCCTCACTGTGTTTTAGCCTCACCAGGGGCTGATTCCTGTAATCGCTGTGTTTTGTGTTTCACACCAGGTGAATGTTAAGTTGCCATATTAAAAAATGCAAAGGTTTGTTTTTTTTTTTTTCCTCCTCTTCAGTAAGTGCATATAGTAGCAGAAGAGTTCTGATTTGTTCAAACTACTGGATTCTGTTGCTTACAGAATTTCCAATTTTGGGAGGCAATGGCACTGCAACCTTTATCTGACTTCTCTGACCAAGCAGTGGGGGTTTGGAGGTTTGCTCTCTCACCCTCTACCCTCTTCCATTTTATAAGTGGCTCTTTGCTCTGGTGGGAGGTTTTGAGTTGACAGCCGTGACGAAACACCCTCCTGCACGCACGAGGGACGTACAGCGGGGAGACTACCAAATCACGCTTGTCCTTACCCTGGCTGCTGTGGCTGATTTCCCTTGCAGAGGAAGCTCTTCTGGTGAAACCTCCATGCTTACGCAGTCCTAAGGGGTTTTTTTTCTGCTGAGACTGCCAGTAAGGATGTCAATTTGACAAGGTTTTGCTTTTTGGTTTTTTCTTTCTTGTGAGGTAGACGCTTATGCACTGGGAATTAAATTGGGAAATTCCTGATTTTATGTAGACTACCAGGTCAGCTGTTAGATTAATGCACTTACTGAACTAATTGGACTAAGTTACCTTCCATATGACCTTTCATGTTTTGTGTTAGTATTGTGGGTGATTCAGCTAAAATGAGAGCTTGACTGAAAAATCCCTTAAAAGTTTTCCTACTCTTTCACTGGGCTTTTTAATTGCTATGTGGAAAGACATCCCCTGTATCTTCAAGGAACTAAGTTCTTCGGAAGCAGAGACCCTCCTGGTGCACTGATAAACAGCCGAAAAGAGTGCGTGTCATCTTCGAGGCTTGTGTTGATAAACAACAGAAAGTGCAAATACCATATATGAAACTAGAATCTCTGAAAAGATGGGAAGTGAGAGAAAAACTATGCACTAAAGAGACAATGGTATTGGTAATGTACATTGCAGAGCAGATTTTTTTTTTAAGAAGCCTTAGACTCCTTTAAGAAATAAATAATAGGCTTTAGGTACCTAAATATGGTTTCATACTATGCTGACTTTGTCTGCTGCAGTAGCCAGCTAGTTTTTCAAGCCTGTGCCAGGCTTGGTATTGTGACTGGGGCTCTTAATGCATAGTTAATGATTCCCAATGGAAAAAAAGTAAATAAGCTTTCTGACTTTTTCTAGGAACTTAATTACCCCAGAATGGACTTTACTGTGCAGCTTTGAAATCCAGGAACTTAATGCGTCTACTTTGAATAGCAACCAAAGTTTAAATAGTAATTTTCTTTTCAACAATCTTATTTTTGTTCTTTAGTCAACTTTCTGTTACATTTGGGAGTCTTGACAGTGCTGTGTTGCCCCCCCGGCATCCCCATACCAAGGAATCTTCTGCTATAGGTTACTGTCTGTAAATTACGGCCGTGGCTAAGGTGAGAGGATATCAGAGTATCTGTGTCCACATTTTTTTATCTCACCAGTAAGGATATTTTTTTTCTAGGACTTTGGGTTTTGTGATTATGGTCAGAATGGGAAAGTGAGTACATGGAAAATTTTATTAACACTNTATAGGTTACTGTCTGTAAATTATGGCCGTGGCTAAGGTGAGAGGATATCAGAGTATCTGTGTCCACATTTTTTTATCTCACCAGTAAGGATATTTTTTTTCTAGGACTTTGGGTTTTGTGATTATGGTCAGAATGGGAAAGTGAGTACATGGAAAATTTTATTAACACTTTTGCTTGTTGAATACTAGTCCACCAGATCAGTTTAAGGGGATGAGAAATCTGTTTATGATCAGTTTAATTGCTTCATTCATTTACTCCGGAAATCTTTTAAATATCCAGATTAAAGTAAGACTATTAACTTAAGAAGCCTTTGCTAAAAGAAATCTGTTCCACGTCTGCAAGTAGCTCTTTGTGTGGTATCCATCCTTGGGGATCACTGAAGAACGCGTTGCTTTTCTTTACAAAAGAAAAAAAAAGAAAAAATTTAGTCCTTTTCTGTATTTTACTACAGCTCTGCCTCCAAAACCCATTGTTTGAAATACTGTTTAATGTGTGAAAGATTAATAGGGACCTGAGAAATTCGATGGTAGGGCTGGAAAATAATAGAACCTGTGGGGATTTGTTTTACTACTGTCATCTGTTTAAGTAGTTGTGACAAAAATTCATATAAATCCAGATACAGGGTGTGGAGGTGGATATTCCCCTGCCTTTTCTTCTTCCCACCTACGTTTTTTTTTTTTTGTTTCACAGTACCTTCACACTTATCTGAAGTTAAACCTGCTCACTTCAAGAAGTGGCGTGGAGCAAGGGACACAATGGTTGTCCATGAACCCGTCGCTGCAGGTTTACTGTGTCATATGTCTTCGTGCCTCCTGCCCCTGTGCAAGGGAGCCAGGATCCCTGAAGAAATCAGATGCATTTTATTGTCTGGAAATATTCTAAAAGGTCATATGCTGCCATGAGAAAAGTCCTCAAAAATGTAGTCTCTCTCTTCCCGTCTCACCCAGGGCCAGATATGATCTCATTCCTTTTATTCCTCTGGAGCTGAGTCCCTGGTTAAGTGCTCGGGACGGTTTCTTCTCCATGCCTTCAAGACAGTTGCTGCTGGTGCTTTTTGGGATGTCCTCCTGTGCCGTAGTGCCTGTTTGCCTCCCCTCAGTCTTACCTCGCCAAGTGCCCTATTTTCTTCGTTCCCTTCTGGCACAGCGGTTCAGTATCATGTTCACTATCTCAACAGAGTATCTGCGTGATATATGTTTTTCCTCTGTTTTGAGTAGCCTCTGGCCGTGCTGCGGTTCACTGCCTGACCTGCCATCCAGGCTGTGAGAGGGCCATAGGGGTTGAGAACAGACCTCTCTCCGGGGCTTCCAGCTTCACCAGGTGTCACGGTTTAAAGCTGGGCTGGCTGTTAAATGGACAACAGATGCTCTTTGTTAACCCCCTCCCTCCTCAATAGGGGGGAAAGAGACTTATGGGTTGGAAAAGTTAAAAAAAAAAAAAACA
>VZSC01009079.1:97049-111025 GCA_013398225.1 Steatornis caripensis
CACTCTTCTTAATGCACCCCAGGATGCCATTGGCCTTCCTGGCCGCAAGGGCACACTGCTGGCTCATGGTGAGCCTGTTGTCCACCAGCACTCCCAGGTCCTTCTCTGCAGAGCTGCTCTCCAGCAAGTCAACCCCCAGCCTGTACTGGCACATGGGGTTGTTCCTCCCCAGGTGCAAGACCCTACACTTGCCCTTGTTGAACTTCATGAGAAGTTCACTAGAGGAGGGCAGGACTCTCTTATGCTCGCTGTAACGGAAACATGGTGTCCAGCCACGGTCTGAAATCTTTACAGTCCAAGGGAAGAAGCCAGTGAGTTGGGGCAAGGTCCCGACGCATGCATTCGGACTATGTGATTGTGCTTCAGTCTGTTTTAATCGCGTTTACTAGCTTTGCTGAGTTACGGCTGATTTAGCTCACCTTTGTCATCACCATCTAATTACTTTTATAACTGTAAAAGTGTTGTGTATGTGTAAATGTATATATATCTAAATAAAATTCCAGAGTACTAGACTATAATCTGAATAGAATTAGAGTAGGCTCTGAATTGATTTAAAGTCTCTTATTAAACACTAAGTATAAGTGCTTCACTGGTTCTCTTAAGTACTTCCCATGGAAAGATCTGCTCATTCAATATAATGAAACTGTGCTGAGTGTTATATTTACTTAAATAAAAAAAACCCCTGTGGTTTCAAAATGCTGTTGCATTCTGCTACTGAGGACTCCCTCCCCTTCCTAAGAATATACATGGGACTGCTCATATCCTAAATGTTAGTGTTTTTTCCTACTTGTGCTCAGTTGTGGAGGTTCTTGTAATAAGGTTATGCCTTCTCTATTTGTGCGAGTTGTTTTTCAGTATGTTTTTTTTTTTTTTTTTTTTTTTTCAGCCATGGCAAAGCTAGCAGTATTGCTGGTCCAAGGGTACCAAAATCAAAAACCTGGGTCAGAAAAGATGATTTAAGGGAAAAACAAGACATAGAAACAAATAAAAAGGATTGAATTGTCATTATTTACTTTCTGTCTTTTTGTTTATTTAGATCTTTTACAGTATGTGGGCGTTGCACTTTCGTGCAGTGTTCTCATACTAAGGAGGCTTGGAATTATGGCTTATGAATTTTAATGAAAGTTGAAGTTATTATGTAATCGTATGCTGGGGGTTTAATTAAATCACCAAAAAGGAGAAGAACGGCATTTAGAGAGGTGAGAGCTGAAGATACTGTTTTTTAAATGTCTTTGTTCTACTTTGGCGTATCTCAGGTATCTAATGCAGACGGTCCCTTATGCCATTACTACTCCTTTGCAGGTATCATTGCATTAGTGAATATCTGGTTTACATTTAAAATTTGTTTTTACAACCATGAGGCGTAGAAACTTCATAGTGTTTATAGCAAAAGCCTAAGTTTTAAAGCACAGGCTACCACCCTACGTGTTCAGAGCAAGCTAGGCCCATTTCACTTCTGTTTTTCTCTCTGTGAGTGTGATTTAGGTATTAGGGTCTTCTCCATTCCCATCTCCTCTTCCATTTACAGTCCTCACACTCAGCTGGGCTTGGGGGAGGCTGTTTTTCCCTGGAGACCTGTTAGTCAATCAGTAGGGTAGAGCAAGCCAGTTGGCTTTAGCAAAGCCCATGTTTTTGTGCATTCTTGAACATGCAAGAGTTGTTCTTGTCATTGAAAGCTACCTTCATCTTTAAGTGTTAAAACTGTTAGAGATTGGTTTCCAGGACAGTTTTAGATTGAATGTAAAGTAGATACATTCCTTCTGAGAGAGACTGCACTCATATAAGCCGTGTGGGAGTTTGATTTTGGTTTTATCCTTCCTTTGCTGCTGCTGGTATGCTCAGCCTCAGCTGCCTGGTCAGTAAGAATGATAAAGAAAAAGTAACAAGATGGTGTGAGGCTGTTTACCATCACTCTGGACCAAATCAGTTAATAGAATTTAGAGGAAGTGGTGGGATCTGGAACAAACCCTTCTGTTAGTGATAAATATAAACCTCTCTTCTTCCAAAAGCATTTTTGTCTCTGTATCTGTTTTCATGCATACACCAATTAAACAGTATTTTTTTTTCTGATTTCAGAAGGTTGACTCAGACTCAAGTGGATTTATGCACACTCTCTATGTTTCTGAGTGCTTGTGGTTGGTTTGTGGGTGGTTTTTTGAAATACTGTTTTCTTCATCTTTTGATTTCTACAAAGCTTGTGGAAATTGTGATTTCCAAGTAGCCCGATCAGTCAGGCATACTTTCTTTCCTCTTTTTCTGCATATCGTACTCCATCACTTACTGTTTGTCCATCTGAATAAAATCTTTCCCAGGTTCAGAAGTAATCTGGCACAACATGGCTTGTTGAGGTAAAGAGTGTTATACCTGGGCAATTGTCCCTCTGTAGGATGTTGGCCTGGCAGAGATTTTGTTACAGCTGCTCTACCTGTTTGTTTTGTTTTCTGTCTTAAAGCTTGAGGCCCTTGTGTATATGTGATACACTTCTTATTTCATTTTTTCCTCCTTCACTCCTTTGTTACTATGGTCTGTTGCAAATATGCCAAGAACATTCTAGAGCAAGATGAAAACTGTTTTCTAGATTGTGAGGAAGAAATACACTTTAAAGCCAAGTAAGATTTGGTAGGTTATGAAAATGGGAGGAAAAGGTTGCTTCATAGGGTTATGCATTTTACTACTATGCTTGAAAACTGCCTAATATTGGCAAGGTCTCTTAGCATCCTGGAACTCTTCCTTTGCTTCCTTATGCTCATCGTTTTACCAGGTGATAGCCACAGGATTAACTCAATAGAGCATCCTGGCATAGTACATGGCATACCAAGAGAGAACAATGGTGTTGAAATTCTTTTACACTAGCGCCAATGGATCCATCAGCAAAAATACAAACGAGTCTTATTCAACAAAGGCATGTTTGTAGAGAAATTATATGAAATGTGGGTTGTGTAATTTGCCATGAGGACTTAGCAGTTTGTTCATAAAATGGTGCCAGAATAAGCAAGGAGTCACTCTGTTGGTTCCAGTGTTTGTGACTGGTTGCTTCATTGGTGACTTTGGCCCCACTTCAGTACAATGATTTTGATAGTTAAGTGCTGAGAAATGGAGCAAGGACGAGTTGATACAGCTTTTGAACTCATTTCTCGCTGTAACGTTAGCTGCTGCTGCAACATCCCATCTGTGGAGCACCCCAGGATCGCCCACACCTGGTAGAGGAGCAGGACCAGAGACTGGGGACCTGAGCGAAAAGGCACCTGAAGCTGTGGAGGAAGAGCAGCTGAGCAGAGCAAGGGCTGTCTGTGGGGCTGGAGGAGCACAGGAGAGCACTCAGGGGGCTAAAAAACTGCATGGAGATGTGAAGCACCAGACAGTAACTAGGGAACAGGATGGGCAAACCAAGTTTAAAAGGACTTGATTTGGACCTGAGGATTGGTTGTGATCACAAGTAACCACCCTGGCACACCTCGGTCTGGTTTCCTGAGACTGGCTGGACTGGGAGCATCCCTACATTGGATGTACCTCCTCTAATGGGAACGATAACTCCAAGCTTGACTCTTAACTGCCTTGCTTATTTTTGATGGTCATAGTAAATCAACCCTTCGCTTTCCAGTAAACTATGCATTCAGTGAGAATAGAAGCATGGAAAACCTGGCAGTGGGATCCATGCTACACTCGTTTTGAGGGTGTGATATGCGCTGCCAAATGTCTGTAGAGCCTGGAGAACCACAGTAACCATAGCCAGGCCTGTAACATTAATCCTTTTCTTTCTTAACTGTGAAATAACAGACATAAATTTTTGTGCTGATTTCACTGGTAGCAAGTTGTAGGTAAAGACATCCCTTATCATGCTGGTGAATCGCAGGTGGTCAGACTCATGCTAAATTAATTTTTCTTTAACCAAGTAAATTAAGAAATTTTCCCCACAATGCATAGGGGCTGAGGAGTTAAAACTGAACAGGTTTTCTTGGTCCAGAGCGGCAGGAGCCAGGGAGGAAGCACAAGTATGAGGGTTTTGGCAGAAGCTCTGTGAAGCGCGTAACCTTTGGTAGATGCGTTTCTTGGTAGCTTTTGCATACCGGTTATTTACTGAGAGGCAAGTTTTCATAAACATCAAAGCTCAGTTTCATACAGTAATGAGCAAACATAACAGTGTGGAGAAACAAACAGGGAAACCTGGCACAGCCAGTGTTTCCGCCATCAGTATATGGAAAAAAAGAAATAATTACAATAAAATTAGGTCAGTTGCGAGGCTCTATCAGGTAAAAAACTGGTGTGACATTTCTGATTTTTGATGCGGTTTGTGTCCAGTTACGGGGGGTAGGTAATCATAAGTGAAAACTNGCCATCAGTATATGGAAAAAAGAAATAATTACAATAAAATGAGGTCAGTTGCGAGGCTCTATCAGGTAAAAAACTGGTGTGACATTTCTGATTTTTGATGCGGTTTGTGTCCAGTTACGGGGGGTAGGTAATCATAAGTGAAAACTTAAAGTGAAGGGGCCCTTGAAGAAGGAAAGGATAAGTCGGAACAGTTGATGGAGAAGACAAAGATTTCATCTGAAATGTTTGTGGCTTTCCACATTTTTCAAAGTTCTTTTAATCTCTTGTCCTGATGATGAGTGTTTCAAAAGCATGTTCTGCAATAAGCATAGGTTGTAAATCTCGTTGCCTACCTCTGACCTGGGAGAAGGTATTTCCTTTGGGAAGGAACATTGGAGGAAAAAAGAGCAAGAAAATGTTCGTGACTGTAAGTTATTACATGTCACATTAACCCTCCTATCTTTCATTCGCATATTTTTTGTATTTGTATTAAGCTTCGCTCATCTGAGTAGGAAAAAGCATTGCCCAGAAGAGATCCCTGAGTAGCTGTAAAAAAGTCCCCAGGTCCCAGGCTGGAACACACACCGGCCGAGCGCTCAGTGAGGATCAGCAGCCACAGCTGCCTTGTGTGCTGCACAGCTCGGGCTCCACAGAGCCGTGCCTGGGCACTCCCTGGTGCTTTCCAGGGTTTTTAGGCAGCTGTGAGCATAGTGTTATTGTCAGCAGTTGATGTTAGCCCATAATCCTCGGATACATAAAGCAGTAATAAAGCCTCCTGGGTATTCCCTCTCCTCTGTTTTTGTCCCCCACCATGACACACATGGAAAGAGCTGCTGTGTGCAAATTGTGTGTTGCTTAAAGAAAGAGAATGAGTGCCTGTGTTAGTGTACACTTATGAAGTACAGCTGGAAAAAGGTGGGAGAAGACATGTTATTTTCTCTGGAGTCCATCTCTGCCATCCAATATCTGACCACTTGTCTCACAACATACTCTTCTGTAGGGTTGCACAGAGGATTTGAGAGCAAGATTTGTGCTGTAATTAATGCCTGCCTTCTCTTTGACTTGAAGAGCTGTATACCATCACAGATCTTGATTTGCACAAGAACCCATCATCTTTAGATGAGAGACTCTCTGTCTCTTTGCTTTCCTCTGCAATGTAATGACCCCAACCTGTTTCCCTTTAGAGCATGTACCTCAGCTTTTTTATTACATTGAGAATAATTCAGTGGTGAGAGAGAATTCAAACTGTCGCTAACTTTCATGCCTGGTATAAAACATGCATTGCTATTTAATCAAATCTCCCCTGGTTTTGGTAAGCTCTTTGTTGCTATGTCAGCTCTCCTTTTTGCCTGATCAGTATTAAACATTTGGCTAAAGCAGAACGTTTGGCAGTGGGAATTTTATTGACATGAGCAGTGCTGTGATGCTGGATGTGTTCTGGCTCTGAATGTAAAGGTGCAAAGTGACAGTAACAACTCCCATCTTCTCATTATGAAGCTAAAAGCTGTGCGAAATAAATCGTAAAAGCAAACCTCTTTTTTCAAAGAAAAATGTGTAATGGATATAAAAGCATGAGTGTTTCAGTTAAAGCTAGCGAGTGAAATTTCTCACTTACCTGTGCTTTTCTTTGTTTTTCAGCTCATGGGGCATTCTGAATGGGATCACAAGCGAGGATCCAGAGGCTCACAGGTCAGTTGTTCAGTATTTTGTGTTTGGTTTTGGCTTTTTGTGAATTTGTCAGATTCAAGCAAGTTTTCCATCTGAGATTGGCGAAGTTGTTCATTTTGTTAATATTTGCAAGACTGAATCAATGGAAAAGAGCATAAAACCGTGACAGCTTTCATTAATATAATTTTTGAGCTGTAATCCAAGCAGTTCATCCGGACAGAGCTGAGTCATGCAACAGAAAGTTTCTTTCAGTAGCAGAAAGATGGATTAGATATATTGAGAAAGCATTTCTTACATCAGGCTATCAAAGGAATGCGATCTCAAATAACGCGTGGTGGGGTTTTTTTAGACCTGACAAACTTGTAAAACTTGGATGGCCTTCTCACCTTGTTCAATAATATGGGGATTGGTGGTGTTAGAACTGTGTGGGGAGGTGCAGGAAAGCCACGCGTAGCTACTGGTTTGCTCTTGACACATCGTTAAAAGGAAGTTATGCTAGTAGTGTTAATGGTATCATGCTGATACATTTTAAATTATCTGTAAAATTACTGTTGGTGCAAAAGAGACGTTGCTGCCAATACTGATGTTCAGGAATTTTCCTGCTTGAGTAAAGCAGTCTTTCCCGTGTGGTATTGAAATTGTATAAATGCATTATTAGGGCTCCGGTATTTTGGAATTGCTTTTCCTTCAGGTGAAGAATTTCTATATGAATATGAACATCTATGACTAAATCTATAAAAAACAGGCTCTGCTGCTGTGGAGCTACGTGTTTGTAACCTCAATTTCAGTAAGGTAGTTCCTAGGCTAACCTTCATAATGCCCCTTGCAAAAATCACTGGAGTACCTGCCTTTTTAATGAGAAAATATCATATGTTAATCAGGAAGCTGCTACTTATTTCAATATACAAGATTTACTATTTTTAATGCGAAGTTTATTTACTAACTATTGCTTTTTTGCCCTTATTGTTGCAGAATTCTACATTTTTTCTCAAGTTTTCTAAGCTTCTGTCTTGTATCTCATTTAAAAACCATCTTGAAATTTGCAGCAAATTCAGCATTTCATTTAACAGTTTAAGATGGGTTGCAAATCTGATTTTTTTTCAGGAGACTGTCATTTCAAAAACATAAAAAAAACAGAAAGCAAGGTAGTTTTCAGTTGAAACTGAGGAATTTCAGAAATTGGGGAAGTCCTGTCCACTAAGATGAGACCTCTTCAGTACATAATCTCTGCTGCATCACCTGATGTGCTAGTTGATCATGTTGTGCTCTTCTGGGCCAAAGAGTGGAAGGTAAATTGGACTCCTCTAAACTGCTGCTGAGAGGAGGGCAGTTACCTGAAGGACTCTTAAGGTGACTTAGACTTCTTAAACTTTCCTAGCATTATTGCAAATCTTCATTTAATTTTTCTATGCATATGAAAATACGGGTAGTCTGTTGTCTGCTCTGAACCACACCCTACAGTCCTAATGCTTTGCCTGCGGCAGCAATATATTTAGAGGCTGCTGAGTGGAGCGCGCATGAAGTCTGCGCTGGTGTTGCATGAGAGACAGAGGCCTAAGTCGTGTCTAAGTCATCATGCCTGGTACATCCTGTTGGCTGTGTGCCTCCATGCTTGAAGGATTTTTTGTTGTCAACCAGATATTTTTGAAGGTTTACAGCTAATAAGAAAAGTTAGAGAAAGGGATTTAGGTGGAAGGTAAGTGGTATCAATCTGGTCCAAGTAGATTTAAAATTAAAAGGTAAGATGGATCAAGTTGACTGTCAAAAATGTATCTTTCTGCAGGAAATTGGACTGCGATGTTTAATAGATCCCTTTTGAGTCTTCTGAAAAAATGAACTCACAGGATGAAGTAGTTGCCAAAGGATTTTTTAATTACTTGCTCTCAGGAGGCTAGGGTTTCTTCCAAGGAGGGTTCCCCAGAAATTAATATATCGCCTGGTTTCTTTCTTTTGCCCCTTTCTGAGAGTAAGGAGGGCTCACATGGCATGGCCTAATTTCAAAGGAAGAGATCTTGTGGGCATTAACTCAGTTGCTGCAAGTGCCCATCTATATGGAGTGCAATTAAAACCATTTCTTGGGTATTGCTGGGGACGGTTGTGCTTGGCAAAATAAGATAACTGGTCACTAAACATATAGATGAAGTTCTCCATGTTTCAGTAAAGGCTGAGAAGGACATAATTGTGAGAAGATAACTATACAAAGCTAAAAATTTTCTCCATCTTTCCGAGAACGGTTTTGTTCCTTCCTTGTGTGATGTTTTAGATACTCTGCCACCATTTCATATTTAAAAAACAAAAAAGGGGGGATGAGAAGTTCAGTGGAATTCTCTGCAGATGAGCCTGCAGTTGTTTGGACCTTTCCTGAAAGGTATTGTTGAATTATTAAAAACATTATTCTAGAAAACTCTGTATCAGATTTTCATGTAGAAGACTCCTGATGATTTTTTTTTTCTTGGGCGGAATGTCTTTTAATTTTATTTTTTTAACAAAATAAACAAAAATACTTCACCCCCAAGAGTGCGTTCCTTCAAAACAGGATAAAATCTGCATATGTAGCGTTTCTTTGACAGAGCAGTGAGATGTTTCCTTCTAAATACATCTAAAAAAAAGTGCATAGTTTTAATCAGTTTTGTCTTGTAAGCACTATTTTTTCATTTGTTCTGTGTGTAGGTTTTCTGCAAAGCTTCTAGAAAGCTAAGTGTTACAAATCTTGGAAAAACCTCGTAAAACTGACAATACGTACCAAATAAACATTAAAGAATCTTGAATAGGGTGGGAAAAGAAAATGACCCAAGCTCTCTGATTACTGTGTGGTATCCTAGTGCCCAGTCACAAGAAGCAAGGAAGAAAAGTTTCATTAGGGGGAAGAAAATAAGCCTCTCTTGTTCCACTGTAGCCTCAGACTCTCTCTTTTACATGGCTCCGAATCCTGTCTTTGCTGTGAATGGTGTTAAACCTAATTTAACTAGTTCCTTGGAAGGTTAGGAGAAATCCAGGACATTCCGATTTTTACGTGTAATACAGAAGACCTTTTTTATCCTTTTGTGATTTAGTTGCATTGTTGCCAATTTTTATCCTTAATAAATGTACCCTTTGTTAGAAAAGATCTTGCTTAAAAATTGAGTAATCTGTTAGGTATACTTGTTCTTCAAATCTAACGCTTCAAGTGTCTAAAGATGGACTGGCAATTGCCTGCAAGATCTGCCACGGGGTTGCTTATGGTGTTTCCCTAGGTCTGTGCGGCGCTCTTCCAGCAGAGAAATGGGACTTGGGAGGCAACGTCTCTCCTGGCCAGTGGTGGCCTGCGCTGCTCGGGCAAGCAGCGGGAGGGAAGGAAGGGATTTAGGCTTATGTTATTTGAAGCCAATGTATTAGTCTTCCATGATCTTTTAATTCTTACAGAGTAAAGTGAAGAAAGTGGGAAGGTAGATCTTAGGAAGCCACCTGCACGGGTGAATGTTAGCAATATCACTTGTGAGAAAAGGAAGTGGAACCACTGGTTTACCATAATATTGAACTAAAATCCACATATAAACTCATAAAATTATTCTACCAAGGCTCTGTAAGCAAAACTCTAATTCTGTTAAGATTTTTTTTTAAGAACTAGTAGGTTTTCTATGATATGTGTTGAAACATGAGAGGAAACTACTACAGTGCGTGTCACACTTTCTAATGACCCACTCGGAAAATATGTTGCTTTTTTGCATATGGGAGTTAAATGCAAAGTGATGTATTTACAGGTAGGGATGAATGTAAAATGAAATACACTGAGGCTTATGGAAGTTTCTGTTTGCAGGAGTTTGTCTCCTGATAGGTATCTGCAATTCAATAGAACATAAATGGGATAAGGAAAAAGCTGTCTTTACAATACTTAACTTGCTCCTGACTTCCACACCAACACTGCACTGACTTTTTTTATAAATTACACACATATTTATGTATATGTGTGCGTGTATGTTGTAGGATTCCTTTTCTTTTAGACTAATTATACTGTTAAGGCTGCTGTAGTTAGAGTGAATTATGGATTGCCTTAGAAAGAGCAATGACTTCCTGGCTACCTACTTCTGGAGCTTTTTCCTTCTTTTTTCTGATCTCTGAAGATAACACTTTCTCCTGTAAATGCTTCATGCAAGTAACTTACTCTCTGGATTTGAAATCATGCAGAAAGTGCAAAGCGAATTTCGTTATGTTCCGTGCTTAATTTTTAAAATTAATACAGGTTAGGATTTAGGCACAAAACTTCGAACTGACTTCCAGATCAAAGAAATTCCAAAATGTTTAGGAATGTTTAACCCACCTGAAGAAATCTATCTCTCAAAAATACACGTGCAGTCTGTAAAACAGCATCATCTCACTCATGTGGGGGGAAAATACTCATACCTCTTTCTAATATCATTACACGTTACAAGAAAATGTGACTAGCAGAATTCATCCTTGTCATGTTATACCTCTGCAGAAAAAATACGCAAATTGTATTTTAATTATCCTACTAAAACATAATACTTGATACTTCTAAGATATTTCAGGTGAGACCCGTGGCACGCTTTATGCACACGTTTTTACAAGGGACCTTGAATGTGTGGGAGTTATCTGTTGCTCTGTCATCAAGCCTTGTTTGGCTTGCTGAAGAGGTAGGCGTAGCCCCAGGAGGCAGTGGAATCGAGCGATCGTTCCTCCAACATTATAAAAGAATGATAATCAGGAGAGGAACACAGAAGTCCAGTGTTTTCAATTCTCTTTAAATATCAAAGCTCTCAATTATATATCTGAGGTGCTGCATTTTACCCCTCCAGTTCCTAAGCAACAGCTATTTTCAGATTGAGTGCGTCTGGTGTTGTCTACCTACTTCATGCTTTTGCGAGGTAATTCGTCAGCGAGAGCTAGGCTTTTCACTGTCTCGCCTGATTCCCTTTGCTGTGGCACCATAAGGAGACGGATGCTTTAGAGAAACGGGAGAAGCTTGGGTGTAACCGGCCTCGACCTTGCAGCTCGCAAAAACTTGTGCACATTGGGGAGCTCTGCCGTCTACAGCAATGAAGCACAGGAGTCAGAAATAAGGTTCTTGACACTGGTTTGGGAGAAGCCTTGTATTCGAGCGTGGAAAAACCTCTAGAGCAGATTCAAAATCATGAGCCGGAAATCTCTGTACTTGCTGAAGCGTAGATGGGAGTCGATTCCCGCTACTGACCAGGTACTGTGCTCTGGTGAATCTGTTGTGTCACTGTCTTCCCTTGCAATGCCACTGTAAAGAGATTTACAGTGATTTAACGCTTGTGGTTGGGGTCCTCTGCATACAGTGAGAACCAGCTGATCGTTACTTGTCATTTCCATGATGAATAGGGAAAAGTGTTGGTAAAGCATGTGCTTGTGAATGTGGAGGTGCCATCCGTGACAGCCCACTAATGCAGACTTAAGTAACTGACAAAATCTCCCTGTCTCAAAAACCAGTCTTTTCTAAAGGTTTTAGGAGTATTTTAAACCCAGTGGCTAAGGAAAAGTGTAGTCTGCTGCTGATGGGATCCTCGGTGCATGCCTTTGTTACATTTCATATCTTACATGTATGTGTGCATGTATGAAGTCACCGATTACAAGTAGATTAATGCATTGGCAGAACTCAGCTTTATCAGCATCATCTTGGTTAATGCATTATTTCAGGTATGTTAATAAGGATTGAGTGTAAAGCAGATGTCAATGATACAGAGCAGATGTAACAGAATTGTGAGATGCTGTTTGGAGCGAGGATCACCACCGTAAGTAGGGCTGAGATGTGATAAATGGGAGTACGATTAGTACATTTCCTGCTTCTTGCTCCAGGCACTCCAGGGTTCCGTGAATTCTTTTCGATATCTTACTTGAGACATAAAGATGCTAAAATAAATAATTCCAGAAATAATATGGAAAGGAAAGTGCAGGTAGTAACTTATTACATGTTCCAACTCAATTTTCTGTTTATAAAGTGATTGACTATGACAGGATGCCTTTATCAGTGGGAAAGAGGCAATTTGGGAGAAAATTCTTCGACAGAAAGAAGGATGGACTACAGAAATACTCCCCAGTTTTTGAGAAGGATCCTCCTGTACCCTTTTCCTTGAAAGGGGGAAGGGAAGGGCAGATTACATGCCGTATTTTATGGAGTTGTAGAATTTAAAGCCAAATTGGACCACTGTGAACATCTAGAGATCTCAGGCATATTACTAGTCAACAAATATGCTGTTACATCTTGTGACATCAAGCCTATGTTTTGTGATTAAATAATAATATGCCTTTTAAATATATCCAGTCTTAATTTAAAGGCTTCAAGTGAATAATAAACCGCCATATTCTCTGATAAAGTTTTTCTGTTTTTTAAGTGTTATCTTTTTTAACATAATGCCTTTTCGTTTGACTTTTTCTAATTTAAATTTTACTGCGCCTTTGATATCAGTTTGCTACGCCTTTGAATGCCAAATTTAAAAAGCCCTCTTTCAGAAATATATTTTTTTCCTGAACAGATACCTAGATTATTCTTCTACTTTGGTTTGCTATAATTTAAACTAGCTGAAATACTAGATTTCAAGGGAATCAGTTTCTCTGGTAACTCGCAATAGAAAATTCACAATAAAAATAATAAGACACTATCGATGAATACAATTTCGTGGTATTGAAATTGAATCTTAATTGATCCAGTTCAATCAGGCATTCTTAAATCTCCTGGTAACAGAGGGGTAAAGAAATGCACTGTTATGAAGTGAGTCATTTGTCGTCTTGTTTCTGTTAAGAAGATGTAGGGAGACTCATGTCATTTCAAAGGAAAGCTGTGTATTTCAGCCTCTTGGCTTCCTTCTTCCTCTGACATAAATTCAGGTCCTTGACTTACTTTGAACACATATTTGACCAGTAAGAGATCCCTGTTGTTGCATTTAGATTGCTAACCAGTTCACTTTTCCAGTGTTGCCATTTCCTTTTAATTGCTCTAACCCTGATGTTGTATTGCATCATGCTGTGTTACAGTACGATGTATCTGGGAAAAATAAGCATTCCCTGCCTAGGTGTGAGTTGTGCTTGACCACACTGAGCTGTGTATCCTTTCCATCATCAGCCCCTTAATGCCTCTGGAGGGTTTTAAAAGAGAAGAGGAAATTTCCCTGACCCATCTACCACTTTGGGAGAAGTGAGACTCAGTAAGTGATGCACATAGATGGAGTTGACTTGAGCGTAGTGTGAATCTGTAAGGATTGTTTGAAGGTATACTAAGGGAGGGAAGAAGATGTTCAGCTTCGAGCACCAGCTATTTCTCTGGCTGTTCATACTGCTCCTTACTCTGGGCGGCACAGGTGGGGTGGAGCTACCGTGCTTGTTCTCCCTCTTTCTCAATAGTGCCTCATAGGAAAATGCAGTTACTGTGCAAGATGGTGACCACGAAGAGGCAACTTCTTGAGCATCTTAGACTGATCCTGTTCAGAGGACCGTCGGAAAATAATAGCTCTGCCTTTTGGTGCAGATTCATTATTTAGTCCTTAAAGGGACGTGCTAGCTTGCTATGTTCTAGACTAACCCTGAGGAAATTATGTTGTATTTTGATACCTAAGTAGTAATTTATTAGTAGGTATTATTAGTATTTAGTAGTAGGTTATTTCTCTGTTCAGAGGAGATGAAAGATATTTATGTTAACGAAGGACAAAACCTCTCCGACTGGTTTACTGTATTACCACTTTTTTAAAAAAATACTGAAGGTAGGAAATAAAATGGAATTCTGAAAGTGGGATTTTTGATCTTGCTTCTGGTTTAAAATAATATAGCAGATCTGACTTTTAAGGACACGAGAGCTGTAACTCCGCAGTGAAATCTGATACTCTATTTGAACATATTTTGTATCTTTTAAAAGTCATTAAGTGATTAAGATTCCTCACGTTACATACATCAAATTGAATGAAACCCAGAACCGTGAGCAGGCTGAGAAGTAGGGGTAAAGGAAAAACAAGATTAGTTACAATGACTATAGACAATATTGTTGGGGG
>VZSC01009079.1:125221-258170 GCA_013398225.1 Steatornis caripensis
TCATCGATCCAGCCTGTCCGGATCCCTCTGTAAAGCCTTGCAACCCTCAAGCAGACCAACACCCTGCCCTACTTTGTGTCGTCTGCAAACTTACTGAGGGTGCACTCGATCCCGTCATCCAGATCATTGATAAAGATATTAAAGAGAACTGGCCCCATTACTGAGCCCTGGGGAACACCCCTTGTGACTGGGTTTAGCTCCATTCGCCACAAGTCTTTGGGTCTGGCCATCCAGCCAGTTTTTTACTCAGCGAAGCGTATGCCTGTCCAAGCCATGAGCAGCCAGTTTCAATTATGCTGTGTATATGATATATATATATATATATATATATATATATATAGCATATATATATAAATGCTACATGTGTATGTAGATTATAATTAGCAAATAGAGAAAGGGTACAAAATTGGCAAAACTGCAAAAGACAGAAGTGGTCAAATGTATTCACATTTTGTAATTTAATTCCAGAATAAAAGGGAGCAGGAAGAATTCCAGTCGTAGAGATCAAGAACTGAGTTTTCAAGGCCTTTTGCCCCCCAAAGTTGTATTTCATGTAGTTATGTGAAAAAGTAGTTGAAGAAAAAGGCAGGAGGAATATTCCATCTTGCACAAGGGGACAGAAAACCAGAAGCCTTCTCCAGAGCAAATAGCTGCAGGAGATGAAGTAAATTGCCAGTCGTCTCTCTCCCTGCCCTACGTTACCTGATGTGCTTGAGCAGTTAAAGAGTAATCTACTGCTTAAATGCAACCCAGAATTGCGTTTTATTGGTTTATTCTTCTTACGGCTTTGGTGTTAGTCTTGTAATGAAGAACTTGCCCTGATGCTTTGCTAAGATGTGCTTTCTCTTCTCTGTCCGGTGTTTAAAGGCAAGGCAGGCAACACTTTCAATTCTCAGCTGGTGAACAGCGCAAATGATGACTTCAGTCAAATAATTGTAGTGCCTGGTAACTCAAAACAAGTTGGGAACCTGCGTTAGGAAGTGTTTCCCACCAAGCTGTGTGCTGATTTGGGAGCTGATGATGTCAGATGCAAAGCGCTCCTGTTGGCAGACGTTCTCCAAGGCATTTCTGGGAGAGGCTGAGCAAGACAGTGACAGCGCTTTATGCCTGTGATGTCAGATGACCTCATATCATAACAGCCCATAACGTATACTTTATGTATGTAAGAAAGAGCGTTAGATCCCATCGCTTTCTCAGATGCATGAGTTACCAGATACCGTGGGACAAATATAGCAATTCAGTGCAGCTTTTTTTCTGCTCTGCTGTCAAGCTGGAGTTTCTTCAGATTTGCAGGTTTTGTGAATAGTGTTTAAATAGTACATTTTCCATTGGTATGTGGATAGACTGTATATGTAGGCGTGTGGGGGTCTGCTGCATTTAAAAAGCCATCTTATATAACGCAAAAAAAATATTTTAAAACATGAGGAAATGTGTCATGTCTTTGTTACAAAAATCCTATTTCCGTTGTTTATTATTTGGATCTGATGTATCAGACAAATCTGCTCTGGAGAACCAATTACAGCTTTAGTGTGTGTTGTGCTGGGTTGTTTGGCTCCAGGACAGGGCATGGAGAAAGCAGAAGCAGCATCTGTGCAGAGCCTGTATTTTCAGCTCTGGAAATTACTTCCTGACCATGAAACATGTCTGCACTGCAAGGTTTTAAAACAAATTCTTATTTGTTGTTTGCTCCCTGATGATCAGTCCTGTGGAGAAGTGCAGATAGGTCTGCAGTTGCAGGTCTTCAGGCTCTCCAGCTAGTCGCATGACTCCTTTCTTAGTTTGAGGAGTTTCCTGAGGAGTAATGATTTTTTAAATTTTTTTCAAGTGATTCATTTTCTGTTGAATGAATCATTTTACTGTCTTTTAGAAAGCAAGGCAGAAAGTACTAATCCTAGGAAAGAATAACTGTTCCCATTTGGAGCATGAAGTAAGTACTGATGAAGGAGAGCAGCTAGGCAGCGCTCCTAGTGTAAATGTAATCATTTAGGTTTAGATGGCTTGCAATTACAGCTTAAATGGGTTGCTTTACAGGCAGAAAATCTAATTAAACCTAATTAGTCAGTAATTTATGTTTCATATCCTATACACACCCCAATTCCCTAATCCCCGTCACTACCGTAAATCAGCCAAGAGTCAGCTGGACAACCAAGGGTAGGAGTGGGCTGACCAGGTAACTACTGACCTCATGGTGAAGCTTTTCCCTCTCCGCTTTGGAGATCATACCAAGCATTACCTCTCATGAAAAGTGATGGTCACGTAATGGTGTCTTGCCAGAACTGAGATACGTTTGGCTTTCATCTTGCTGTCAGGCTTGTTTGAGAGCAGTCTAGAGATTTCCGCAGTTCGAGTAGAAGGCTTCTGAGGGATGGACAGGAAGAGAGGTACTACATTATTAGCTTTATTTCAGTAAAATACTGCCAACGTATAGAAAGAGAAGGTGGTATGCCGGACATTTTGTATCTATTAGACTGTTATAAATAACTGGTATTTCCAGCCAAGAATACTGTGTTGAGACTAGAACATTTCTTAGCCTGTTAGGGTAAATTTTTTTCATTGCTGTATGTTGGGGTTTGTTGACATAAATAGGAGCATACAATACTTCCGAGAGTGCTCATTTATTGTGGATTAGCATGTATCTGTAATTATTGTCCTGATCACTTCCCTGATTGAGTGTAAAATGAATAATATACTTGGTAGCATTTGCGTGAAATACGCAAATTAAAGAACAGGATCATAGGTCTTTCGGAAGAAGTTTTGTGCTTCCCAGCAGGAGGACAACTGAAAGAATACATGTCTTGTCTTTGATACAGACACATCATTAGTTGCTGCCACAGCAGATACAGATTTCCTTTGACATTCCCACTGAAATTAGATCACCTTCCCTCCCTCTGTTTTGTGATAAAATTAATACGATTACATTAACATTAGAAAGAACAAAAGGAGCATGTGACCACAGCAAAGAGACAAAACAGATTTCAAAGCAGATACCATCTTTTGGCTGCTTAAATGCTACTGGACTCCATGTGAGCCCAGAATTGGATATAGTGTAAGTCTTCATATCTAAATTATTTTATTAGAAATAGGAGTGAAATATTTTAAAATTGTTTTCAAAGAGAGTTTGTGATCTGGCAGAGGTTCTGAATGCTTATACGTCCACTGTTGTTGTGGGGTGTGATGGTTTTTTGGGGGAGGTCTCAGAGCACATTGGAAGGGTTTCCTGCATGGAACAGATGCAGTACAGAAGAATCTTCCTCTGCCTCAATTCTGATTTCTCCCACCTCTGATTTTCTTAGCCTACCTTCAAATGACAGTGCCTAGTAGTACTTGAGGTCTGGGGTGTGCATTTGTGGCGGTTTGGGTTGGTTTTTTGTTAAAGACTTCCAAACAGCAGTGCAGTATTTCATAGTGAATATAACTGAAGAATATAGGGGAGAATGCGCACAAAAAATGTCTTTGAATCAAGCTAGCATACTAGTAATTGTAAGATTAAAGGTTCCCTCTAGTGTGGCATTTTTGTTTCTTTCCTAACTTATGAAACTCAACCTGCTTTTGGAAGACTATTGATTTTTGGCAGTACATTGATGTGTAGATACAAGCAAATTAGCTTTGGTATTGGGAACAGTTCAGCCTATACTGAATCAGGCAGATACCCTCAATAACATCCAATTTCTCAGCTCACCTGTCTTGTCTACTTCTAGCAAGAGAGAGGTCTTTCCTGGTTAGCTTTGGTATCCCTGCACCACACAACATCACTCTGTAAGCATCGCAGTTAAACCACCCTGCATCTGTGTTTTATGGCCAGTGTCAGTGGCCTTGACCATGTGTAACTGCTAAACTGTGCACTTGCCTTGTTTTGGTTTTTTCCCCCCTTCGTCTCTAAGACACTTGGAAAAAGATTACTAAAGTACAACTATTTTCATGTGAGGATGATACCAGGTGCAGTGGATATAGTTCAGAGAAGATAGAGCAAATCTCATCTCAAACCCAAACAAAGCCCCCCACCCCAACACAGCTAAAACTGAAACAGCAGCACAGTTGGGCAGGGTAAGTGCAGAGGCCTCACGTTACAGAGAGACGGGGCTGTTTCTGTCATGCCACATCGAGAACAAAGCGTTTGTGTGAGCTCCTGAGCAGCTAGGGTAGCAGAGAGACGAGGGGAGGCGGTGGCAAGCCTGCTCGGGTGAGTAAACCTGCCCCAGCGCCTCGAGCCCAGGGTCAGGCCACGGTGGAAGCTCCATCCTGGTGCTGATTGACATAAACACTTTCCCTCTTGCTTAAAATCCAAGTGTCTTGGCTTTGCACTGTAATGAAATAGTTTGACACTGTACGGTGTGGAAACTTCATGTCTCTAAACACCCTGTGCACTGAACTGCACTGGACGGACGGATTGCTTTTCTGCTCTCCTGCAATGCCAGCTACTGCCTCAGCACTAGCTAAATGTGCAGCTTGTGTCAGAGTGATGGCTCCTTCAAAAGCGCTCCTGACCCAACTGGCTTGCCGCCTTCTGCTGCTTTCTCTTGTGTGAACACAAAAAAGTCCTCTGAACGAGTGAACCAGATTTAATCCTGCCTGTAAACTATTACCAGCACTGCCTCTGTAGCCAGCTGCAGAGTGTTTATCACCAATGAAGCTGTGGGAGCAGAAAGAAAGCTGCCTTTGATTTACCAGTCTCAGATGACGTAGCAAAGATGTCAGGAAAATCATTTAAGAAGGTCTTAACTGACCAGACTTATTGAGTTTGTAGCAAACCAGGAATGGTATGATGTCTTTTTGGCACTGCTCCTTTTCCCGTGGTAGATGTGTTGTAACCCTTTTTGGAAAGTGTCTTTGTTTTGCATGTCAGTGTGCTAATCGAGTTTTAGGTAAACGAAGCCACAAAAGACTTAGTCAGTGCTTCAGTACTTTTCGCAAAAAGCCGAGTTCCAGCTGCATGTGCAAATGTTTTTCTTGTATATAAATCTTCTTTACCATAACGTAGTTTGTGAAGCACAAAATAATTTTCCATATGTTGTTTGTTTGGATTAATTTTTCTGCATTATTTCAGAGAAATGGCAAAGAGTTTGTGTGCTTGCGTGTGTACGAGTCAGTGAGTGAATGCGTATTTTATTAATCTCCTCGTTTTCAGACTGGAGGTATTACGGCACCCAGCAGGCATGACTCAGGTGAATCTGTGCCACTGTCAAAGTGCTCTGGTGTTTCATACCGAACCCTTTGCTCCGTCTGACCGCACTCCTCTTTGAAGATACTGTGCAGCTTGTTTTTTAAAATGTGTACATTAGTTCTGGAGCTTCCCTTCACCCAGCTACACCCCAAAAAAATTTTTTTTAAAAAGTAATAGCTGAAGTAGAAAGAAACCAAGACCAAGGAGGAGGTAATGCTGAGACAGGAAACACCGTTTTGCAGAGAAGCCTGGATAAAAATGGAAGAGGGAAAAAAGACGATGATATCTCCCCATCTCATCTTGTAGTGCAAGGTGTCCCTGCCAATGGCAGGGGGTTTGGACCTAGATGGTCTTTAAGGTTCCTTCCAACCCAAACCATTCTATGATCTTCCTGCCAGTTCAGGATTCATCTGTGTGGGTTATGCTGTGCCACTCTCCAGTGAGACAGCAGTGGAAGTGAGCGATGTATCTGTCAGATGTCTTCCACCCCCTTCTTATTCTCTTAGCTTGAATTTAAATATTTTGAAGGTTACACACTTAAATTCACACACTGATTTTAATGAGAAACTCGAGTTTATAGGTTTCAGTGTAAATCATTAGAATGCCAAATAACTGAGGTTAAATTTTCGAATGGTTGTTTATGCCAGCAATTTATGAGTGGAGGAAATAAACCTTTTCTGAACAGCTTTCCTAACAGAAAGTGTGACTTAAGCCAACAGAAATGTGCAAATACATAGCTTAGTGCCAAAACTGACTTACGTGAATTAGATTTATTATACACTAGACAGAAAGAAATTCAAACATTTGCTTCAGCCCTCGTTCTGCATTGAGTATGGGGAGGTGCAATCTTTGCAAGATAAACTGCTTGGGAAATTAAACTTTGGAAGAACCCCCCCTACCCGTGACATTTTTTTGCAGTGAGGCTCCTGTGATCTCCTGTCACTAGAGCGCGGGTGAACTTCCCAAACCCTGACATTGCAACTCTGCTCAGTGTCACAGCTACAGTATGTCAAGCTCGTAACAAAATAAACCTCCCACCGGAAACAGCTTCTCTTTGAAGTTCCCAAACTTGCTCTAGTCTTGGTTTTTAAAAAGCAGTATCATATATCAAATACACTGAAAAGTTATTTCAAGCTACTTTTCTCTGATAAAGCACTATGGTTTGGCCACTGCCGTAAGTGCAGATGTATTCATGGCATTCCAGGCTTTGCCGGTGCTTTGCTTTATTTATGGCTTGCCCCCTTCTTTTTTTATTTTTTATAAGTGTTGGTAAAATTTGTCACGTTGCTCCACGCTAAAGACTTCAACACGGTGGTGAGTTAAATTTAAAACTCTTCGCAATGACGTATGTGCTAGATTGCTAGCACAGCAGAGAACGCAGGGGTTAGCAAAAAGGCAAGTTCACAAAAGTGAATTAGCTACCCTTTGTCAGAAATAATTTTGTCTTGATAAAATTTGAAAGTTAAAGTGGTAATGGCAAGGCTCAGCTACAAATACAGAGTGTTTCTACATAAGGTAACGCTGGATGCACTGACAGAGGTCTCACTTGCAGTGGCCCCGGTTTGGTGAGATACTTGACTGTAAGCACAGTTACGGTTTGAAGCCTGCATGTGGCTTCTCGGTCGTTTCCCATTTACCTTGAAATCCTTTCTCTGTCGCTGTGGCAATAGTGAAATTGTGGCTAAAGCAACATTTTCGTTACTTGTCTTTTTGGGGTACACTGCCAGCAGTCAAAAGTAGGTTCTCTTGAAAAAAGTATAATTGTACACACCCATCCTTAGGTTCTGAAGGCTGCTGTAAAGGTCTTAGGAGAACCAAATTTGGTAATACCATTATGAATTAACTCAGTAATGAAGTAAACACCTGTTTTAAAAAACTTGCTGGATTGTAACTTGTGTTTCTCGTTTTTTACTCTTTGGTGTCTCTCTGGAGAGGGTAAGGTCATACTCCCTTGGTTACCCACAATTTTGCATGGCTGTTACATCAGTAATGTAGTCAAATGACCTGTAATTTCTTACCATTGTTCATCCCAGCAAAAAGATTTTATCTGGACCCTTTGCCATTTTTTTTCTCCTCAAGATATTAACATTTTTGCACTTTTAATCCAGTGGAAAGGTTTAGTTAGCTTGTTTGCTAATGGTCTATAAAAATGTGAGCATGACACTTGCATTGTAAACCTTTGGTTGAGTTTCTGACTGTGATTTATAGTGGAGTTGTAAAACTCTGTGAAACCGTCCTCGGATGAGGATGCACAGCCTTTGGAGGAAGATGATGAAGGCTCCGCGGGACTCTTTCACACACTTGCTAAGCTTGGTTGTCTCTGCTTCATGAGTGTGATAAAAGGGGACCTTGCAAGCATTTTAGCTGTCAGTGCATGGGGCCACGATTTCCATATTTTACCTTCCCTGGCTACGTCTGCAGTGGCTGCCCGGCCTGTGTCAAGGCCACATTCTTTCCACTGCCAGAGGTGTTTATGGCGCTATCAGCTGTGAATTGGGAAACGCAGAGCTCTCAGCAAGGGGTTGGCACACAAATAGGGAGAGAGGAATAATCTCAAATGGCATGACCACATGGATGTCCTTGGGTTTATAATTAGTTTTTTGATCAACAACTCAATATTCATGTCATGAGTCTGAAAACATTTTTAAAAGCCTTTTAGTTTATCTTAACTTCAGCTAAGGTAGTGATTCTGAGTTTGCAAGAATCAGACTAACAGAGGTTAAACAAGGCCTGACTCCCCAGCACCTCACACGCGCAGAGGCTACGTAAGAAATGAAAGCAACGTAAAAGTGGGTCTGTGTTTGTGTGCTGTTATTGGCAGATCAACTAAATTACTACCCGCAAAGCCTCCTAGCTTAGAGAAGTCCGTCAGGGCGGCCGGTCACCTGTCAACCTGCTGTGTTGGATTTATCCCAGTAACGGCCGGATTGAAACTTCCCGGCCCGGGTTGGGCCTCCGTGGGTTTTAGCTTGCTCAGCTCTCGTCTCTGAATTGAAACACGGAAGGATCTCCAAGGGAGGGCAACCTCTCTGGGAGGGCAGTGCAAGTGCCTTCCTCAAGGCCCAAGTACTTACTTCGCGTGGGGAGTTTTGCGTATTGCAGTAGTTGGAACAGTAGCTGCATTAGCCCAAATAATGTTTTGGGTGTGCCTGGCAGGGGGAGGTGCAACGTTCGTCAGAGAGAGAGAGATTACTTGCTTGGAAAGCAGAACAGTGCAACTGGAAAACAGGAAATAGCAGTCGGAAATGCTATCGTACAAGAATAAACAAGCGTTTGTAGAGGAGAAGCTGCAAGTGGCACTGGTTTCCTCCCACACTACTTACTGTTGTCAAAGTGACGGGCTCCCTTTGGATAAGTTACATTTAATGTATGCATATTGCAGTGAATGTCAGTGCTTGAATAATCCTCACAAACCTTGAAAACGAGATTCGTTTCAGAATCCCGAGTTTTGGCTGTCCGTCTGGGCTTTGTGTTAATTAGAAGCTGAAAATTCGTTAGAGGGGAGCTTCTGAGCGTCTCAGAAGTGTAGCAACAGCCATTTCTTGTCTCAGCTGAGGAGCTCGAGGATGTGCAACAGCTTCAGAAGGTGAAACTCACGCACTTGTCCCATGGACATGGAGAGGCCGGCTTTCTTTTGAGTGGAAGGTCGGAATGGATGGAGAGGCATCTTGCTGCTTTTGAAGATAACACAGTCCTCTGGATGACTATTTAGGTACAGGGGCTGTCTTTCTCATGAGTTCATTGAAGTATCAGCCTGGGACCAGTGAAAGAAGACGTGAAAATTTCTTATTTATTGATGAACGTAAGCTCTACTGGAGATTGCTCTAAGCAGAATCGTTGAGTGGGATTTAGTTGTGAAGTCTGAAAATTGTTTATATTTAAAACAGGTGTGATGTGATGCAGACCTGAGAGACAGGAGGAGAATTCGGAAAATCTCTGTCTTGTCTGTCACCTTTGTAGTTTTTAGTTTATTCTCCTACAGCTTCAAGTGGAGACTTAGTACCCGTGAAATTATGGAAGGATGGTTTTGTTGTTTATGTATTTTATGAAGTCAATAAAGAAATGTTAAGCAGAAGTGATTATACCTGAAATGGCAGCAGGGAAATCTTCTCCGTCCCCTGATTCATTCCTGTGTCAGGATTTACGACTAACTCAATTAAACACACGCTTTCCTCATAACTGCCCATGTGCTAGCAGAAAGTAGTCAGTTGTCAGAGCTTTTGTTCATTTCTGGGTTGGCTGCCTGAGAACGTAAGGATTTGAGGAGAAACGGTGGAATTACCCATAAATTTACTTAATTGAATTGAGCATAATCTTTCAAGCTTAAGACGTGAGCAAGGAAAACTTTCCAGTTTCCAGGCAGAGCTGTCTCACTGCAGCTATTTACACAGTGCTGCCTTGACTCGCTGTTAAAAAATTACACTGAGGCAGAGATTAGGAATTCAAAGAGCAGTTTTGTAAGCAAGAATGCCTCGGTTTCATTCAGTAAGAGGAGATGTGGTGAAGGAGGGAGAAAGGAGGGGGAGTGGGCAGGGGAAAGAAAAAGGACGATTACTTCGGGCAGGTTTGCATACGTCAGTGTGACTTTGATCCCGTAGAGCCTTAGGAATATGCTTTATGTTGCACCGCTTCGGTGAGAAAGGTTCGAGCGTGTAATGTGTGTGGCCCTAGACGGCAGGTCAGCCTCCTCCCTCCGTCTCCCTCCTCATTGTCGCCCATCTTGCGTGGTTCTGGGTCCTGATGTTTTGAGAAATAATGTTGAGGGGATTGAGTTGCTTTCACAAAGCTGCCATAAAATTTCTCATCCCTTATTAAAAGTAACTCAGAAGCTCCTCACTTCAGGGTTTAAATGTGGCGCATGGAGGGGACATCCATCGTTTTAACGTTCGTTTTAGGGTGGTTTACTGTTGCCCTTTACTGCATTTTGATGTGAATTGTTAATAGAGATCAGAAACAGCTGAAGAAGTCTTTGCTGACACCAAAAAGTACTCTAATACAAAAGATGTCTGCTTAGTCTGCATGCGCGCATGTTGTTAGTGCTATTTTAACTCATCACCGAAAAGGTGACTTACATTGTAGACTTAAATGTTGGCATTTTACATGAATATTTGGGGATTTTTCTGTGCCCAGTGGCATGTAATATGTAGGAGCAATATTGTGCCTTCTATAAAATATAAAATTGGTAGCCGCAGATTATAATATTATCCCTGCAGGATTTTAACATAATTTGTACAACATCTTACAATCATTTATCTCTTATAATCGTGATATATTTCTGTAAGATTTTACTTAAAATAGTACAGAATTTCTTTCATTGTGTTCCAGATCAATGTGCAAGAAATCTAGTCAAAGTAGCCAAATGAGTGGTGCATCTTCCATACCCTGGAAAGTTACTGGTGTATTGCTGGAAGTTTTCTATCTTTCCCTGTAATCTACACTGAGAGATTTGTTCCTCGCGTACAGACTTTCAGCAACGTGACAGCGTGACAAGGGAAAATAACAGAGAGGATGTAGTGCATGTTGCTTTATGCTTGGTAGCAGTCTGTGAAACTGGGGTGCAAGGGAACCCATAGCTGCTCAAGTGATATAAAATAGAGGGAAGAGGTTACAGTTGCCTTCTGTGTGTGCTTTGGGACTTGTCAGTGGGGAGAGAGTACCACGAGGTGACAGAGTCCTGCTTTCTGCCAGAGCAGAGATTAGATGCGGAGTGTTCTTCGTTTACCTCATGTGCTCACTACAGTTGCCCTTCCCCAAGAGAACTGAAAACTTCTTCCAAAAGACACTTAAGCAGTTACTTTGAAAACCTTTGGTAGTTTAAGGCGAGCAAGAGAGACCCCTTTTTTTCAAGGAGGCCTGGATAGGCAAGAGCGAGAGAAGACGGAGCATTTGCCTGCGCTGCTTCCCGCAGAACTGCCGGTCTCTGGGCTGACAGTGCTGCTGCAGATTTTTAGTAACATCAGCCTGAAGTGCACAAGCACCATGGAAGGCTGCATTCCTCCCCCTCCCGCCCAAGGCTTTTGCTTTTTTTGGGGAGGTGGTGGTTGTTTTTCTGCGCCTGCTGACGTCAACAGAACTGCCAGATGGCATTTCAATGCTTTGCAAAGAGACAGGAGCCTTTTATTACCGGGGTCACGTGGATCCCATTCATTTGCATTCCCAGAAGTGGTCTAAAGCTTTTGCTCACTGTGTAGGCAAAGAGTGCTCTGCACCTTCCAGAGGCCCAGAGGGCCTTCTGTGGAATATTGTTACCTTAAGTGAATCTTGTGAGAGGCGTGCATAGATGAAGGTTTTGCTTCACATTCATTTGGCTACCAAATATTGAAAGCTTCCAGTCAGTTGTGCTTTGCAGAGGGTTTGTGAGTTTCTTTTTAAAATGACAGAGGAATACTTTTGTGAACTTAGGGTGGTAAACAGGCCTACAGCTTAGCTCTAAGAAGGTTACTTACAGTCTCTTAGATCCAGGTGACTCGGTAGCTTGCAGAACAAACATGCAAGTCCAGCATTGTGATAAATATTAGCAGAGAAGACAAGCTATCTAGGTTTAGATTTTGAAGCTTTAAGGCTCTAACATTAGAGATGGACTGTGACATGATTGATGCATTGAAATGGAGTGTAGTCCCTTTATACCCCCAAACAGATGACTGGGAACTGGGTACCAGATGCACAGGATTATACCAATTTACTTTGCTGTGCTTGAGCCATACCCGCAGCAGCTGGGCAGGGGACATGGCAATGCTTGAAGGCCAGAACAATCTCTTCCTGATGTGGTAACTCCAACAGTAGCCCTTGTCTTACCCGGAAGAGAAGGAGCTTGTGATTAGATTTTCGGAGGACTGAGACCTTGGACAAGTGGTCCTGGATGAACCTGCAGAGCGTGCAGGGGAACACGTGGATGCTGGAAAAGGAAAAGCCAGACTTGATTTTGGGGAGCATGAGGCAGTGGAAGCCTTCTGCTTCTTGCAGATTATGAAGCTGGTCCTTGGACTAGTTTCTCAGGTCAAAGGGTGGAGAAATGCATTTCTGTCTGAGAATGAAAGGTGAGAGCATTTTTTATTTTTCCTTGAAGCAAATGCAAGATACCTTGGCTGGAGCACATGGGCTATGTGGTGATGCAGAAAGAAGTCTAAGTAGTCTGGTTTTGACTCCTGTATCACAATTTAAAACTAAAACTTCCGTAAACCTATATGAGATTACCACAGACTCCAGAATGACCAATAATCTTGGCTCACAAACTAGCTTTTAATACATGACTATTGTATTTTCAACCAATTTCAGCTTTCAAATGTTCCCCTGTGGTGCCTCCTTGCTCAGAGTACACTGCAGTGACAAAGATGTGCGTAAGTTACCAAGGGCCATCTGTCTGAAAAAAAAAAAAAAAAACCAACCCAAATGAGGCAACATAACCCTGTGATCTTTCCAAGTGTGAATATTTTATGGCTTAACAAAGTGCTATTGAAAGGCATGAAACAAGCAGCATCACATACTCCCCTTTCCTGCTTGATAAGCCATGTGTTAATATTGCTTACCCTTGTCTTACCAATTTTCCAGCTGTATGACATGCACTAAGTTCTGGTGATTTATCATGGTATTCTGTGTATGTTAAGCATTGCTGCAATTCACATGGTGTTAAGTGGTTACAGAAGAACACACAAATAAATATAATGAATTATTGGACTGTTTAAATTTGGTACCATTATATTCATGAATAGGAAGTGGAGAAATTATTTTAAGCTGGCTCAGAGCAGACTGGTTGATGTTGTGGAATATGAAGAGTAATAACCAACTTGACCCTGCTTTTATAACTCTGTTCTTCAGCCAGGGGAAGAAAGAGTACAGTTTCTTTAGGGCTGGTGTCTTAGGGGAAGTTAGTGCTCACACTGTGCTCCGATACCTAATTTAATTTCACAGGGGAGTAGCAATTGGCGTTCACATCATGATTCACAGATCACGGAACAGGAAGCAGCCTGTCAACTTCTAGGGAGCTGGAAGTGGGGAGAGTTGCTTAGAGAAAAACAAAAATCTGTTTTGTGAGGGAATTTGACTCGTGAGCACAGCAGGCAGACTTCAGTTCTGCTGTGACTCCTCCTGAAATTAGAGGAGTCACTCTGCAGATTAATTTGGCCCTCAGTTTATCAATTTGTAGAGTCTTGAGTACAGATGAGTCCTTTGGTTGATTAAACAAACAAACAAACAAAAAAAGAAATAGCACTCTTTCCTGTCTAGAATGGGAGGTTTTTAAGAGACTTCAGTTTGAATGTCCCCCTTCTGTACTTCCATCACAAATTAACTGTATGCTGGATTTGCTTCCACAGCCTCTGTAGCTCGTACCTAATTGCAAACGTGTTGCTGAATACTTTGCATCCTTTTGCAAATCACATCAGCAAACTGTGAAAGCGTGCCTACACCAACATGCACATGTAAACGCTGTCTTTTGTGCGTGCGTGCTGATGTTTCATTATTAGCATTTTTTGCAATATTCTTTCATTTTCTCTCTTCTGTTATTATTTGTATGTGGATACTCTGATCAGCTTTATTAAAGAAAAAAGTACAATGATCTTCAATCAAATTTAGGGAATGCTTTCATACTAAACACTGCACAATTGTAGATGGAGTTTAGATTCTTCGACAGCTCTGGTAGCAGACAAATAAAAAACGAGGATAAGAGGGGCGTGTATATGTTATCCTTATATGTTTGACTTCTCTGAAAGAAAGTCTGCTTTCTTAATACAGTTGACAAGCACTGTGTGTACTGCTGGGGAGTTTTGTGTTCCTCCAGAAATGTCTGTAGTCCTTCTGCTACAGAATATTTTAGTATGAGGGTCAGTTCAAAATGTTATGAGAGTCCCTCCACCTCCCCCAGATACAGTAATTTCTCCGTTGTTTGTACAAGATTTTCAAGATCATTGGAAAGAATGCAAACAGCGAGAGACTACTGGGCTACTATATAAAAAAACATGGATGAAGATCTTTTTCCTCCCAGACTGATGGTAGCATTTCATGTGCACAGCAGCATTACAGTCTCGATTTGAAGGAAGAATAGTGCCATCTGGTGATCCCTGGGAAAGGCTTTTCCGCACCTAAAGCTGCAGGATCGTAATGCGCTGTACTAAAAGTTCTGTTCGCTCGTAACATTGCTGTTCTGTTATACCCTTTCCTGAAGCACTGCCTCACTTCAAGTAGTTCCCTAGCATTGGGTGTCCTAGGTAGTGTTGCTCGTTTGTGGAAGTATTTGTGCTCTAGCCTTGAATATGTATTCAAACCAGCTGTTCTGTCATTCTTCTCACTGGCATCCCTGCTATGAAGCTCTCATCCCCTTTTCCTGTCGTGATTTTCACTTCTGCAGCTGGATGTCCTCATAGCTGTGCTGCGTACTGCCCTCTCCCAAACCCTCCCCTTTTCCTGTGCCATTGACCCCATGAGACAGTAGCGGACCGTTCGGGAGGCAGTAACTCTTAGAAAGACAAGTGGCATTTTGGGCTTCCTTGCTCCCTCGCGGTGGGAACACCCGATTTGCGTCGCTTGGTTTATAAGCGAAGCAGTGGCTCCGTTCCAGCAGAAGACCTGCGCTCTGATCTCCTTCCTTGTTACATCCTCATCGGTAATGAAGGGCTGGCATCCAGACCATCACCGATGCTGCCGCTGCCCGAGAGGAAGCAGAGTTCAGCCTGCTGCTCTGGAGCCGTGTGCGGTCTTGCATGGCTGTCAGCTTAGTGCGGGGAGAAAAGGTTGTGTTATGTTAAAGGTGGATTCATGAATTGTTTACACAGAGCTAAACGAACATCATTTTACAAGCAAAAATAGTTACTGTGTGTGGTTAGAAGTCTGCCAATGGACAGGATTTATTTAAAATAATTTAATCTGTGCACTTGGTGAAACGTCCTTTAACTGGTTCTCATTTAGGCTGATCACATAAGCAAGCCCTTAAAGCAGAGTAGAAAGCCCTAAATTATGCGTAGAGTCAGAACATGATTTTATCTTTTTTGACTGATTACTGAGTACACCCAAATCCACACAAATCAGGCTCCAGAGTTAAATATGAAGTAACTTGTCTGTTTTTAGCTGGCACGTGCTCCTATGGTTCTCTTTATACGCAAAGGATTAGCTAGTCTTTAGACGCAGCTTCTGATTTGCATTTTCTTCTCTGTTTTGAAAAAGGCCAACTACATGTTAATTCATTTCTTTCCAATTAATTCCCCTCCCCCCATTTAAATGGGGCTATTAGCATGTTTAAGTGCGAGGTATATTACTATGGCTCTGTATAGAATTGTATCATTATATAGTTAGTTATGGCTTAAAGGCATATTTGTGTCATGTTGGAGAAACCCCATCTGAATTGAAGGCATCTTTCCTCAAAAGCAGAACAAAGTGGGACCTCATCACACTGCCTTCTTGTGCTGTCTTGATTTTATTGACAGGCAATCAAACACATTTCTTTGATCTATCAGTGCAGATAAAAAGAGCAAGTGGATGAAGTGTTGTGCATGTTAAATCTGGTTGGGCATTTCATTGTGCTGTAATATCATATAGAATGTTTCAACTTCACTCTCTACAGCAATTATAGCTTGCATTAGGAGAGGAAATGGACAGAAACAAATTTGTACTCAGATTAAGGGCAGTCTTCACATTACTGGCAAAATGCCAGCATGTTTTACAGTGAGCCGTACCGATACACGCTTTCTGTTCTGTATTAGCATTTTGCTAGGCATGACGGTAATTAAAAGAACAAATAGTTTAACTGAAGTAATTATTCTTTCTAGAGAAGGTTGCTTCCTAATGTTATCGCCAAAAGTCTCACCAAATGCATTAGGAGCAGAAGAGGGGGTACAGAAGGAATTGATAAGTAAATTTTTAGTATTTCTTTTTTACTTTAACAGGATAAATGAGGTGTCTGAGGCCACTTGTACCACTTAGGTTGAAGCAGTCAGGGAGATAATACAGAAGTAGGCAGACTGGATCCATGTGCTTCATCAGCTGATTCGTCAGAGCACCGTATGGCAAACAATTTTGCTTGTGGTCTGTTTCAATTTGTTAAGAAATATGTTTCCATAGAACATTGCAATGAGATGTTTGTGCCTCTTCAAGAAAGTCAGTGCTATGAAGTCAAGTGTTTTCTTGCGATTAAAGTGGTCTTTCATCTTTGTTGTTCTGAGTTTAACCTCCCAAAGTTAAACTGACTGGGAGGGGAGACCTTTAACTTCAATACCCTGTATTAGGTCACCAGTGTTAGCAAACCTGAATATTAAAGTCATCTCTAGGGTCTGATCCATTAGGATCATTCCCATTTAAGTCAACAGTGAGCCTCTGACTGCAAGAGACACACTAGGACTCTGCAGAAGTCTGATGCAGCAAAAAATGCAAATGTGGGCACCAGGCTGTTCTGCAGGACAAGAAGTCATAAACTTATTGAAAAAAAAAACTGAGTAACTTTGTTTCAGCATTTTCAAAGTGAAGATTAAAGTTTTGCAAAGTTGACGTGACTTCTTGTTCCCATCTTTTAATAAAAATGCTTTAAAATTGCTGAAACAAAGCCAAAACAAGCCCTTTCAGTTGCCAGAAATTCCAAGCCAAATAATTTTCCTGTCAGGGTACAAAATATTTTTGGTGTTTCTCTAAAGTTGTCAATACAGTGAGAATCCTTGAGCTGCCTAGTCTGAACTGCTCTTTCTTGTTTGTGAGGACACCGCTGTTCCCCGTGTAAGAGAGCTCTATGGCAAATTCGCGTGACAAGAAGTGAAGTGTCGTCAGCAAATAGCCCAATACTGTATCCACTGATTAATAGTATTCCTCCTGAGTTAAAATATGAAGGCTTTGTACTGACGTATCTTTTAAAGTCGCTGATTTTCAGTGTTGAAACAGGAATTTGTATGTTGATACTGCTTTTCTATGCCTCCTTTTAAAAATTCAGAGCAGCCTTTTAACCTGTCTGCCAGGAAATGTGAACTTCAGTATGGTTTTAATGCACCATTTCCAGCTGTTTTGAAACTGACTCTCATTGTGTCCTCCGCCTTGATTTCAACTTGCCAGTGCGTCATAGTCTTCTCCAAACTCTCGTCCTACCTTTCCACATTCTCCTTACACTCCCATACTCCTCCATACTTCTGTACGTTACCATACATTGAGATACATCTCTGTGCTTTTCTTGCCTTCAAGGACAGCTCGAACCCTGCGCTGATACTGGTAACACCCGGTGGTGGCTGGGTTGTGCACTGGACCTCTCTCCTGATGCTGGCGGGCTTCACCCCTCAGGAGCTGGTGCCAGGGTTGTACATGGCATGCCAGCTGGCCGGGCAGCGTAGGGTGTTCTGTGCACTGTTGGCCTCCTTGGCACAGCTTGCCCAGTCTTTAGTCGATCATTTTGTTGTTGAAGAAATGAAATGTTTAGTTATTTGTATACCTGCACGTGCATGCATCCAGGCAGAGGTACCGTATTACTTGTCTGAAAAGCAGTGACAGTCGGTGCTGCAGGCGACTTACCCATTGTACAGTGCTGCTTATTTTGCGTTGATCCGATGATCATATAGGACTTCATAATTATTTTATAGCAGCACTGTCACAGCACGTGTTTCTTAATTGTCGGCAGAGGCAGTAGCACTTTGGGCTTTTAGCTTTAAAAGGCCCGAGTGTCCGTACTGATGCTGTGTCAGATGGTTTGTGTGCTAAGAAAGAAATGATGATTTAAGTGGGCTGCATTCACTGGTTCTCTTTTAAGTGTGATTTCAGTGTTTCTCTTGTGACAGTTCAGTAACAATTCTAGGCACAGAGTTTCAGTGGGTCATCTTGTCCCTCCAAATTCAGCCTACCTCTCCACTCAGTAGTAGGAAGGGCTTCTGTTGCACTCGCTGGTACATCATCACTCATTTCCGGCTGGAGTAGATTCAGATGAAACACTGAAGTTCACCTTCACAAGGGGACTTGACATTTTTGAAAAACGTGTGTAACCCACAGTTGACTCTTTTCTTTTCTTAGTACCTACATCCAAGGAGAAAATACAAGTCAACTGTAGACATAGAAATCATTCTCTAGTTGGGTTGCCGGCATGAGCACCAATGCTTCACGATCTGTGTCTTGTTTTGTTTTTTGGTCTCAATGTTTCTGTTGCGTTTTGTAAATGAGAGGCCGATGCTGTTAAATTTAGCTGTGAATTTGAATCCAAGCTTTCCAAAAACACAGAAGTGTTTGGCCCTCATCAGAAAGTTCAGACCCTGAGCCAGATGGTCATAGTTCAGCATGGTGAGATATTCGTGATGCAGAAGTACAAATTGGATCAATCTCCCATTTAGAATGAAAAGCAGCCAGCACATCATAATTAGGGATAGTGTATGCATCTTCTTTTTTTCTTTTCTAAAATGCAGGTGAAGAACTGCTCACAACCTAAAAGTTGAAAGTAGGACTTTTCTTAGATTAAAACTGTGCACAGGACAAATCAGTCACCAGCTTCGTGAAAGAAATTAGTGATTGCTGAGGTTGCTTAGAAAGTCATAGAGCCTTTAGCATCCAGTTCATAGATTATAGACGAGAACAGTAGTGGCTGAAAATGGCCATCTTATGCAGACACTGACCTATTGCTGTGACCAGCTATATACCTTGTATCTCAGCAGGCAAATATTTTTTCTCATTTGTGACAAGAAAGGCAAAATAAACCTAAAGTATAAACTAACCTAGTGTGGCTTTAAGTTGATCCTTGCAGGTCAAGGATGAAGTAGGTTGGAAGCAGTCCTCAGGGCTTGCCAGTCTGTCAGTTTAAATCTGTGCTAAGTGAAAAAAATCATTTTAATTTCGTAGGAGACATGTAGAGGATAGTGGTTTATTTTTCTTCTATATGAATTACTGTTTCTCTCTGTTCTGATCTTCACTGAAGTGTCTGCCTACAAGTAATCCAGGAGAGGTGAGGGATTTTCACGGGTAGTGCGTGCATAGTGCGCCTTTTGCAGGTCCTGGCGTTAGGTGTTGAAGTAGCTTGTACTTTAGAGAATTTACAGCTCTGCAGCACGGATGTTGAAGGAGTTAGGGGCTGCAAGTCCCTAAGGCTACAGTTGCTTTTCTTGAATGAGTCATAATTTAATAATCCAAAGCCAAATCTTAAAGAAATAATGATTAATTCTTTTCACAGAAGAGTTCATTAGTGACATGAAGCCATGAGAAAGAGGAGGAGGCATCTGTAACACTAGGTGATTATTAACTGGTATTAGTGTGAGCGCTTTAAATCAGGAGAACTAAAATAATGCAAACCACAAGGTCTGGTGGAGAAGAAAAAGTGTCAAAATCTGACCAATTTGATTGCAGTGAGGCAATTGCTTGACTGTCGTGGGCACAGGATTTATCCTTTCCAAAAGGTGCAGGAGGATATCTCTGCCTGCCTTTGGCTTCAGTGAAAGCACATTCTAAAAAATGGACCACTAAATACTGTTAGTGTTCTTAGTCACCTGGAGAGTTTCGTGAGATCTTCCTGCTCCTGTTGCTACGGCACATGCAAAACATGGCTCAAGATGTGCATCTGGCTCCTGCTGTGATCCCTGTCAGAACTTCAATAAGAACAGAGCGAGCTTTAAAGACATTGTATCTCCAGCTTCCCTGATGATTATTTCCTAGTTTCTGATTTTCTTTTTATTCTGGTTTTCAACACACAGTGAACAGTTCGTAAAACCTCACCAAGTTTGCTTTTTTTCAGTTTATTCCCCTGATGGGAACTCCTTTTTAGTATTTAAAAGTACATTTGACACTCTAGCAATTCTTTATCTCCTCACCCCCCAATCTTTTGTCTTAATTTAGAGGCTGCATTTATTTGCATTATATTTTTAGTGATATTTAGTAATGCTTTTCTGCTTTATACTGTTGAACAGTCCTCAGTGAAGGACTGAGGTGGATGTGAATCTTTAAACGGGATAATTTTCATAAGTATTTGCTGCCGATTGTGATGTCGCTTCTCAAGTTGCGTCCCAAAGAGTCTGAGATATTTTGAACGGGAGAAAACATGGCAGTATATCGCTCCTTTGGCTTTGTTCTACTGTAACTGAGACTGTCAAGTTGAAAATGCGGGAGGATTAGTTAGTATGCAGGAGGCAGAATGGTGATTATTGCTTTCAATGGATCTTTTTTTAACGCATGCTGTGTATTTGGCTGCTCTGTTTTAGTTCACCGTAGAATTAAAATAGCTTCCCATGCTAAGCAGGCAGTTGGGATATTGGCGCTGTAAACTCAAATGGGTACGATCACCAGGTATTAATCGATGGCATATCCTCCGCTGTGCGTGCACCCAGCGTCCCGCTCCTGCTGGGTCCCAGCTGGTGTTACTGCATCTCAAGTTGAGACTGAAGACAGTTGTCACTGTTTTCTTCGCATGAACGCAAACTATCAGCTTCAAGCTACCAATTTGTGACCATCTGATGTACAAATTGAAGAACAATAATGTAAGACAATTGAGGACAGTCTCTGAAGTACAGAATTGTTTTCCTCAGTCTGTGTTATTCAAAGCAGATTTGAGCCCCAGTTAGAATTTAATTTTTCCCATCTGCTGTGTTTTAAAGAAAAGTAGTAATTTTAAAGTTCTGAGTTTAGTTGGAGCGCTGTCTACTTTTTAAATAATAAATCCTGACTGTGACTGAGCCTGTGATCTGCTCTATGTCGTCAAGTCGTTCTTCAGGCTGGGATAGTCATGATAGTTTAACATTTTCAGGCAGCCAAATTGCACAGAAAGTCCCTTGGAATTGGGTGCCTGAGTCCCCAAGGCTCTGCCGAAAACATCAAACATCAGCGTCAGAGTTTCCACAAAGTTTCCAAGCTGTGACCAGTGGCTCTTAGCCAGGAAGTTCACCCTGTGCTCTCCCCTCCTTCCAGGAGCTGCTTTTCCTGGATCCTCCTTGCGGGATGCCTTATGCAGAAGGTCACCAAAACTCTCTGAGTATGTTCATTTGAACCGGAATTTCCCCAGGAGCCCAAGGCAGAGCGCGCATACGGCTGGTTCCAGCTTGCCCCTTGCTGTTCGTATGTGCTGCGGAGTGGTGGTGGTGCTACCCACAGCATGTGCTCTGGGCGACAACCCGCTGCCCCTTTCCTCTATGCTTTCTGGGGTTTTCCAGCAGCAGCTGAGATACTTGTGCTCTACTGTGGCAAGAGGAAATGTGGAAAATTAGATACTACCTTATGTCAGAACCAGTGGAGTTAGTTGATTTGAGGTTCTTTCTGTCAAACATAAATGGTGGGGAATTCTGGTGCCTTGGGTTATGTCCAGTACTTGCATCCACACAGGTGCAGACTTTCCTAGTCTGTAGGTCTTGAATCTTACCAAATCTAATAATCATCCTGCTCTTTGAGATCATCTCTGCATCTATCTTTTTGTTGCTGTTGCTTGGTTGCCAACAACCACAAAGAGATACTCTTCTGGTGCACGTTACAAATCTGGGAAAGCTTGCTAGGTGACCTGAAAGCAAGAAGTGATAGTCTCCCTGGAAAGTTACGGATGGCACCAAAACTCCTTAGGACTAAAATGTATTCTCTGTTTCTCTCTCTCTCTTTTTTTTTTTTAAATTCATAATGCTTATCGGTGAAAACCTTGAAGCTGTGCTTTTCTGAGGGCATGTCGGTTTGTCTATCGAGTATGATACACAAAAGAGTCTCCTACATTTGTTTTTTTAAATGGAGATGTCTCTGCTAAAGCTGTGAGGCAGACTTCTCTCTGAGCAGCTGTGGCCCATCCAGGGAGGTGCTCACCCAAGCCTGGGTGTTGAAGAGAGGAGCAATCATCGTGGTGTTACCAGTGCTAATGATTACTGTGACATAGTCACTCAAGAAGAGGGAAGACTAATTCAGGTGTAAGTCTGAGCTGCAGACTGATGGTGCAGTTTGGATTAAATGTGATCCTTTGCCCCTTGGGATGTTGAGCACAGTATGCAAGGCCATGTGGGCAGCGTGTGGAGATGTGCGCACTTGGGGCAGGCACCATCCTCTGGCAGTTTGGTGGCTGGTTTCTAACAACCCACGCAGGTCATGCAAAGCAAGGCTAGCCTTCTTTTTGGTTTTTTTTGCCAGGGGCTATATAAGTAAACCTGGACACGTCAGGACAGGTAAAGCAAAAGACGTTACTGCACCTTCAGCGCCTGCTGCAGATTAAATGGTATCAGTTTACTAAGAATTTTTAGCATGAGTAAAACACTCCAGCAGTGTTCTTGTAAATGTCAAAACAATTTTTCTGAAACGCTGAAATAATTCACCCCGGACAAGTACCTGGCAGGATACATTTCAGTCTGAACTCTTTGACTGACAAAGCTATCACGAACTAAAAGGCCCTGTAATGAAAGAAGTTTATTCAGCTGTAACTGTGAGCTACAGCTCATAGCTACAGCTAGGAGAGTACATGAATGGTGTCACCTAAAGCAGAGGTGCAGCATGTGGCAATGGCAACTGCAGCCCTAAAGTGTGCTGTAAACGGTGATATACGTCCCACGGGTGTTATAAGAAAGAAAGAAATGTATTTCCTTCTCAAACCAGTGCCTCTTTCTTAAAGGCTCCAAATTCAGTATTTGCCAAGTTTGTGATTACTCTAAACAGATTAAATATTAGAGCCATTTAAGAATGATGTTGGTTTTGTCCTGGTTTTCTAAAGAAAGTAGGCTTATGTGATCGTGCTGTCTGACAGTTTCAAGCAAACGTGGCAGATGGGAGGAAGCATCAGAGATTATTATCTTCCTAGAAATTTTGTGACAACTGATGGTGGGATACCAGAGGATGGTCCAAGTTATCAGCCTTGCTTGGTAGTAGTTGGCTGTCAGTTTCACACAGTGAGATTATGGAGAGAGCCTGGTATAAGCCTGCTCGTCAGCATGCACGTAGCCCAAGCACGGCTGCATCCTGCTGACTGTACGGCCACAGGGCTGTTGCTAAGGAAAGGGGTCATTGTAATACAGTGAGTGCCAAGGGGACAAAAAATACAACTCTTCAGTGACCCCATTTCGTTAGATCCTCTGTTTGCAGAACTGCTTTCAAAAATTTCCTCTGGCTGCGCTGTGATTCTTGGACTCTAGCACCGTGCTGGTGAGTACTCAGGCTACAGACACACTGCGTGTGGCAGTTGTGACGTTTTCTGGCTGCCCAGAGAGGCTGTGGAGTCTCCCTCTCTGGAGATATTCAAAACCCGCCTGGATGCGTTCCTGTGCAGCCTGCTCTGGGGGCACCTGCTTTAGCAGGGGGGTTGGACTGGATGATCTCCAGAGGGCCCTTCCAACCCCTGCTGTTCTGTGATTGTGATCAGAGTTCAATGTAATTGTTACCAGGAAGCTCTGCTCTCTTGCTCTACCAGGAAGCTCTCTTATTGTGGTGCCATCCCAAACATCATACAACCAGGGTCAAAACCATAATCGTTATGGCTCACACAAGATCCAGAGTCTTCCCTCATTACGGGCTTATCTTTTGTGCTTCGGTGTCTGGTCTACAGTTACGTGGCTCTGGGTGCTTTAAAGAATCAGCAGCAAAATCACTGATCACATTGATGATTAGGAAAGGTTTTCTTTGATCGATGTGGTGGGACAACGCTATATTCAGTCCTACCAAAGATTATGCGTTACAGAGGTTGCGGCGGGTCACCTCCAGAGAGCGGAGGTGGAGAAAAGATTCTCATAAATGTCGTATTTCTTCACCGGAGAAGAGAAAACCTGAAATCTTGTGTTAGTACAAAATAAGAGTAAAATAAAAGTAAGCAGTCTGGGTAAGACTCCAGTTCTGCAGCTTTCAATACAGAAAAGTGAAACGTCAAAGAATCGTACGCACGCTTTTCTTTTCTCCTTAGTCATTCAGCGAAAGGTGGAGTAGTTAAGTCTGTGGCGCCTTTAAAATGATTCATTATTTCCATAGAAGCCAATTCATGTTTATCCTTCAAAGTGCTCTGTGGACATTAAAATAATGGAGAATTGTATTTGCTTTTAATTTTGTTTCCAGACAGCTTGGCCTGAGCATTCATGATGTGACTTGGAAGCTGTATCAAATTGTGATTTATTGTTGCTCGTAATTGTATGAGGATTGAAGATATGCTGGATGCTGCTTTTTTCCTTTTTTAACTCCTCCTCGCCTCCCCCATTCTTTCACTTACAGATTGTTCTTGAGTGTAACGTGGTGCAAGGCCAGCATCTCTGCCTTTAGTGCTTTTCCGTGTACAAGCCACAGCAAATGAGGATTTTATTTTTTCCCGAACATGAGGCTGCGTGAAATGAATTGTGGTTTGTCTTTGATAACCATTTAATTATTTTTTTCTTTCGCCTATTTTTTTATTATGCTTAAGTTTTGACTGGGTTTGTGCTGTCATGTTATTTGTCCTTTCCTGTAGGGTGGAGAGAAAGCAGTATTTTTTAGTTAAGCTGGATGAGTGCAGTATTATGAGAATGATATGCAAAACACCAGTGGAGCGGGGGAAGACTTTTATTTGCAGTAAGGCATCTGTTAAGTATAAGGTTGTCAAATCTGCTTCACAGGTTGGTCAACTGTTTCTTAACCAGGAACAATTCATAAACTAAATTTATCTATCAGATCTTATGGATAAAGGTATTGGTTATTCCTGTTCTCCTAAACTCATTTTTCCTACACAGTTTTAATTGCTTTTTCCCCTAGTGAGTTAAAAGCTATTCTTAGGTTTTTGTGCATAAAATAATTAAATAGCAGAAAACGAGAGGGATTTTGTGAAATGGTATATAAAAGCCTACAGAAGGTTATGCAAATTTTGAAGGTTTTTTTTCTAGCCACGTTACAGAATCCAAACCAAACTATTCAAACCTAAAAATTCTAACTAATCATTAAAATTTACCAGAATATTGCTTTCATATTGCATTTAAGAGTGTTGCTTGAAGATAAGTCTGACCAAAATTGCCTGTGTGACAGTGGCACATGCTACTTGTGATTTGGTCCTGCAGTTGCAGCAGTATGTGCGCTTCTTGGTACGTGAAAGTTTACTTGCAAATTCCCAGTAAGCCCCCACCCATGCAAACTTAGGTGATTGCACAGTTGGTGCTGTGAGCTATGCATGTCTGTCCCTGGTCCCCAGTGCTTCCTGCTGTGATGTGGCCATGGTATTTTTCATGAGTTGTTTAGGGGAAAACCCTTTCTTTTATTTCTTTACAAAAAAAAAAAAAAGAACCCTCAAAACATGCAGCAAGTGCATTTGGGCCTAATTAGGAATTCCAGGTGGTACTACAGCCTAAAACACCCACGTGTGTGCCAATTTACATGGCGGGGGAAGGCAAGTTTACATGGGCGAGGGGGGGAAGGCAAGCACAAAACCAGCTGTTTTTCAGCACTATGAGGAATTTATTTTACTCCTTACCTTAGTTATCAATGAGCATGTTCAGTTGATCTGGTTTTGCTTTTGTTTCCAGCCTGTTTGCTTTCTCATTCTCATGCCCTAGAGCATTTCAGTTTTAGACACTGCATGACATTGCTTAAATCAGAGTTGGAATGAAGTCATGAAGTGAACAGTAAGCCAATCTTCTCCAAAATTCATGGGAGGAAACTGCATTCAGAAGTGCTAGCATAGATTGGCAAATGAATACTGACCAGTGTGAAATTAAATTCACCTTAGGTTAGGTCTTCGCGTTTTTTGTTTTGTTTTATCAAGTTAGTTCTTTGTTAGTGTTGATTGCAAACATGTTATGCATGCCTCTGTTCCCAAGCATCCAGCCTCTGAGTTTCGATGAGTAAAGTGGTTTGGAAAGAATCCAGACCAGTTCATGCAGACGCTATGCACGTTAGTAGAAAACTACTTAACAAAGTCTGAGTGTGGATTTTGTATGCACTTTTACCCTAAAAAAAGACTGTGTGTATATTCGTGTGCACGTGTGTTGATATGCATATATACAATTACATCAGTCTAAAATTTTCAGCAATTTACTCTCTTGCATAAATCTTTACATTGTTTCACATCATCATATGTATTTTATAAAAAGTTCCAAGTTTCCTTGTCCTTTAGGGAAACACATTTTAGTTTACTTTCCAAGTAATGGTTGCAAAGCATACACCGTTCTTTACTGGTTTGTGGTAGAGAATCCAAAAAATAAAATATTTCCATGCATTCAATTTGTAGCTGTTTTTAGAAAATAATAATTAAATACCTGCAATTTTATCTAGTCTGCTAGTACTCTAAATTCATCCAGAGATAGATGAAATATTCAAACTGCTGGAAAAAGAAACTGTTTTCCTGTATGCAAGTCCTGTGCAATTAAATTACAACGTATAAACCGTACCAACTTAGGATGTGGTGTCAACGTACTGAAATCGGTGGATTAGAGCGGTGTTTACCCTCCTCTGCTCCTTTCTTTGAGAGGAATTTAAGGTTGGTCTGTTCTCCTTTTACACATGCTCTCATTCTAAGCATTGGGAGTAGTTCAAGCAATACTGTGACTGTGATATATATGTGCCGTTTAAAGCGGCTCGCTACAATACGGTGATGTCTTTGAAATACTGTGTAAAGTGTGTCATCTTGTGCAAATTGGTAACTGCTGACATTTTATGGTGACCCTGGCTGGGCTGTGCTGGCAGGATGCGCGTCTCATTTCATCCCTGGTGAGGGCCGCTCAGCGTGCCCCTCCTTGCAGGCAGGGAGCGGGCCTCTCTGGGCGTGCTCCTTGCGGGCAGGGTGGGTGGCCGCATGGGTTTCACGTGAGGTGTCGGTTGAAAGTGTCAGGTCTGCAGGTAGATTTTGACCCTTTCGGTCAAAAATTGAAACGGTCCTGCCGCCTTGCTGTTCAAAGAGCGCATTGTGTGGAGAGCGAGGTGGTACCGTATGTGCTATTGCTAAGTTCTGAAGCCTTTTCCCTGGTGCAAGGCACGCTTCCAAAGAGAGAATCGCTTCGTTTCCACTAATTCGTTCTGGTGGGGCATGGGCTGTAGCAGTGTTGCCATGCGTTACGCGTGTAAGCACCTAACTCTATTTGAGTGCAGACTGTCCTTCGCGGTGAGGTGCGGGCACGGCTCAGGAGGGCGGCTGCACACCCGGTGTGTGGCGTCCCCCTTCCTGGGCCACATGGCCTCAGAGCCAGCTCCTCGTGTGACTTACCAGGCACAGCCTGGCATTTGAGTCGGGCAAATCTGCCGGGTCCCAGAGTCAAGGCAGGGGTCACCAAGACGTGACAGGGCCTCCCCACACGTCAGAGGCCGTGTGGCAGAAATTCACCATTGAGAAGAGAAGGGCTCTCCCTGTCCCCACTTGGTACTAATCATGGAGAACAATGCTGGCTGCTTTGCAAAATATTAGTATTGCTGTACAAAATCTGGGCCTCCACTTCTGGCCCGCTGAGTCAGACTTGTTTACTGCACTGAAGTATTAATCTCTGTCTCTGATTGGCAGTCAACAGCTCCAGGCTCCAGGCTTAATAGAAATTCAAACTGTAGATTATGCAGTTTTGCTGAAAGTATGAGCCTTCTACCGCACTTTGAATGATGTATTCTCCCTCACTCCCCTCTGCTCTCTGTTTCAGGACCGAGGTTAAGACAGATAATTAATTCCTCCCATCCCAAGACCTGTCTTTTAATTTAAGAATTTTCTTCAGCATCTGCCAGAATCTTCTGCATGCACTCCTGAGAGGTTAAACAATGAAAGAGACAATAAATTAACTTCAGTCATTAATTTTTTCCAGTAGGATGAAATGGCTCTTCAGTATATCAAACAGCTTCTGGTTTATTTTATTTCATATCATGACAAGGAAAAGAAATGTGGAAAGAAGAGGCTGCTTTTCTGTTTGCGTGAGAGGATGGTGAGCAAGGACGCCTGTCTTCTGGCCCTGCGGCTTACCTCTGCGTTAGCAAGAAGTGGGACACAAGTTGTGGATCAGTGGAGTGAAACAGCTGTTGCCACGGGCCTGATGTCCACGCTACGCAACCGGGAAGATAGCAGGGAGAGGTTTAGCTGTACTTAGCTAATATATCATTTTCCTCAGAAATACTTTGCTATTGCCTGTAAAGCCTTTTGTGGGAACAAAGCGGTGTCAAGCTCTGTTACGCATTTCTTTGATGTGTTGCGAGGTCCATAAATGCTATCGCTGGTGAGTCACCCCGGCCAGGGCTCGGATCGCTCTCCTGCTAAGGAGTCTGCCCAATTCTCTGTGCTATGTACTTGCCACTCCAAGAAACCCATATGCTCTTTTTGCAGGCATAACTTCCCCATTTGGATAACTGTATATCTTAAATTTTTTTCTAAGAAATACATGATATCAAATTAGTACAAAATCTCCTGGAATGGTCCCTCTGGCAGACTGCACGTACAACTGCTGAAAAGTCCCAAACAGTAGCAGCAGGACTGAGCTTCTGTGTCAGAAGTGCAGCAAAGGAAAAATGGTCGGTCCTGGAGTGTCTTGGGTTTGCAGCACCACCATTACGGTGATGTATAGTGCACCAGCTAGTGAGGTTGCAATGTAACTGCTGCGCTGAAACTTCATATGCCTCCTGCAAGTCTAGTTGTTCTGTGTGCATCCAGTCTCACTGTTCTTCTAGTAGATTTTAAAGATGCTCAGTCATTTGCAATTGTATCATATAGCTGTCAATTCACAGGCTTGATGACTTAGACTGTTTCTTTTGGTGAGAATGTATTGCCCTGTTGGGTTTGGGGGACAGATGGAAGTTGGAGCTGCTGAATGTTGGGACGTTCTAGAGAAACACAAAGACGCATTTATGGATCAGCCATCCTGTGCATGCGCTGAAAGCCCAGAGCTACAGGTGTGTTAGATTACCTGTGTGCATGATAGATAGACTACACGTATGAAGACAGTTTGCCTGGGCCACAGTTGGTTTGCAGTGCATCATTTACCAATCAGTTATATACATGTACGGGGTAGGGTGTGTAAGATTTGCCTGTGATATGAGTTGCTCCTTGGTATTATTTCTCCTTATGCATCACTTCAGTTAATAATTCTTCCTAAATGATATATGTAACATAGGTATATATTTCAAACCCAAGAGAAAGTAAGGACCATCTGAATCGGTCATACAAGTCTGTAGAGTAACTATTCTCACTTCTATCCGAATAAAGTAAGGATGAGAAAATCCACTCTTTACTCCGTTTCAATTTTGGTATAGCTGCGCAGTATGCAATTGCTTGGAGAAGAATGTTGTTGCCACCGTACCAGAGTGCTGTATTTTTTGTAGCATGGAGATACTTTTAAAATCTCAGTATATGCTTGGGATTCATTTCATTCATGTAAGCATAAGCATTGAACTGGAGTTGTTCTAGATGCCTCCATAGTTAGTAGGAAGGTATCTCTCAAGAGAGACTCCTCCCATCCTAAGCTATGTCTCCAAAATTATTTGTGCAGATAGCCATTGACTGTGTCTCTGTGGGGAGCCTGAACTATTCATTCAGATGGGTTAAGTCAGCTGCAGGTGGTGAATGCTCTAAAATCAGATATGATCAAGTTCCAAACTCTTTGCGGACTGTGAGCATTATGCCTGATGATCCATCTATTCAGCATGATTCTCCTTAAAGAATTATTTCATGTTATTATTTTTTCCACTCTGTGGGTAACTGCTTTAACAAAAGTTATGGAGAGAGTTCACCCTAGCTTTAGATACTGTTCAGCAGATTGTTCACTTCTATTGTCTTATATATATTATTTTTGTCTTCTTTAGTCTTCTGGTACCAGTATCACAGTGGATATCGCTGTCATGGGAGAAGCACATGGGCTCATTACAGACCTTCTGGCGGATCCTTCACTGCCCCCCAACGTGTGTACGTCGCTGAGAACAGTGAGCAACCTGCTTAATACGCAGTTAACTTTCCAGGCCATCCACAAGCCAAGGGCAAACCCTTTGGTGTCCTTCAGTGAGAACTATACCTGCTCCGATTCAGAGGAATGTCCGGAGAAAGGAGAGAAACTAGCTATTCCCAAGGTGAGTGCTGGACTCTGTCTATCATCTTGTACGTTGTCTCTCCCTAAAGGGAGACTAGTGGACTAGTGGGTGATGTCACTGGGCTTTTTGCTTGTTTGCTTCAGATTCACGTCTTACGCACTAATCATGCTCTACTATAAAAGGACAGCTATGTAGACTGTTGGTTTCGTAGGGAGACAATCCCTCTGTATCCTTCCGCTCATAGCTAGGTTACCTGTGGTTCAGGCATCTTTAGAAGATGATGTTCAACACAGGATAGCTCGCATAGATGGTGTGCCCATTTTCTCACGGGTGTTGGTTGGAGCTTAAGAGAGAAGAAATGATAGGGAGCAGAGCAAGCAAAAGCCTTTCAGCATCGAGACTCAGAAGTCTGCCCCATTACTTCTCACAAATAAATTTCCCTCCCACTCAAAAGATTTGAGCCACTGCATGTGGGGTGACTATCCTAGTCAATGAGCAGTGGGGAATTAAGTAGTAATATGAGGGAGCTTTTTGCCCACTTTGAAGATTGGAATTTCTTCTTACTTCTCTTAGCTGGAGGTGTGAAACATATAGAATTCTGTGAAAGGTATCTATTGGTGACCTCCAGGTGCTTTGGATCAAGTTTAAAGTGTTCTATACCAAACAAAAAAAAAAAATCGCAACAATTCTTAGTGTGACAAACATTGTGAGCTCACGAGAAGTAGTCTTGAGAAGAAAAAGAAGTCTGAACCAAAAAACCAAAAAAATATTACTGCCTTGACAGATGGCTTTATGAACGCTCAGGAATCCATCAGGAAATAATCAGTGTTAACCACCCACATTTAGTAAGTGAACAACTAGAAGGAACACATCAGCTTTGAAGTAGTTTGAATTGTAGGTTTGTTGCTAATTAGCTGTCCTGCAAGGCTTACATTTCACTTTTGAAACTAAACCAAAATACTTTTGTACTGCAATCTCCCTTGTAAAATTAAATATAGGCAGAGTACGTTGCACAGGCGAGTGCTTTTAAGTTTTAACAGTTCAAATGGCACAGCCAGTGTTCGTTCCAGCATTTCCCGGCATCTGACTTGCAACACTTGTGATTCTTTTTTTAATGTGTTTTAGTGTGATGATAATTATTACCCTACTTGCTTATGTAGCAGCTGCATAAATGAAATGAATGTTCACAGATTTTTAAGCACTTTTTCCAGTTTATTTTAGTGTACATGTCTGTAATGGCTGTACTCTAGGCCCTGAGGGGAAAAGTTAAGTGGAAGAACACTGCCATCGCATGAGCAAGCATGGTGAACAGATACCAGTTTGCTGTTGCATAATACCTAGTGAGAAGAGAAATGAAGGATGAAGAAATGAGTTAATGCTACAGAGAACTAATTTGACTGAAGAATTCACTGACCTAAATGTATTACGGTTCATAAAACTAATAGTTTGCAGTCCTTTAAGTGTCTAAATATAGATTTAGGGTCTTCACCTTAAGCATCTGACACTGAGCATTTTGAGTAAGGAGACAGTATGTTAACGTATTTATCTGTAAGTCTGAGCTTCAGAACCAAAAGTGTCTTCCGTCGAATGTGTCTTAACCCTCTGGCAAAGTCAAAGCTCTCCATCACAGAGACATATTTATTTTAGTTCTTAACTATAAACACTTCACAAGAACTACAAGAGAAACATCTTACAAAATCATAGTATCTGCAACAGCAAATCTGGATGCACAAAGACTCTCTATCATCATCCTTTATTAGGTCTGCCTTCAAAAATTCCAAAAAACAATGAGTCCTGTTAGTGGAGAAAGGAAGAGTCAGGTGAAAGAAATATGCAGGATGGTCAAGAAAAACCTGCTGTAAACAATGTTGCTTTCTCTAAGCTTTTCAGGAGACATAATATCCCAGAGCATGAAAGATTTATTTCTTTGGATTGGGTAGATATAGCAGGAAAAAAGTTGGAGCTCTCCTGCCTTATTTTTCTTACAGCCTTACTTGCCTGAGCATTCATGACAGTTTGAATCACTGAATAGCTGAGGTTGAAAATACATCTGGAGATCATCCAGTCCAGTCCAGAAATCATCTAGTTCAGACCCTCAGCTCAAGCAAGACGAGTCTGGAGCAGGTTTCTCTAGGCTCACCCTAGAGCAGGTTGCTCTGGAGGATGTCCGGTTGGGTTTTGATTATCTCCCTGGATGTAGACTCCACGGCCTCCCTGGGCAATCTCTTTCGGTGTTCAGTCATCCTCACAGTAAAAAATATTTTCTTGCATTTAAATGGAATTTCTCGTATTTCAATTTGTGCCTCATTACCTCTTGTCCTGTCACTGGACACTACTAGAAAGAGCCTGGCTCCATCTTCTTTACACCTTCCCTTCAGGTATTATATACATTGGTAAGTTCTCCCCTGAGCCTTCGCTTCTTAAGGCTGAGCAATCCCAGCTCTCTCAGCCTTTAAATTAAAGCACTAGCTGTGTTGACTTGAATACAAGGTAGGCACCTTAATACGTGGAAGAATCGAGATTTAATGTACCTCACTAGGTGTTGTTAGTCAGAATTAATGAAATGGAAATGTTTTTCTTCTGCATATTTAAAGGTTGTGTAAGCCTATATAAAGTCTAAGCAACTGATTTCTCTCCAGCGCTTGCGGAGAAGTTTGCCTCCAGGACTGCTGAGACGAGTGTCCTCGACTTGGACCACAACAACATCAGCCACAGGATTGCCTACACTGGAGCCAGCTCCAGTGAGAAGGGATCGCAGTGCTAGCATCAAACCTCATGAATCATCTTCATCCAGGTTACAAGTTATCTCCTCTTTTATGTCTCTCTTAGGGCAAATTTCTTTGGTTCTGTATGATGATGTCCCCCATTTAAAAATGCTGACTCCAAGGTGGGTTAGAACTACTTCTTCATGTTTCTCTAAACTGTATTTCCAAAAACGTGGCATTCTCAATTTTAGTCAGGTTATGTGAAAACTATTTCTATTATTGGGAAGCAGGAAAAAAAAATCTATTTGTTCTAAGTGCAGAATTACACAACAAATTTGGAAACAAGGCAACATGTCTGGTTAAAGTCTCCTTGATACGCACTGGTTTCCTCTGTGGTTATTGCCCAGCCAAGAAAAAAATCCAACAAGTAACCCAGCTGCTGAACATCACTTCTAAGAATGCACCTAATAGTGTCGTCCTGTCATTAAACCAGTTCATAAACGACTTCTCCATCATCTATACACTAACTTCCAGAACACAAACCCTGATTTTAAGTGNCAAGAAAAAAATCCAACGAGTAACCCAGCTGCTGAACATCACTTCTAAGAATGCACCTAATAGTGTCGTCCTGTCATTAAACCAGTTCATAAACGACTTCTCCATCATCTATACACTAACTTCCAGAACACAAACCCTGATTTTAAGTGGACTCTCCTAAACTGCACAATTTTGTGGTTTTCTGTCCATAGAAATGGAATAAAATCAGACCATACAGGACTGTACACGCTCTGCATTGCATGTACACCCTTAATTCCAGAATATAAGAAGTATTTATGACTCCCTGAATGAACTCATCGAAATGCAATATCAGCAGTATCAGATGGTAAATAAAAACCACTGAGTTAGATAAATCAAAAAGTGATTTAGCAGAGAGAAGAAAGGTTTGCTACCATTGGGGGAAAAAAAAAAGTATAACCTAGAAGTAAAATTACAAAGGAAGATTTGCTAGTAGAGGTTGAAAGCAAAGCTGAAAATGAAATGGGCAGTGTAAAGTTTTCTTGCAGGAAGACTGCTGTACTTTCCCTAATTTTAGGCACTGCAGTGGAACACTTCTTTCCTGATGACCACAGATTAGCTTCTGGGATTCAGAATCCCAACTGTCTCGTCCAGTTAAAAGCCTCTTCCTAATTTGCCACAAGAAGCAAATACACACAGCTGTTTTACTGGGGTGCAGACTGAGTGCTCGCTTCCATTTATGGTGCGTTTATTTACATTATTCATTTAAGATGCCCCATATTTTCCAGGGTTCTGTAAGCAGGTGCCAGTACCGGGAGACTCACAACTACAAAGCAATAATTAATAAAGCCTTGAAATGAATTTCAGCAAAATCACTGGAAGAATTGTACATTATTTACTTGCCTTGCCTGGAAGGAGTTCTGGATTCAATCATGACACGTACACTTTAAGGTTGTTGTTCGTATAGTGCATCATAGAAACAGAGCACTAGATCTGCAAAGAGGTTTGCATAGGCTCAGGTACCTACCTACTCCTTTTTGTGCCAAACCAAAATTTAGTTCCTGTTTCCTAAAGCATGTCCCTGAAAGTCTTTCAGAGTTACCCGGAAGTACTTTAGTTCTCACTACTCTGAAGAGATGAGTTTTTGTGTTATGGCTATAGGCCCTCATGACTAACTATGTCAGTTAGGTATTCCCTGCTCGCCCTTATCCCTTCTCTTTTTCTTAGGGCCTGATCCCTGAGCAAGTATCATAAAATACATAGTCCTCCCATGAAATGGAGAGAGAGAAGTTGTATCTGCTCATCTGCTTGCAGCTAGCAGCTGACCGGATTAGGGCATTTGCAGAGGACTACCCTAATAAAGTTGCTTCTCTGCCTGAGGGCATTCAGACCTAGGTACCTTGCGTTTTGGGACTTCCATGCTACTGGATAGTCTGAGGTGAGCTGCATTTAACCTTCCACAAGGGCTGTGAGAGATATTGCAGTAGCAGCTGGTGAAGGAAGGAGTTGAATGGATGTTAATCTTGTGGGAGGGGCGCTCGTCTGTGAGAAGAGAGGCTTGGGTCCCAGGCACTGTTAACTATGGTATGTTGTGTAGCTATTTCAACAAGATTTCCTCCTTTCTGGCTCCTTGAATGTTTTTCTATTCTAGTCAGAAAGGAGCAGACCCTTCAAAGGAAGGGCGGGAGGTGGTCAGTCATGCAGCCTGGTAGTTACAGTGCCCCTGTGAGAATGAAGTTCTCCCCACCTCAGTAAGGTCTATCATCTTGGAGTTGGCGGATGAGGAGAGAGTGTGGAGACACGCTTTGCTATGGGGAAGGGAAGAGCAGAGCAAAAGCACCAAATTGAAGAAGAGAATTCACAGCCATGATATCAGAAGACGTGCATGTTTTTCTGCGATTCAAAATTTGGTACTGGTAGTGGAGAAAAAGATAAGACCTGAGAAGTCTCGACATGACCAGTGTTTGCTGTTGGATAGCTTGGGTGAATGCAGCCCCAGACAGCTGTTTGGTTGTCCTTTGTTCCAGATACATAAACCTTTCCCATAGAGGAGGCTCTCTTACAGGGTGCCTAGGTGCTCAAGGCAGCCTGTAGAGTACACTGAATGTCTGGTGCAAGAAAAATACATGGTTAGCCAAGATTCCTTTTGTGAGGAGTCCCATGTATCTCAGTAAAAGTAAATATAAAGAAGCTATAACCAAATGGAAATGTTCTTCAGTCACTGGCCTGTGGTTTCCCAGGGTGCGTTTGATTTATACTGTTGATCCCAGGCTCTCGCGTAGTATGTAAGCATCCTAAGATGGGAATCAGAGGGAGAAGGAGACCAATTAAATATTATTGTTGCTCCTTTTCTACGGTTGTTATATAACTCTGCATGATGAGCCAACTAAGCAGGCTATCAATTCTTCCTGCGTTTAATGTCGCCAATTGTATAATTATAGCTCTGTCAAGCCTCCCAGCCTACTGTTTGCAGTTCTTCTTTTACAGTAGGAGAAACAATGTGTATTCCAGAAAGGGGAAAAATGAATCCTATAAGTCTAGGTTTAAAAACTTTGGCAGACCAATACAGATTTGCTTTCAAGGAAAAGCTTTAATTTTGAACTGAAGGGGAAAAAAAATCTTGATTATCTGCCACTTCCCCTGTACCAAATTCAAGCACGCCCCAGGTCACAGAGAAAGAAACATTTCGTGGCTTGAAAGGAGGGAGCAGGCAGGGAATGATACTGGAATTGCCGTGTGGCAGATTCTGCAGTTACAAAATTTGCAATTTGTTCCTCACAGTCTGGGCCATCGCTTCTAGATTTCTATAGTCACATATTTGCAAAAATCCCCCCTAAATCTCTGTTTAAGATTAGTAATGCTGTATTCTTCCAACCCCATGTCACTAAACTGGTAAGATCATGTTGCTCTTACAGCTTCAAATGATTTCAGAAGAATAATAGAGCTTCCACATTCCTTCCCTCAGTCACTTCTATGTCCAGTGATGATTCCTTAAGAAGTCAAAGAATGTGGCTTGGGGGGTTTTTGTTTGGTTTGGTTTTTCTTTACAGTGGGGCAGTGTGTTATATTCCTCCCGTCAATTAAAAAACAAAACCACAAAACCAACCAACCAACCAACAAAAAACCCAGCTGGATTCTTTCTTCATCTGTCTTCATCACAGATTATAGGAGTTTGGGCCAATGAAGACAACCAGCAAATATTTTTGTAGGTATTGCTCACTCTTCCAAAACAAGGAGGTATTTGTAAAGACAATGTTATATGCTTTTTTCTTTCAGAACACTTTCTTTTTCCCTAAGTTTTTTTCAAGTTCAGCTGGAACTAGGCCGCTTTAAAAGGCTGTCTTCTGCCTTGCAAGTCATCTAATCACTTGGTTGTGAGGCTGTGAGAAGCGTGGAGCCTGAGAGGCCTAGCAGATCTGTCCAGAGAAGTCATAGCCCTCATGATAAGAGCCGGTGCTACATCCCTGCAAGCAGCTCACATTTGACAAGTGTCATTCAGGAAAGCAACAATAAACAGTTGATAAACTTGATAAACAAAAATTTTCTTGCTTTACAGAAGTATTTTGCCTCTTCTGGTACACACTTATAGCCTGAAGGCTAAAAACACACGCCCATCCTGTTGTAGGGGACCGGAATTTGTTCCACACACACACACTGACACATGCACCCTGTTTGCCTTCAGTGAGTTTCTCTTGGATCCATGACCAGTGTCTTCAGGGTCTGTCAATAGGATTTTTTTTTTGAGATGCAACATGTGTTTCAGTTGGTTAGAGCATGAAGTGCCTCACCCAGAGAAGACGCACACCGCTAGGAACAGCAATGCAGGGCTCTTCCGAGCCTCCTCCGGCCTCCTGAGGAGCTCCTCCAGTGCCCGAAGGGTTATTGGGTATCTGCCTTGGCCGTTGCCACAGAGGAGTCAAGGAGACTGATTTTTCATTTACACTGAGAACTTTTAGCACTTCTGGCTCTTGTAAGGAGGCGTTAGAAGAGAATATAAATTTAGCGTATTTCAAGTCAGCTTTTAAGCCTCTTTGTACTGTCAGAACAATATAATGAAGACATCTTTGTATAAATAAAGTCAATAGGCCTCAACACTGAAGGAAGCCCAGCTTTGGAGTGTCTGCATTGTAAATATTTTTGCTGAATACAATACCGAGCTCCTCACAAATAGCAGTTCAGCCAGCAGATATGTGCTGTTTTCCGCGTCAGATTTTGGGCTCAGTATTGCATACTTCTTGCCGTGGCTCCTAACTTCTTAAGATCCATCGTTGAGGCTTTTTACTGTGTCAAATGATGCTTGTTTGTGCTCTGGTTTTGCAGCACTGACTCCTGGAACAGCTCGATTCTGATGACAATCACGAAGAGCAGGTCCTTCTCCACCTCCTACTCCATGTCTTCTACCAACCACCTGAATGCCAAAAGGCAGAGCCGGCAAGGTGAGTGGGCATCCATGGCTCCGTCAGGCTCGCTTAGCTGCCTCCTGGTGACTAGCACGTGCAGCTGCTTTTGATATCTGTCCAATCTGTGTCTTTTCTTATTTTTCCATCAATATAAATATAGTTATTTCCTTTATTTAAAAAACAGTGGCTTAAAATACTATAGCTCATAGTGATGCCATTTTAAAAAACAGTGGCTTAAAATACTATAGCTCATAGTGATGCCATTGTAAATGTTTTGACTTTTATGATTTATGATTATGGTTAGTCATGACACGATGCGGCAAGTGCGATACTAAATCATGTTGTGATTTATATCCATGTAATTCCCTTGACTACATCAAGGCTGAGAACAGTGTTTTCTATAGCATTTGTTAGATTCACTGTCTGTGTATATCGCCTGGCTGAGATCCCCTGAAGCACAACCTACATAATGCCATTCGGAGCTGTAGGCAGCAACTGACTTGTCTTATGCAAACATATCCAAGACAAAGCTATTATAACTCAGAGGTGTATCTATATATTCATTATTAGAGAAGTCCAGGTAGTTCTTACTGATTTTTAGAGATGAGAAATGTCGGGCTTTTTACTCAGGTTTTTGGACCTTTAAAAAAATGACTCCTATTTTAACTGAGGGAAAGAAATTGAAAAGGTGACTTCTTAGTTGGTAATGAAACGTGCAATATGACAGCCATGAAGCAGTCTTAATCCACAGTGATGTAGTTATCTTCCCTGCACAAATGCAGGATAAAATAATGTTTATCCATGCTTTAACTTGCAATTCAAAATGATCACAAGATCCTTTTTTTAAGTCAGCCCATTGGTTTTTTTCCAAACGTGGAGTTGAGATAATGTTACTCAGAGGTACTGGCCACCCAGACATCAGATGGAAGTTGATAGAAGCCTGAGGGCCTGACATCAGAAAAGTCAGAGAGTCCCAACTTAGAGATGGGTTTGAAGATACAGCTGCACAATTATTCTGGGTATCTAGCACTGTCACATCACATCTCCTTTTCAAACTGAAGAGTTGATTTAATCTTCTCTTGTAGAGAAGCTGCTTTGTTATACCACAGTAAAGATTACGTAACACAGTATGATCTTAAACGGCAGTAGGCACATAGGCAAATGAATAAAATTGAACCTGGAAAATAATTGAGATATAGTACCAAGAATCCAGGAATTTGTTTTGGAACAAAAGAAATCCAATTTAGACTTGTGATTTTCAAAGATTAACCCATTAACTTGAAAGGGGGGTGTATGTGTGTGTAATTTTTTATACTTCGAAAACAAGACTTGTCAGCCCCGTCAGTCAGTTTTTCATTTAGTCTCTTCTGCTTCCAGAAAGGGTTAATAGTCATCTCTGTTGCCCAGATACATGAGCTCTCCCGTGATGAAGTGGCAATTCCTAGGGACACTGATTGACAGGAGTAAAAACTTTGGCTCAGCGTTTTATGCAGATCATTGATATTTTGATGTTTGAGACTGTTTACAGTCATGCATTTTTAATTACGATTTATTTTCATGTTCCAACTAAAGAATTGCTTCAATTTGTACTAGTTAATACAAATTAGGCTTTTATATATTAGCTCCATTGGCAATATATAATAATTCTTGGTACAAGTTACTAAATTGGCAAGTACAAGTTAGCTAAACCTGTACATCTGTCAGTTTACAAAATGTGTCTTTAATTATGCGTGAAAACATTAGCATTTTAAAATACTGCTAGCTGTACCTATTTTGGCAAAATTCTGAGGTAAACACAAGTTTTTTCATAGGTAATTTCACATCACATTGAAGTTACTGTTCTGTTTCTTCAAAGCTGCACATGTGTAAAAGTTCTGACAACCTAAGCAAATGAATATACTTTAAAAAATTTTCCCTGTATTGTTATTTTTCTCTTAATCTTGATTGCTCAAAATTCCTTCCTGTAGCAAGACATGTTTTCTTTCAGTTTTGCCAATAAATGGTTAAATGTTGGATTATTGAAAACAGGTTTNCCTGTTTGCCTTCAGTGAGTTTCTCTTGGATCCATGACCAGTGTCTTCAGGGTCTGTCAATAGGATTTTTTTTTTGAGATGCAACATGTGTTTCAGTTGGTTAGAGCATGAAGTGCCTCACCCAGAGAAGACGCACACCGCTAGGAACAGCAATGCAGGGCTCTTCCGAGCCTCCTCCGGCCTCCTGAGGAGCTCCTCCAGTGCCCGAAGGGTTATTGGGTATCTGCCTTGGCCGTTGCCACAGAGGAGTCAAGGAGACTGATTTTTCATTTACACTGAGAACTTTTAGCACTTCTGGCTCTTGTAAGGAGGCGTTAGAAGAGAATATAAATTTAGCGTATTTCAAGTCAGCTTTTAAGCCTCTTTGTACTGTCAGAACAATATAATGAAGACATCTTTGTATAAATAAAGTCAATAGGCCTCAACACTGAAGGAAGCCCAGCTTTGGAGTGTCTGCATTGTAAATATTTTTGCTGAATACAATACCGAGCTCCTCACAAATAGCAGTTCAGCCAGCAGATATGTGCTGTTTTCCGCGTCAGATTTTGGGCTCAGTATTGCATACTTCTTGCCGTGGCTCCTAACTTATTAAGATCCATCGTTGAGGCTTTTTACTGTGTCGAATGATGCTTGTTTGTGCTCTGGTTTTGCAGCACTGACTCCTGGAACAGCTCGATTCTGATGACAATCACGAAGAGCAGGTCCTTCTCCACCTCCTACTCCATGTCTTCTACCAACCACCTGAATGCCAAAAGGCAGAGCCGGCAAGGTGAGTGGGCATCCATGGCTCCGTCAGGCTCGCTTAGCTGCCTCCTGGTGACTAGCACGTGCAGCTGCTTTTGATATCTGTCCAATCTGTGTCTTTTCTTATTTTTCCATCAATATAAATATAGTTATTTCCTTTATTTAAAAAACAGTGGCTTAAAATACTATAGCTCATAGTGATGCCATTGTAAAAAACAGTGGCTTAAAATACTATAGCTCATAGTGATGCCATTGTAAATGTTTTGACTTTTATGATTTATGATTATGGTTAGTCATGACACGATGCGGCAAGTGCGATACTAAATCATGTTGTGATTTATATCCATGTAATTCCCTTGACTACATCAAGGCTGAGAACAGTGTTTTCTATAGCATTTGTTAGATTCACTGTCTGTGTATATCGCCTGGCTGAGATCCCCTGAAGCACAACCTACATAATGCCATTCGGAGCTGTAGGCAGCAACTGACTTGTCTTATGCAAACATATCCAAGACAAAGCTATTATAACTCAGAGGTGTATCTATATATTCATTATTAGAGAAGTCCAGGTAGTTCTTACTGATTTTTGGAGATGAGAAATGTCGGGCTTTTTACTCAGGTTTTTGGACCTTTAAAAAAATGACTCCTATTTTAACTGAGGGAAAGAAATTGAAAAGGTGACTTCTTAGTTGGTAATGAAACGTGCAATATGACAGCCATGAAGCAGTCTTAATCCACAGTGATGTAGTTATCTTCCCTGTACAAATGCAGGATAAAATAATGTTTATCCATGCTTTAACTTGCAATTCAAAATGATCACAAGATCCTTTTTTTAAGTCAGCCCATTGGTTTTTTTCCAAACGTGGAGTTGAGATAATGTTACTCAGAGGTACTGGCCACCCAGACATCAGATGGAAGTTGATAGAAGCCTGAGGGCCTGACATCAGAAAAGTCAGAGAGTCCCAACTTAGAGATGGGTTTGAAGATACAGCTGCACAATTATTCTGGGTATCTAGCACTGTCACATCACATCTCCTTTTCAAACTGAAGAGTTGATTTAATCTTCTCTTGTAGAGAAGCTGCTTTGTTATACCACAGTAAAGATTACGTAACACAGTATGATCTTAAACGGCAGTAGGCACATAGGCAAATGAATAAAATTGAACCTGGAAAATAATTGAGATATAGTACCAAGAATCCAGGAATTTGTTTTGGAACAAAAGAAATCCAATTTAGACTTGTGATTTTCAAAGATTAACCCATTAACTTGAAAGGGGGGTGTATGTGTGTGTAATTTTTTATACTTCGAAAACAAGACTTGTCAGCCCCGTCAGTCAGTTTTTCATTTAGTCTCTTCTGCTTCCAGAAAGGGTTAATAGTCATCTCTGTTGCCCAGATACATGAGCTCTCCCGTGATGAAGTGGCAATTCCTAGGGACACTGATTGACAGGAGTAAAAACTTTGGCTCAGCGTTTTATGCAGATCATTGATATTTTGATGTTTGAGACTGTTTACAGTCATGCATTTTTAATTACGATTTATTTTCATGTTCCAACTAAAGAATTGCTTCAATTTGTACTAGTTAATACAAATTAGGCTTTTATATATTAGCTCCATTGGCAATATATAATAATTCTTGGTACAAGTTACTAAATTGGCAAGTACAAGTTAGCTAAACCTGTACATCTGTCAGTTTACAAAACGTGTCTTTAATTATGCGTGAAAACATTAGCATTTTAAAATACTGCTAGCTGTACCTATTTTGGCAAAATTCTGAGGTAAACACAAGTTTTTTCATAGGTAATTTCACATCACATTGAAGTTACTGTTCTATTTCTTCAGAGCTGCACATGTGTAAAAGTTCTGACAACCTAAGCAAATGAATATACTTTAAAAAATTTTCCCTGTATTGTTATTTTTCTCTTAATCTTGATTGCTCAAAATTCCTTCCTGTAGCAAGACATGTTTTCTTTCAGTTTTGCCAATAAATGGTTAAATGTTGGATTATTGAAAACAGGTTTGCATTTTTGTACTAAATTTATTTATTTTTATTTACCTACCCTGGCAAATTACTCTTTAAAAAAAAAACAAAACCACAACCAAATGTATTTCAGGAGTCAGGAGCCCAGACTAGCAGTAGGAAGCCGGCTGTGATTAGAAACATCATTGTGAAAATTGCTGTTTAAATTCCCAGGACTTGCTTTAAGTTGTTGAAAGCTGACCATATATATTGTATTCTCTAACAGTCATGAAGATTACCTGGTAACATAAAGCTCAAAGATAGATAAAAATACAACTCAATCCCCTGTGCAAATAACAGACTGCAAAATGTTTTAAAAGACATAGTTTTGTTGGATAGAAAGCAGATATCTCAAAGGATTAGTAAATGTGAAACAGAGGCTTTCTGTATTTTAAAGCAATTTCCATATGTCGTGGCCATCTGATAACTTTTTAATTGCTCTGTAGGCTGTAGGTCTCTGATCTCAAGACTAGCGTAATATCCTAGTTGCAATCATTGGATTAAGACAGTAATACATGCCACATGTTTGTTGAAGAGATAACCTAATCAAAACTTAGAAGATGTTGGATATCTCAAAATTACAGTGTAGTAAATGTCAGAGATTATTTTTAACTCCTGGATTGTCAACAATAAATCATATTTTAACCTCACATCACAGTAAGTTATCAGGAAAAAAACACTAGAACTGTACACATATATCCTGCAATGTTAGTATTTCATAAACTTAGATCAACATATTGCCTTATTCTAAGATCATTTTTGTGTCTGGAATGCGTTTAGATAGTGGGCACAATTCAAACATAAACCCAGTTAACGTTCCTAAGCTCTTTATATCATTTGGCTTTAAAGATGAACATGGTAAATGAACTGGGNCCTTATTCTAAGATCACTTTTGTGTCTGGAATGCGTTTAGATAGTGGGCACAATTCAAACATAAACCCAGTTAACGTTCCTAAGCTCTTTATATCATTTGGCTTTAAAGATGAACATGGTAAATGAACTGGGGCTGAGTTCCTGCAAACTTTAGAACAGGAGGTAAGTCAATTTACATGCATTTCCTTGTAAGATAGGTTATGTTTGCTCCTCTGCACTTTACTGTGAATGGGAGCTTTTTATCTGAAACTAGAAGATGCAAAGTGGATTCAAAAAGGAGGCGGCACTTTGTCTCAAACGCTGGACTGGCTGATGTATTTTGTCTTGGCAGTGGTGCTTAGATAGAATAAGAGACAGAGAGAACTACATCGTGCTAGTGTTTGCACATGTGGGTGTGGACAGTTTCTGATCAGGAGTACAATACCAGGTGGTACAGGTGATGGTCGCAAGTCTCCCATAGTGAGGAACAGATATTGAAAAATAAACTCAAGATGCACAAGATCAAGACCAAAATCTGTCAGGAATGCAGAAATGTCACCAGAAGTGCAATATTTTATATTCATATAATGTATGACTACTCAAAGTTGCTTTTTTGGTTTATTGCTAGTCTTCACACATGTAGAAATTAAAATTTGCTGGGAAACATGTGTAAGCCTTTCTTGTCCCTGCTTTACAGATGGAGACAGTGAAGCAAAGAGGAAATGCAGATGGGTCTGGGAACTCCCTATTTAGAGTTTGGTATCTCTGTTACTAGAACATGTTGATGTAACAATAGTCACGCCACTAACGCGTGCCTTTCATTTCATTCCTGCCAGTTAGTGCATCCTTCTCCACAGGGAGAATATGCTTCATATTTTGAGCCAGATCTTCAGCAGGTAGAACTGGCTGATATTAATGGAGCTTCATCTCTCTGACAGCCGTGGGCTTGGCTCAGAATGGAGGGGGGTTTTCTCTTATTTTTCTGTTTGGAAGCTATGCTGGTACCTGCACATCTCAAGAGGAGTATTTCTGCACAGTGAACTCATACAACCATCTGCTGCTTCTGTGAATTGACAAGACTCTTCTTTTCTCTTGCCAGGTATCCCGCCAAATATTTCACCTCTCACTTCCCCATGCCATTCACCGATTCGGGGGACACCTGCCGCAAGTCCTACCGGAAAAACATCTTCCGTGTCATTTCCAGACTCTACAGATATTGACACCAAGCAAGGCTTAAAGCCACACAAAGTCTTAACTTCTACTCAGAGTGCACCTAGCCTGTCAGAACCTATTATCAGCCCCTCTGTCATCTGCAGCAGGTAAGGTAGTAATTTGACATGCACTGGAATCATTTCACGTTGTTCTCACAAGCAAGCTCTTTTGGCCCGCATACAAGTTTTTGTGATTTTCTGTGGTATTGTGTATTGCTATTTTACCATGTCTAAGCAGTTCTTAGTCTATCAGTAATTGTGCAGATTGTGTTACAAAGTGCTTTTAAAGTGCAGGATGGTAACAACATTTATAGCTTTTACTCATGTGAGATGCACAGTCTGATTCATCAATAAATTCTTCATCAGTAACTTGCAGATCCACAAGTTGGATTTCGTGTTAACGACTTGCTTTTCTCACGCCTTGCCCTTAACATGAACAGTCACTTTCAGGTCACGGGGCCAAGTCTTTCGCAGCAGGCACCTGACATCTGATCAAAAAATCTGACCGCTAGGATTTAAAAGCTGCTGGCCTGCAGCCTTCTGGCAAAGGTGTGCCAACAATGCCTGAAGACTACTTGATTTTGAGCGCGCTCTCAGAAGGAGTGGATCCTGTCCTCCCTAGGCAGAGACAGATTGTGAGCATTGGGGTTTTTTTTCAGAAACTAGCTACAACTGAGTTATTTCTACTGATAAGGGTTGCAGTAACACAGTTCAGTTTCACAGTTTAAAGTACCCCGTTATTAGATCCCACAGACCTGCTCTGCAAAATCAACATTTGGGAAATAAAGTTGTCTTTGGTTATCTTCTCAAAAACGATTCAGTTGCGAAGTTAGATTACTGGAGCTTGCAATATGTGTCCAGTTCAGAATAGTGGGAAACACTGGTATTTAGAAGCCTGTTCCAATGCAGTTTCAATGCAGTTTCTTACTCAGTAGATGGTACTTTTGGTCATAGTAGTGAGTTGTTTGTGATTATTGGCTAGCCAGCAAACAGCACGTCATCTGAGGCTGGGTTAAATGTTATCAAGTTTTACTATCTTTGGAAATAGTTTTTCGTTTCTGGCTTCAGTCACATGACTTTGCACTTGTCTCAGTACGCTGTGTGCAGGGCTAGAAAGCGGGTGTGAGAAAGTCAAAATTGAGATTGTGAGTTTGCTCAAGGGAGCCATCCTCAGTAGAGTTCAGACAAGGATCCTGACAGGCTTTTAAGACTTATTTAGGTGACTGAATAGAAACTAAGTGCTTTTCAGAATTCTTCAAAGGTATTGCAAAACTGGGACTTGCACTGATTTGTTTGAATTGAAATCTATATTACACATAAGAAATGTGCCATAAACGTGCTACTGTCTTACTAAACTGTGCCTTTATTATTACTTCAACAAAATACTAATAATTTAACTAGTAACAATTATCACTGGAAGCCTTCTATTAAAGAGAACAGCTAACAGTTGCATTAAAAAAAAATATCAGTGTAAAGTTGTAGATGGTAATGAAATATATTTTCCTGATATGTGTAGAGTGATTTCAATGTAATCATTGGTAAATTGCTTATTAGTTTTTATGTGGCTACTGTCTTATGTGATCTGTATAGGTTGTGTAAGGTTGTGTAGCATATTTAGGTTCTTAATTTCCTTGTTTTCAGATGCTTAGGCTGTGTAAGCATTGCAAATAGTTACATTGCTGGCATAGATTTTGTTGTTGATTATTTGAGACAAACACATTATTTAAAATATTATAGTGTAATGACTAATAGAATTGGCATCCACTATCAGTCACTGTTGCCTTAATGTCCATTGAAAAATCATAAGCACTGTCACATTTCTAGCCATTAATATATACAGATGTCCTATCCACAGATACAGGCTGAACCAACAGCACATAAACAATGCACTCCTTGGTAGTGTAAGCGCAATCTTAAAAAAAACAGCAAAAAAAGCCCAAAACCAGAAGAAACCTGAAGAAATTAAATGGCTAAGACAAGCTGAGAGAGTTAAATGAGCAAACAAATGAATCTTTTGATGTTTGAGCTTTCACACTGTAGATTGCTGGTCTTCATAGTATGCAATCCCCTACATTTAGTGCCAAAAAAACTGCCTTGCTAGGAAATAATACCAAGTCAGCAAACCTCTACCACCACCAAACCAATCCCTCCCCCAACCACAACAACAAAAGAGAAAATGAACTCTTGATGGGTTCAGTGCTTTAAATCAGATCCACCCAGGCTGTGCATCGAGACAGCAGTTTTACTGTACTTTTTTTTATTCGCGAAGTGAAATGTGGTAGAACAGCAGAGTTTGAAAACTGCATTAAACAAGAACATATACCAGGCAATGCTGTTAAAACAACTTGTAAGTAATCGTTTTTAATTCTGCTTAGTAGATGAGGCAGGAATCTTGTGGAAAAAATGTTAAATAATCCTGTGACTAAGAAGTATATTATAATGCCTTTGCATTGAGTTGAAGTTGCATGGGCATGTTTACTTCTGACATAGAGCAGATTTGAAGTGTTCTACTAGGTAGATCAGTAATTCTTTTTTTTTTAATATAGTGTTTTATGTGGACCATACATATTAAAGCAGTGTGAGTTTGCATATGTTCTGGAAATAAAAGAGGTACACTCAGAATGATGCAAAAGCCTTTGTAGCATTGCAACCACTCAAAGTCTCTGTTTCTCTTTTACAGTTCAGCTTGTTAGCATTGACCTTATGGAAGCCATAGGGAATGTGGAAGAGAGAAATTAATTAATAATTTTTTTTCATCTTGTTTGTAAACCTGAGTGATACAAGATTTACTTACTTGCCTATGCACTACAGCTGTCGTTGTATACAGATCTATATTTTTATTTAAAATTCTTTCAGGAGTTCTTTATGTTTGTGGGGGCACATCAAGCTCCAGAGTATGTTTTGGATGACCCAGTCAAAAGCCATCTGGCATAGGATTTCAGCCATTTTTATATGGTGAACTTACATTGGTACAAAGTTCCTAGTACAAAGTTTAACAAATCAAAATAATTTTGTAATAACTGCTTTGCAAAGATTGTTACATGTGACATACGCCACAAAATAGTGATTTGAACCAGATAAAGAAATGTTAAAATGTCAGTTTCTCGTGGACAGATTTGATATAATACTGCGAAATGAGGCTTCAGATGTGTTAAGTTCTTTTCTGTTTTCATGATATGTCATTGCTCATTCAGGTCCTAGACTCAGTCATATTGGGACATTGTAATTCGAAGTGTTCCAACTGGTATTGAGTTCACGTTTAAGGTTTAAAGGGAATCACACACAAGGAATAAAGCATTTTGATGAAGGGGAAGAGCCAGCCATTTGGAAAGGCCATGATCCCTCACACACTGTATTTCTGTTCTGGGAATGATGAAGCAAACTGTGTCTTCTAGTTTCATTGCTAAATGTCTGGATGCCAGATCACTCACCTCGTGTTCTGTCCAATACACCCCCTTGCTTCTGATGTACTTAGTATGTTGTCACTGAAGTAATGGCAAAATACCCTTTTCCTCTTTAAGAGGAACATATTCAAGTTTTAAGCAAGAAAAGGAGAGTAAAGCCACATCATGACTATGTTCAAATTGAATTCTATAAGATTGTATGGCACTCTGGCACATTTTCATCATTTTAATTCATGTTGAAAGAGCAGGGGATTTTTTTGTACTGATAAACTTTGAGAATAAAAAATTCATTTAAAAAAAACATCTCGCGGTATAGATTTACTGTTGGCAACACAAATTTAATGGTGGTGGGCAGTTAATCCAAGGTCTTTTTGTATTTGTGTCTTTTTACATTCCTGACTTCCCATAAAAATTCAACTCACTCCTGTAATTTTGTCTGGAGAATGCACCCTGTACCATAGCTTATACTGTATGACATAATTTTACACTGTCAGCAGGAAATTATTTTGCATAAGACTGTGTAATGCGTATGGTTCTTTATATTGTGCATGTTTCTTGTGGTATTTCAGCTGTGGCAGACCCTATAACCAAATAGAAGCTGGTGATGGGACACTAGATAGAAATGATGGTACCACACACACCCTGAACAGAACAGGTAATTCTTTGTCCATCAAAAACTCCTCATCCCTTAAAATTCAATAATTATTCACTGAGAGGGCAGATATGTCTGTCCATCGTAAAGAAGAACATACGTAGGTGAGACCATACGAATTGTCTTTGAAGCTCCCTTCCTTTTCTGTACATGCAACATGTGCAAAATGCTAATGAAGAGTAGAGTTATAAAAGAAATACGACTTCCCTCATCTAACCCAGTCAGCTAAAATAACAGTCCTCAAAAAATTTCTCACTCTGCAATCCCTGATCCCATTTTTTGCACTCTGCAGGGTATATGCTTTAATGCCTTTGGACAGATTGTCCGACTTTGGACCCAGCCAAGCAGCGCATATGTATTATGAGTCAGAGATCCTGTTGCTATTATTCAGAAGGTCACAGGATGACTTTCAGGCAATCCTTGCTGTTCGTACAACAAGCTTTGTGATTTGTGTTGTAGATGATCCTGCCCAAGCCACTTCTGACTACGAGACCAACAACAGTGATAGCAGCGATATCGTACAAAATGATGATGAGACAGATTGCTCCAAAGAGCAGACACGGAAGGGATCCATCTGTAGGACATACACGCCTGAAACCATCATCCTGCATCCCTTGATACCGCCTGAGGTAGCTTGTTTAAGTTCCACTCGCATAAGAGACTGAGTGTATACTGACACTGGGGAAGAAAAACCCAAACCACCCGAAACACCCAAACCCCCACAAAAAATCCCAAACTTAGAGCTACTAAGCAACAATTGCAGCAGGCTCCTACCTTGCAGTAGGAGGATTGACTTTCAAGAACTGTAAAGGAATCATTGAAATATGTGAGAGCTGCTAAGCACTGGCCACTTGTGAAACACTAAGCATCTATTTTGATTAATAAATGTAAGTTTATGGATCTGGCATTAGGCATTTCTGAAATGTTTGGCTTCTGTTTTAGTGTTGCCTTTAAAGGGAATGGATTGGAAGGAAGAGAAATCATCTTCTCAGACTGCTAGCATGATACATAGTCTTCCTGTTCAACCACTTCAGCTTCTCAATGGCCTTGCAGTCTTGGCTAATATACACAGTGGTCCTTATTTTAAAATAAATTAACATTTGTCTGAGGGTGCTGCATGATATTATTGCTGGTGTATGTCTTGAACATAAGAGCATTGCAGTATGGTGAAGAAGTGCTGATCTTCTCAGAACTACTGTATTCGGCTGTAAGCTTGATCAACATGTAGAGGGAAAGCTTTTTTTAGTTAAATTTTCCACAGCCTGTTGTACAACTGAATTAATAAATTTAAGTTGGCGTGAGCTCTTGAAAAACGTATTGTAATCTGTTGAATTGGAGTTGGACATGCTGAGAGAAGGCATTTTTCTTGAGATACGTTGGCATTTACTCATCTACAGTTTCTTAGTAATAGTGAAACTCAAGGAAGTATACAGGGAGAAATGTGAAATGAGGGGCACAACCCATCTTTCATTTGTGGACCAAGAAAAAAAGATAGATCTTAAGTTTAAGAAGTACAAGACTTCATTTGGACTGAGCTCCATTAGCCATGTTAGATTGTAATGGATGGATCTTGATGCGGAAGTAGAAACTGAGCACTTTTCCCCTCTGTATTGCGGCAAATTTTACAATGAAGAAGACAGACTCCCTTGGAAATGAATGGATTATTCCCATGAATGAACAAATGAATGTGTTTCATAGAGAAATTCAGAGACTGATGTTTCATATACAGAATTTCCTATTCATTCAAGTGAAACAAGTTATAAAGGAGAGTGACTAGCTGCAGGGCTGGTAGAAATGGGGACATCTCCACTGAGCTGAGTAAAGTACCATCAACTTACAGATGATGTTAATGTAACCTTAGTTTTTAAGAGCATAAATGTTTGCATGAGATACTTCACAGAACTAAAATTCCTCTTTATTCTGATTTCTGGTATAGGACAAGCCTGTACTTGCTCCTGAGCCTCTGGTTATGGACAACTTGGATCCCCTGATGGAGCAGCTAAATAGTTGGAACTTCCCAATCTTTGATTTGGTGGAAAAAATTGGAAAGAAATGTGGTCGGATTCTCAGTCAGGTGAGAAGGTTATCTTGTCTGCAATGACTGGCTAGATTACTGACAGATTTAGACAAAGCAGTGTTAAGACCCGTTGTCCTTACAAGCTGGTCATCCAATGAATTGTGACCCCTGCTACCTAATTCAAAGGTGACAATATGAACTCCATCTCATTACGTTCCTTACTTTTATATGTCTATATTTTTAAATTTAAAAATTCTAAAGAAAAAAGTGCAGGCCTATTTTGGGTGCTGCTCTCTTCCAGAGAGTTTACATAAGCCTTTCTGAATATTCCCTTCTATCTGCAGGAGGTGCTGCCACCCCTTACTGAGCTCTTTGTGAAAGCATTTCTCATGGGATTCAGCATGGGAGGGCTAAACAGTAAATACAGCCAGTTGATGCAGGAAATACAGAACTTTGGTCCTTTTTTATACTGGAGATTTCAGTCCAGCTTTTCAAGAAAGCCAGGTTTCAGGAAGTAAGGGAAAAAAAGTAGTCCTCACTAAATTCCCTCACCTTTAAAGACTCAGCGCTTTGATGGTATATTAATACCATTATTACATAGGGAAGACTAATTTACTGTAAATCAGGATGTGAGAGCTTACTAGGCTTTCTTTTCAACTATCTGTTTTTCATTCCCTCCTGATGTACTGAATGACACATCCTGTCTCTACCCAGCACGATTGATGTCACTTCCATAATCACTTTCTTGGCTGAACTTTCTTCTCTGTTATGCCCCATTTACTGGCACGCTGACAAATTAGCCGTTTTCTTCTTATGGAAGTATGGAGGTTTATTAAACAGAAAAGGCAAGTAATTGTTATTATTTAGGGACGGAAGGGTAAAAACCCCAAGAGAATCTGACTAATCTAGTATCACTTTACAAGGCATTATGTAGTGATGAGTGCTGGAAAGAAGAGATTGTGTTAATTGGTATAATGTGGGACAATTAACACCCCCATCAAACACAGAGATCAGATCTCAGCGCAACAAGCTCTAGAGAATGCAGTATCAAATCTTGGTCCCTGGTGGTTAACTCTTATTCAGCTAGATTCAATTTTCCAGTGGTCAACCAAGAAAACCACTGCATGAATGCAAATTTGTTCTGTGGTCAGCCATTTATTGTTCTGTAGCTTGGCAAGTAACATCGATGTTTAACGAGCCTGACATTTCTCTAGGTTGATTTTAGAGGAATAGGCAAGCTATGGANAATCTGACTAATCTAGTATCACTTTACAAGGCATTATGTAGTGATGAGTGCTGGAAAGAAGAGATTGTGTTAATTGGTATAATGTGGGACAATTAACACCCCCATCAAACGCAGAGATCAGATCTCAGCGCAATAAGCTCTAGAGAATGCTGTATCAAATCTTGGTCCCTGGTGGTTAACTCTTATTCAGCTAGATTCAATTTTCCAGTGGTCAACCAAGAAAACCACTGCATGAATGCAAATTTGTTCTGTGGTCAGCCATTTATTGTTCTGTAGCTTGGCAAGTAACATCGATGTTTAACGAGCCTGACATTTCTCTAGGTTGATTTTAGAGGAATAGGCAAGCTATGGATATTGATATAAATTCAGTGATGGTCATTGAGACACTTCTACACTAGACGGTGAGCGTGCGACTAAAATGCTCTTCAAGATCACATTGGTCGTGTAGCTTTCTAATAGCATAGAATGATAATAGAACGAGAAATGAAACGTAAGGCAAACCAGAACTTTTTTTTAATGGCATAACCAACAGTTCGGAGGAGCCAAAAATTGTTCTGGTTTTGCATGGGTACCTCTGTAGGTTTTAAGCACTTTACCAACATGCATGGAGTTCTGTACCTCTGAGGATAATCCCCCTGTGCCTCCCTCAATTTGCACTAAAGCTCCACACTCTGTTTCCCAATATCTGCTTTTTGCACAGGTTCTGAGCATGCTATCCATTTTGCAGTGCCACAAAATGAGCCCTGTGAAATAAAATAGAGAAGCTTTAATAAATAATATTTGTGATCAAAATACAACGTTTTCGGTAACAGCTGTTCACAATTACTCCCACTCCCTAAGAACAGAATGTAGCAAGTTCAACCTTGTTCATAAAATAAAGATAGATCCTTTAGTTCTTTTCGCTACCTACTCAGATGTTCCTAACAAAATTATTTTTGGAAATAAGAGAACTAAAATAAAGACATCTTTTTCTCCCCTCAAAAGTATTGTCTTTTATAATTTTTAAATCCTGGGATATTATAAACAAAAGAAAACAAAGGCTCTAATGATTTATTCTCCGGATTTTGCCATTAAATGAACTCATCCATTAAAAATAAGTAAATTAACAAGCTGAATTAACTACGTTGCCTTGCTAGGTCAAATTTATGAGATGGAACAAAGCAGAGTTGACACGTGCCTCTAGGGAAACATTCAATTTAGAAAGCAAATGCTGGCTTAGCATCTTTAAAGCTGCTTGAGATGTCTGTTTCCTCTTTTTTGGAATGTTAAATTGATTTAGACATATAAAAAGAACCCAAACCAGTCAGCAGCCATAAAAGCATCTGTGCAAAGTACAGTGGCAAGCACACTAAACGTGGCACTACCAAATATGCGTGATAGGGGTTAGAGAGGAATTTACATACCAGTCTCATTTCAGAAAGGAACAGCAAAGCTCTCCAACTGAGTTGATGCTTCACAACACGCCATAAAGTTAGATAATGTCTTCAGTCACACTTAACACTCTTTTTACAGCTCCTATAAAAATAAAACCTGTGGAAGATACATTCATTTGTCTTGGAGAGCAAATAAAATGAAAAAGAATAGGCTGAAGTCAGGGACTCTCTTAGCTTTTATTACTGGGCCCATAGAGATGAGAAATGCTGGTGGTGCTCCTATGCTCTCCATACACGAGCAGCGTTCAGGCGGGGTGACATCACTGCAGTGCATGTGAGTTGATCCCTGGGTGGTGCCAAGGGGAATGTTTGGTCATCTCATCATCACACGTGACTTCTGCAGAGAGAAACTGTAGCTGGTATGTGAAGGAGCAAGGGAAATCAATCCTTAAGGGATGGAATATCTCTGGGATCACCACAGCAGCCCTTGTGAGGAGTTGTGTTTGTCAGAGCCGGAGACCAGGTGCCGACAACATAAAAGAAACACACACTTGAAGAAAGCAAATACAAGAGACTAAAAAGGAGCGTGAGAGGGTTGCCTGCAAACAAGCAGGGAACCACTAACCTGAACTTTGCATGTGTCCTCCAACAAGAGCCATTTATGTATATCTGCAACACCCAGGAGAGGAGCTACGTGTGAATAACGATCCCCATTTCCAAAACAGCTTCCATTAGGAAGCATTTGGGAGAAGTTCTTGTCCTTCTTCAGACAGCACAGCCAAAAGTATCTGAGTTATAAATGATTCTTTCAAGCCTTAGCAGTCATTGCAGAGACAAGCAGAAAATGGAGGCTGGAGGGAAGAGGCAGTGTGGAGCACCCACTGCCAAGCACCCGTCACGAGTTTTCCTGGGCTTATCCCTGGCTACAGGGACCGCACCACAGCTGCAAGGGCACCACGCTCAGCCCATGGGTTTCTGACTCCCAGGGAGCTCATGAAGCAAGATGTGGTTTGGGAAGGAAGGATTTTAAAAGACAGAAACATTTTTAAATGGTCAATCCAGAGCAATGAATAAACAAAACTGCACAGTTTTGTTTTGGCTTTTTTTTTTAAATGAAAGAATTTAGTTAGTTGACTATCTGGAAGACAATAATGCCCTTTTTTCCTTTTTCTGACCTGCCCTTACCCCTTCCACTTCCTCATTTGNACATTTTTAAATGGTCAATCCAGAACAATGAATAAACAAAACTGCACAGTTTTGTTTTGGCTTTTTTTTTTTTTTTAAATGAAAGAATTTAGTTAGTTGACTATCTGGAAGACAATAATGCCCTTTTTTCCTTTTTCTGACCTGCCCTTACCCCTTCCACTTCCTCATTTGCTGAGAAAGGAAAAAAAACATTACAACAATGTCCAAATTACTTGCTTGGCTGTTTATGCTTCCTGATGACCACAGAGAATAATGCCATTTTACTCCAAGTCATGGAGAAGAGCTGTCATTCATATCCATCACAGTCAGCTTCACATCTTTTCAACTGCTGTGGAATTTCTTACCCTGCAAAATCCGAGGAGAGGAAAAACACACTTTTATGACATGCTTAATTCAAGAAGCCTGTCCAGTATTATGTAGACCAGTAAGGTTTGGTCCTGCAGAATAATATTTCTTTATCGTTCCTCTTTTTATACAGAGATATTTTGCTGGAAATATGCAGTTTACCATTCAGCGATCTAAGACTGGAGCATAAAATACCTGATCTCTCCGTAGGTGAAAGGTTTGGATCCCAGCTGATTTTACTTCAGCTGTGATTCCAGATAGATAAACAGACTCCTGTGCAGTTCCTAGTCCAAATTATGCGTAAAGTCAGTCTCTTCGCTCTGCCTCAGCACAGGAGGATCCCGTGGGGTTTTCAGAGAGTAAAGTTTTGCCTTCTGAAGGCCCTACTTTTTTTTCTAAGCTCATGTCTTCCGGAGCACTGTAATTCAGTAGTTCCTTAGCTCCTTTGCTGTAAAGAACTTTTCACTTTATGGCAAACAGCTGTGACCACAAAGAGAAATTAACCGCTACCAGTGATTTTTCTGGCTGCGTTGCTAGTGGCACTTGCACAGTTACGGTAGGAGCAGAAGAAAGAGCTGGGGCCACCAGCAGAACCCCAGCTGTCAGATACGTGCCATTAAAGGCGCATCCCGGGTGGGGCCAGACGCCACACTCAGCCTGTCTCTGCATCATCACTGCTTGTTGCAGTGCTTTGCCAGAGTTAGTTCACACGCAGATTTTTGCTGGTAGGGAATGACTAGGAGGGGAGGCAAGGAGGGGAGGGGGAAAGGCCATTAATGCTGCAAATTCGTATCCTTTTTTGATTATTCGTATTGTAAAAAAACACAGTGGCAGGACATTTGAAGTTTATGTTCATTAAATTCTAGGTGCAGCTCACAGGTCGCAATTTGTATACCCAATATACAGAACGAAACAAATGTGGATAGCTGTTTGATTTACGTTCAGGTGTAAAACACGAAACATAATTCGTAACAATTTCCTATCGATACAGCACTCGTCATTCCAAATGTGCTTCAAATTGCTTAGCTCTAGGCAGATCATTACCAGACAGACGACATCAAAAGGACAGAATTTAGCTAACAGCAGTAAATAAACAACGAAGCTGAAAGGCTTTAGGGTCCAATTTGTGAAAGAAGTGAAAAGGTCGGGCAGTAATTTTGCTATGTCCCATTGTTTCATGTTTCGTGTGACAAGTTCAAGCTGCTGTCTGCTTTTCTGAGCACTCCTGAATACTCATCCATCACATTCTCCCTTCCAACATACCCTCTTCTGGATGTCTACAGTCGTCTTTCTGTGCAGGAACACTTGGAGCAGCTCTGCTTCCTGAGCCGCTTGCTGCCTCTGAAATCCTGTCGGAGAAGTCACTGTTGCCATTTCGCTTACAAAATGGGGAAGAGAGAAAGGAAATAACGCATAGGATCCAAATGGTTCTCTCCTTTTGTCATTCCTTCACTTTCCCTGCCTTTTTCTGGGAATTTATTTGACTCATGAGTGCTCCTTGGAGAAGTTTGTAGGGAAATTTTTGCCAGTATACTGAAGACCTCTGTTTATCTTCATTTCTGTGCATGTGTTTCTGAGGTGCTTGCAAAATTTTTTGGGGAATAAAAAAATTTGTTCCATTCATGCCTGAATGGAACAGAAATACATCTGGAAGGGTGTAATGAAAGAATGAGGAGAACTGTTTGGTACTTACGGCTTGTCTGTTTGGCTGTGTAGCCAATTCCCTATGGAAACGCAAATAGCTGCAGCTATAGCTGGATCAGATGCACTTGAGAAAATGCTACCAGGAAAGCGGGTTTTCATGGGGTAATTCAACAGAATTATTTTTATATCTAATTTTTAGAGGTTTTCTGGTCTATTTAGCAGTGTGGTTGGTTTGTTTTTTCAGGTATCATACAGGCTTTTTGAAGACATGGGACTGTTTGAAACCTTTAAAATCCCAGTGAGGGAATTTATGAACTACTTTCATGCATTGGAATGTGGATACCGAGAGATACCTTGTAAGTAGTAATTCCCAGCAGATAGCAATGCTTCCTCAAAGTTTAGAGTATTTTCCACACACTTTGTTATTGAATCCTTTCTTCTCTCGTTCTAGGAGCTAACTTTTTTCTTCTCCTACATCACAGCCAAATGGATGGCTCTCTAGTCAGAGGCTGGTGCTGAACCACAGCATCTCGTCTTTTTTTCATTGCATTTAATGTTTTGTATTGTTTCATAGTAATTCATGGCAAATTCTGTGCAAGCCTGAAACCATATAAAGCTATTATAGGTACAAAGAACTGTTTCTGGATAATGCAAGTGTACCCTGGTGCCCCAATTTATTGAAACATTTCCCTGCGATAAGCAGTTTGGGTTTTTACACAGTAGCAGTGCTGTGCTACCAAAAGAAATGAGCTTTGTAAAGCAGAAAAAATATGCCAAGTAGACGAGTGCATCCTGTTGTTCTGCAGCTACAGCTCAGCTGATATTTTTCAGTGTGAATCATTTATTCACTGAAAAATCTGCTTTCAGTCATCCCCAAAGTATTTACTAATTCAAATCAAATTTACCAAACTGCTTCAACTGCAAAAGACTCTTTTTTTGCAGGAGGAGAGAGGGAGTTATTACCCCCTTTACCTGGCAAGTAACTCCAGTGGTGGTTTGGACTGTCATCTGGGAAGTGAGAGACCAAATTTCAAATCTTTCGTTGTGTTTGAACCTGGTCAAGGATTTGAAGCAGCAGATTGTAGCCTGAGGGGATTATAGGTGGATGTCCCACAGTCTGTGTGTCCTACTGGACTCTTTCCTCTTTGTTTAAAATGTTTAACTATTCATAGAGCCTCAGGAATTTTTGTTACTATAGCCCTTCATTTCCTTGATTTTTCTTAAGTGTGTTTTGTTTTAGTAAAGCAGCATATTTTGTTTAATACAAAACCAATTTGCCTTCCAGTTTTTCATTTCTGCGAAAGGGTAAAACCCGAAACAACATGTTGGACTTAACTTCTTTCTTCTGGTTGCTGAGCTGAAAAATGGGTTGTTCACACAAAACTGATGGTGACTACCCAGTTGGATTAATTCAGTACAAGTTTCACAAAAGGCTAATCCAGCCTTTATTCATGAGAAAACCATTAGACCCCTACGGAGGGCCATCCTCTAGATTTTGCATGAGGAGATTAGTGTCTCAGGAGAGAGTACTTCGAGGAACGCAGGGGAGAGAACACCCCTTCCTTATTTTACTTTCTTCTGTCCAAAAATAACCATTCCTATGCTGCTTACTGTTTTGCTGTTAAAAATTTCAGCTAGTGATCGCCAGCAAGTATTTAGAGGGAAGGTCACAAGGAAGACAAAGGAGAGCAAGAGAGGAAAGCAAGGAGTAGATAAAAGGGCCAAGTGGCGTGACATCACGCTCACATTTAGCGAGCAAAGTGATTGCAAATTGTGAATATAATAAACGTTTCTGTGTTACACCCGTCTGCCCTTGGCAGGCAGGATACTGCTGATTTTAGGCATAAATGAAGTAGACAGTTGCCTCGAGTACTGCAGTGTAGGGTCAGCAAGATGGCGAGCCCTCCTCTGCCAGAGCCACGGAAATGCAGGCTGGCAGCTGCTGCCCTGCTGATGGTGGGGGTTAGAAATGTGGGCTCAGCAATGCTGCTCTGGAGGGAACAGGTGGCTGTGCCCAGCAGGAGCAGGCATTATCTATCCCCTAGCAGTGGCCAGAGGGCAAATACGGCCCTCCAGGGTGCTTTCTCTATCCCAGGTCTCCTCCTTCCTTCCTCTTCTCCCATTGAAGGAGCAGACTTAGGGTGAAGTTTGACTTCAGTGCTGAGAAACCCTCCGTCAGCTGCACACCACCTATCTTTAGGATGCAGTAGGTATAAAATTAGGTTGCTTACATATCTTGCTGACAGTCCTTTCTAATCCCCCAGAGTACAGGGGTTTTTTCACCCGTAATGAATCCAGTCAACTTTACTTACTACTTCTCAGAGAGGGCTTCTGGACTTACGTGTTGGTAATTTTTCCTAATGAAGTATACATATCATCTCCACTGTTACCCTGATTCTTGACCGTTATCTTCTTAATAGAACCTAGTTCTTCACCTGTTCCCATCAAGCCTGTTCAAGCAGTTGGTTTACCAATGAGAGACACATGACTGATTGGCATTACCAAGGTGTCTCCAACTAAGATGACTGCTTACCTAGAGATGTAGCCAGTTACTGCGAGTTTTACAGATGGGGCTAACCCAGCAGTGGAGTCCCCCATCCCTCTGAAATGCATCTTTCCAGAACTGTGGCAGCAGTAATGCAGCCACAGGTTATCATTCAGATTAGCAGATTTCTTTGTGTTTAGCTAGTCACTGCAGAAGATACCTATGCTCTGCTCAAAATTAGCCTGAATCACAAGCCGAAATGCTTGTCCTGGTGGTTTAACCCCACATACAAGCTTTGGTCCTGGTGCAGCAAAGCGTTACCCCTCTTTCAGCATCATGGCTGCTTTTTGCTAGTGTACGTTTAGATGATGCTTTGTGCTGAACTCGCGTGTGACTCTCTTTCAGCCAGTTGCGTTCATCGTGGGATAGTTTATCTGGCCTTGACGGGTTTGGTGGTATGAGCCTCGGGGTGACTTTTATCTCTCATTTCTGCAAAGAGAGCTTGTAGTAAGCCGGATTACAGGATCCAGTGCCTGAACTCTTATCTCTGGCCGGAAAACTGCAGAAGGAACCTGTTTTAACTGTGCAGTGTGCACGTATCCCGAGTTGGATTTTTTGCAGTGCAGCTGTTAGCACAGCACCTAAATTTGCTCAAGTAGAAGCTAGGTGAAAGCTGACTACTGAAGTGGATGAGATTTTTCCCTGATTTCTTTTGACTCAGAGGTTAACATATCTACCCAATGGCATTTAACTAGCTAAAGGCAACCACTGGAGTAAGGTATCAGAGTTGGTAGCACAGGTCAGGCTCCTCGTTTAACACTTTCTTTGCAAAGTTTCCTACATTGCAGATCCCACTGCTTCTCTTTTGTTTTCTCTTTCTTGACTGGTGTGAGACATGCCATTGAACGGACTTCAACTTTAGTAAAAGAAAAACGGAGCATTTACAGAATACAGCTGTTTTTCATGCTTGTGATATTGTTTCCTTTGTCTCTGATCGATTGACTGCCAGGCAGTACCCACTAGATGGTGCTGATTTCCCTCTGTCAGAAATATCCTTCATGTTTAATAGCGGGGTCATTTGCTTTGTATCACAGATCACAACCGAATTCATGCAACTGATGTTCTACATGCTGTTTGGTACCTTACTACCCAGCCCATCCCAGGACTCCCAACTGTGATTAGTGATCATGGGTCAGCAAGCGATTCAGGTATATTTAAATGTGCAAGTATATTTGTTGTATTTTTAAAGTTTTTGTCTTGAGATTTGCTGTAAGAAAGCCAACAGTTGAGGACTGCGTGCACTACTTGTTATTATATAGACTTTTAAGTTCAGTAGCATGTTGGACATTGAAGGTGTTAAGGTATGTTTTTGTAACTTTGAAGGGAATGAAATTGGTCCTCCAAAACCTAATACTTTACATTTAACGGTGTGTGAATGCAAACCTTTGTAATCACCCATAACACCAGATGTTTGTTACCATGTGATTCTTGTAGTTTTTTCTCTAGGAAAACTGCATTAGCAGTGCTTATCGGCGCTGCTCCAGCAGCAGTGTAGACTTTTAAATCCTCAAAGTCTGCATTGTTTTGCTATTACATAACTGATGGGGCATGCAGGTAGTGCCACTGCTTGGCTGTTGCGAAGTGTTTCTTTGCCTTTCCTCACTGTCTCCAAAGAAAGAGACTTGTTACCATTGTGCAGCTAGTTTACAAGACCACTCGTCTGCTGTTTTATGATTGCTCCTTACAGGAAGCTGTTCTTACTGCATCTTTATATTAACTTCTCCAGGTTCAGCTGTAGCAACTAGAGGACCTGTCTGTATTTTGTGGGAGTTCTGAGGGAGTTACTGGAAAAGCAGGAGTATGTTCCACAGAAACCGCTTTCACTTCTGCCTTTTTTGGTGGTGTTTGTGCGGCATATACATATCATTTGTGAAACTCTTCAGGATGTTTTGGTGGTGTGGGAAATGTTTTTATTCCTGTAATACTTTATCAGCAAGGCTCGTTAGAGGTTTTTGTAGGTGAGGTGAAATGGGTGGAATGAAAGGGATTGGGATTTGGGGCTTTTTGATGTTTGTTATTTGAAATACATTGTTCAACTGCACGTAAGATCCATTCAAGCAGATGAAATTATCAAAGCATCTCACTCAGGATCTGCCTCTGACGGGCATGTTCAAGCTGCTTCAAAAAGAGGCCATTGAGAGGATTATCAGCAAAGATCCAAAATCTAAACCTTTGGATTGGAAAACATGTACTGTAATTGAATTAACAAATGCTAGTCCATTGCTTTAAGGACTGTTAGTGTCTCGTAGACTGGCTTATATGGTGAAGAAATTAGAGGAAGGACTGGGAAGATCAAGTTACCCACAAAGCTCTCCAGCATGGCCATGAATCCATGGCTTATAGCTAGTAACTTAGATAGTTTGAGAACAAGCTCTACTGGATGCCTGGAAGGTCCCCAGGTGGGATTGGAATTTGTTCCTTTCCAATTGTGTGCCTTATTGCACTGGATCATGTGCATAGTATCAGAAAGCATTGAGGTCAGGTTGTGTTTACTCTTCTGTTATGTATTGTAAATTTTCTCCTTTTCTTCCTGCTTTGTTGCTTCTATCTGTTTCAGTAAGCCACTGAAAAAGTGGTAAGGTTTTTGGGGTTTTTTAATTTATTTATTTCTGCTCAGATTCTGACAGTGGAATCACTCATGGCCATATGGGTTATGTGTTTTCGAAGACATACACACTTACAGATGACAGCTATGGATGCCTAGCTGGCAACATCCCTGCCCTTGAATTGATGGCTCTTTATGTAGCTGCAGCCATGCATGATTATGATCATCCAGGAAGGACCAATGCCTTTTTGGTAGCAACGAGTGCTCCTCAGGTAAATAAATCTCAAGCAGTGTTTCTGTTAAGTTTGAAAAGTCACTGGTAACAGCTTCTCCTTGCCAGTGGGGCCTGTAGCTTCCATCAAGCAGAAATCTACCAAATATTTTGAAACGGCTTATCAAAGTGACAGAAATAATCACTTCACTTGGGGATTACCAGCAAGAGTCTTCTTAACACACCCTAACCACCCTCAGTTAGTAGAGCTGTTAAGAAGGGTACTGATAAAGTGTCTCAGTGAAGGAGAAGCTAATGCTATGCTGACTGATAGACAATCTGTAACTGTGAAATACGGGAAGAATTATTCTACCCAGTAAGACACAGAAAGATCAAAATAAAATAAAAAACCACTTGTATAGTTGACAGTGCACCACGCAAGTTAGTTTGTGCATGATCGTAACATATTTTCTGTTGTTATTATAGAATATGAGCAGCTGCAGTCTTTTACTAATGTGTTTTTATACTATGCGTCTATTGGGGCGGGCGTGGTGTGGAAAATAATCTCAGTTTTATAAATGAAGAATTGAGACTTACCTAAGGTTACACAGAAGTTGCTGTCAATGCTGGGAGTTGAATTCAGCAATTCTGAGTCACTGTTTATTGTCTTAATTATGAGATCATCTTTCCTTGCTTTACATAGCTGACATGCCACGCTTCAGCATACTGTGCTGAAAAATATTTCTATGGACAAGGAAAGAAAAAAAGATAGCTTAATGGTGAGAAGTCGGGTAGGGATGTAGAAATTCTAGATTTACTCCCCAACTTGGATCCAGACTTTCTCTCTCACCAAGACCAAGTCACCTGAACTTGCTCTGTATCAGTTTCTGTCTATAAACTGATAGGAACACTTCTCATCCTTGCAACATCTTTCTGTGATCGAGAGCTTTGATACTCTGGCCAGGTAAATAGATTGCTAGAAGACATATGCTATCCTTAAATCTGTTTTTAAGAAATGAGCACTATAGCTTTGTGGTTGTAAAAATTAACAAGGGCAGTTAAATGATCAGCCTTAATGTGTTGTCCCTAGTTTGAAAATAAATTAATGGGAAAAATTCAAATTCTTCTTGTTATTTTGGGGGGGTTTGGCTTGTTGATTTTTTGGGGGTTTTGTTTTTGAAATCTGGTATCACCTGAAATTTGCAGAATTTGTATTTGGCATCTCGGTTTTTATCTTCTTTTTCACAACAAGCAGTATAGGCTTCCAGTAATGACAAATTGCTACTGTATTAAAAATCCACCCTCGTGAGTCGGGCCTGGGTAGCAGAATATATCCGTCTCAAATGCTTACTGTGCAGTTAGGCAAGATGAGTTGTAAAGCTGCTTCAGCAACCTGTTCTCTGGGGTAAAGAACAGATTCTGTACTTCAGAATAGAATTGATTTTTTTCATCTCTAGATGACAGAAAAATGTAATTAAGGTGAAAAGCCACTGGAATGTATGTGTATATATTTGTGTAAAATGTTACAAAACTTGTATCTTTTTTACATGGAAGCATATTTCCAAAAGTTTTTCTTTTTATAAAGCAATTTGTCAAAAGACTGGATGCTGCTGAAGTGGAGAGATTTCCTGGATGGTTGTTGTCCCCTAAAGTCCATTTTCTAGATCTTTCTTTAGTTTCTGAATGGAATTGCCATCACTATGAGAGTTACGCATCTTGTTTTGGTAAAGACTTAAGAAATTTTGGATTTTAGCATCGAGTAATCTGTCAGGCTGAGTGTGTGTTGTCAGGTTTCAGACTGGAATTTCACTTGTTTCTGTGTTTGGAATCAGCCCAATATGGACAAATTGCCAGGTGCAAACACCAAATACAATAATCCCTGTTAAGTGACGTTAGTTCTGAGAAACAAGGAAGCACACACCTATATTATATTAGTCACTAATTTGTGGTCTGAAACAGAGTAATCTATTGTCATATGATGCAGTTCAGTTAGGAGCCAAAAACTCTTGAGCATGAAAGACCCAGATTTTTCAAATCAATATTACAATAAATCTTCTCCATCACACAATTCGGGTGCCTGCTATTAGTCCTGCCAAAACCACGTCTTCAAACATCGAGAAGTTCTTTAAAAAAAACCCCAAACAAATCAACCAAACCTGAACCTCCTTCGCGCATTATCCCCACGTCATTCTCATTTCTGCATTGCACTGTTTCTTTTGCTAAGACATTTCTCAGGTTTCAGCTGCCCACATTGCTTTCACAGGCGGTGCTGTACAACGACCGCTCCGTCCTGGAGAACCACCATGCCGCTGCTGCCTGGAACCTTTTCATGTCGAGGCCAGAGTACAACTTCCTGGTCAACCTCGACCACGTGGAGTTCAAGCATTTCCGTTTCCTTGTCATTGAGGCAATTTTGGCTACTGACCTGAAGAAACACTTTGATTTTGTTGCCAAATTCAACGCCAAGGTAAGAAGATTGGTTTGGGTTTCTGGTGAATGGTCGGGAAAGATTGTGGGGCTTGATGGCATCACAGTGAAAAGTCTAGAAAGGCTGCTGTGTTGCTTGCTCTTCTGAATGTCCTTTTGGCTGCTGCAAAACATTCTGTTGACTAGCGATCTGGTACTTCTGTTATTTTTTACTTATTTAAATTTAGCGGCACAGCTTCTTTTCTTACCTGTTTAGTTTTTTCAGAAAGTGGTTTAAGGGTAAGGATATTATGGACTACTTGAATGTAAATCCCACTTACATCCTACTTTTCAACATTGTTTTCTTTTTCACTGTCACTTTAGACCTATTAACAAAGCACTCAGAGGAAAAAACTCAAAGGTGTTACCGAATTTCCATAATGACTGAATGCTTAATGTGACTCTCTACTGGTTTAATCATACTGTAATATTATCAAAGCACAGGGATCATAACAATTTTGAAATTCTAATTTCAAATGCAATGAAGGCATGCTCTTTCTTTCCTACTTTATTTCAAATGGGTAAACCCCAGAGAAAGGTCACTAAAGATCTCTCCTGTGCACTCCATTCAGTGACTATAAAATCACAACCCTGGGAAACCATTCTTAAAAATTATTGTACAGTTTCAACCTAGCTTCTTGGAAATCACCACCTATCAAGTTACTTTAAAAACTCCATCATCCATCAAAGCTATTGGATTGTTACCTGTATGATACCTGCCTTTGGATCCGATACTGCCTTCTGTTTCCTTGTGAGAAACACACAAAGCACAGTGCGTTTCTCATCCTGGACAAGGACCTCCAAGCAGTTTTGGTGACATAGATAAAAAGTTTTCTTGTGGTATTGCTTAGGATGGACCTGTATCCTGAAATTTTGAAGCCCCTAGATGTATGACTGGTTTTGGTTTCCATTTCTCTGTAACACGGGTCTCTGTTAGGCTTTAAGAAGTTGTAAAGAAAGGCCTTAAATTATGGTCCGGGATAGACAGATAACTGATCTGCAGATCCTTAAAAGTCTGAACTCCTTCTGCACCCTGGCTGTTCACGTCCCAAAACCTCTGGTAATATCAGGGGAGTTTCTTTAGGTCTTAATTTTAAACTCTGGGATCATTTTCACCAGCCTAATTTCCTCATGAAGTATTGAACAGTATTGGCAGATTATCATCTGTCAGGGCTACAATGACAGTAAAGCATGGGGAATTTAGGCTGTCTGAATACATCTTTTGAATTTGACAGTTTGGACCAAAACTTTCACTTCTGTGAATGTGAATAAGGTATGAAAAAAGACAGGCTAAACCAGTGATTACCGTGGCTTTGTCACAGAGATCAACTGTCTCGACTGTGGAAGACGACAAGCTTGACCAAAGTATTAGACGTAAATTGTGGTTCTTGAAGACTAGATTTGTCTTAAATCTATGAGACTGGTGTAACCACTGTTGTAACTAAGCAGGGTGATACCTGAGACACTGCAGATAAATAGGAGAGCAGTCTGGTGTATCACATCCTGCCAACTCACTATAGATTTGTAAGGACANGTAAATTGTGGTTCATGAAGACTAGATTTGTCTTAAATCTATGAGGCTGGTGTAACCACTGTTGTAACTAAGCAGGGTGATACCTGAGACACTGCAGATAAATAGGAGAGCAGTCTGGTGTATCACATCCTGCCAACTCACTATAGATTTGTAAGGACATCTGTTAACCTCCTCCTCTCTCCTTATTGCTTGAAAAGTCAAATGGTCACACATGGAGTAAAAAGTGAAGGGGAAGGTGAACATAGTAATAAGTGCTTGTGGCTGAGCCTGGCTATCCCAGAGTAATCACTGCTTTAAAAAGAGATTATTTATGTTTGGTCGGCAAAAGCTCTTTTGTACCAGAGTGGTCTCAGAGAACAGACCATGTTTGTATATGATTGGAGGTGCTGTAACTGATAATAAAATTAGCTCTAAATGATTGGGTTGATGAATTGTAGTTTAGTACATTGAGGGTACAGTCAGAGACACCCTTCTGTACAGAAGTCAGTGTAAACACATTTAACGTAAGCATCCTCCCACCAGAAAACTTACGGTCTGGAAGGTACCAACAAGAAATAATGGAGGAAGCTCACTGTCTGACACTTTGATAGTATCAATGCATTGGAGCACTTACTGTTCTCTGACATTAGTTATGTTGGATCATGTACACCAAAAGCAAAGCCCTCGCCTTGTAGGCCCACTGCCGTATGGGGCAGGGGACCTGCTGACAAAGGGCATGGAAGGTTCATCTAGTCACAGCACAACAACTTTCTATCCATTTTCAACTATTGCAAGTTTGACAACTAAAGCTGTGTTTTAAGGAGGAATTTGAATTCCCAAAATAAAGTGGGCAGTAGAAGACACACTAGGAGATATTCTAGGAGAAAAGACTGAGATGGGAAAATGTGGCTAATGACAGTAAAGGTTGGTATCACTAACCATTTGGAGATGTGAAAGGCCGAAGTCCTCAGTGCTTTCTCAGCTTCAGTCCTTGAGGGTAAGACTTGGCTGCAGGAATCCCAGGCCCCTGAGGTGTGAGAGAAAGTCTGAAGTAGTGAAAAATTGTTCTCAGTGACTGGGATCAGGTTACGGAGCACTTAAACAAACTGGACATACACAAGTCCATGGGACCTGATGGGATGCAGCCATGTGTATAAACACCTGATGAGGATAGTAAAGCAGATAGAGCCAGACTCTGCTCGGTGGTGTCCAGCAACTGGACAAGAGACAATGGGCACAAGCTGAAATACAGGAAACCCCAGTTCAAAATAGGAAGTGACATGTTTACTATGATGGGAGGTGTACATTGGAGAGGTTGCCCAGAGAGGTTGTGGAGCTTCCCTCCTTGGAGATACTCAAAACTGAACAGGACATGATCCTGAGCAGCCTGCTCTAGCTGGCCCTGCCTCGAGCAGGGGGGTTGGACTAGATGATCTCCAAAGGTGCCGTGCAACCTCAATCTTTCTGTGATTCTTTAAGGTGATGCTTTTATTTTAGAGCAGTTCATAGTATATATCACTATGCTGGGAGATACAGGAAAAAAAGAGAAAAGAAAAAAGATAGGCAATACTTTCAGATAGGGAAATAAGCTTGTTACATGCGTCTCCACACTTGTGTTGGGTCTGTGTGGCGGGGCTTTCCAGCACAACACCACAATTAAATCAGCATGGCATTTGATGGTAATTTATCTTTGTACACCAACTAGGTAGTAACTTCTTGGAAAGCGTCATGGAAAGGTTGCATTTATTTGTTTTCCTAGAAAATGCTTTCAAACAGGCACATCATTTGCTAAATATTAATTTCTCAAAATTTATCTCAACGTTCATTGTTTTTCACTCAATTTTCCTTTTATATATTGCTCTACAGCTGATTGTAAATTCCAGCCTTGGGTTAGCTCACCTGCTTACACTTGTGATTTTGTTAAATAGCTTAATATACTGTAAGATATCCCAGGGCAGAACTTCCTCTGTGGATGCCTCCTTTTACCCAAGATTACTGTCATGGTTTTCCTTTTTCTGTCTACTAGGTGAATGATGATGTTGGAATTGACTGGACTAATGAGAATGACCGCTTACTGGTTTGCCAAATGTGCATCAAACTGGCTGACATAAATGGGCCTGCAAAATGCAAAGATTTGCATCTGCAGTGGACAGAAGGCATTGTCAATGAGTTTTATGAACAGGTAAATAAATGCATGTCCAAAGTGGTATCTGCTGGTTGCATGTCTTGTGTTAAGCAGTCCTGCAGCATGCTAGTGCTGGTGATGAGTGAAAATCACAGAGAATAGGGGATGGTAAGAGTTACACTAGTCCATCTTTTTGATGGATCAGTGAAAGTCCATTTGTCACTGAAGCTTCTGACGTATCCTCAAAGACCTCTGATGATGGGGTTTCTACAGGCTTAACTGTTCCAGTTTGGCGCTATCCTTACAGTGGAGATGGCACACAAGTGTTCCTTTCCTCTTTTTTGCCTGTTGGCAGTCGTGATGTCTCCCTTTCAGTCTTCTTTAGTGCAAACTATCTTTTCATCCTTTCTTTTATGTCTTTTCGAGACATCAGTTGATTCTCATGGCTAGCCTTTGCAGTCACTCAAGGTGGCTCACGCTTTTATTGATATGTGGTCTCCAAAACTGGACACAACATCCTTGTCGAGATGATCTAAACAGAGCAAAGGAATTATTTTAGCTTGTCTGTGGGTTACAGCTTTGTTCACACACACAGGACCTTTATGTACTGGGCACGACTGTAACATTGACTTTCAGTTGATCACAGACTAACCGTATCTGCTCCCTACACATTGATGCTGACTCATACTTTATTTTTTAAGACAACACTTTGAGCTTTCAGAAGGTTTGTCAGTACAACTGCGCTAATTATGCGAGACTCAGCTGATGGTAGCACGAGGAAGGAGGACAGCCACAGATTGATTTACAAAGACCTGGGAATACAGCCAGGCACTGGTCCTCTCCTGCCAGGTGTAAGGGAGCCCTTAATTGAACCTTTTGTCATTATAACCCATTTAGCCCTGCTGAGTGCAAGGGACAGGGCTGTTCCCACACTATTCCTCTGTTTCCCAAGTGGGAACATATTTTGAATGTGCTGGTTAGACTAAACTCCACATCCTGTTTTCTTGAGAGGAAACAAGCAGACTAAATCACTGAACCAGACACTCCACAGACTTCTTGAGGAGGCTGTGCAATAACTTGAAGTCACAGAGTAATCCCTTTAAAAGCCTTTTCATCTTCCCTTTAGTTTACTGCACTTACAACTTGAAAAAACAAGGATTTGCTGCTGCTGCTGCCTTCTGGAGTATGTAAAGAAATGGGAAAAGGGACAAAATTCAGACATTGACCTGAAACTCCTCAATTTGTTTCCAATCTCCTGAGAAAAAGAAAGAACAATGGCTCTTACATATATTAAATATATAGTTGACTCCATTTTGCTTTTCTTTTTTACTTAAAGAGAGTCCCATAGCAACACTGGTGAACCTTCATCTCCCAGATTTTCTTTCAGGAAGTGCTTTTCTTCATATTTGTCTTGTTTTCATTACAACTCTCTCAACAAATTGTACTTCACTTAATTCTGGTGATGATCATAGCTTATGTGGGTGACTACTGCATGCAGACAAAACCTGTTAATCAGATATACGATATGACTCTCCTTTGATCCAACGTAACCGATGTCAGAGAGCAGTAAGTGCTCTGATACATTTATATCGTCAAAGTGTTGGATAGTGAGCTCTGAGTCAAGCTTGGGAGGAACATGTGTGGGCGGATACTGTATTATCTGTTCCACAGTAGGAATCCGGGTTATTTTCCATCAGTCAGAAAGGTGTGCTACTAATGTTTTCATGCTCTTGGAAGCTGCGCAAAGGACTGTTGAAGATTATCTTTCTTCCAGTCCTGTAATTAAAAAATAAACCATTTGAGATTTATCCTCTCTGCAAAATTTTATTCAGAATAACACATACTTTATCTTTGTTAATGGCATTCCTTTTGGCATGTGGATTGTGGGCAAATGTATTTGAATTTTTCGTTTGCAAATTCCAAGAGGTCAGGTAGTAAGATATTACAGGTTTGGGCGTTTGTTTTTGTTTTCATAGAAGATGTGTATTCACTGTATTAAGAAATCAATACATCCCAGCGGGTTTCCTTTTTAGTTTTTATTGCATGGCATGAGTTGCTATGCTGACAGCGTACTGATGGGATTGAAAACAGAGAACATTTTCATCCTAGGACCTACTTTTGCCATTAAGGAGGATAAACTTGATGCTCAATTAATTTAACATAGGTTGAAATCGTATTTTCTTTAACGTACTATGCTATCAGAGGTGTATCAAACCATCTTCACCATGCTTTTGATCATCAGATTTTTTCTGAGAAGGGAAAAATCTTTGTTTTCTCATTTCTAAAAAAGATAATTTTATGGGAGGTTTGAGTTTCTCTAGAATTGTTATCAAAAAGCATACATATGTACATTCAACCTATGCTGTGAAACGAATGAATTATCTTTCTTGAACTTCCTTTACTAAACACCAATTCCTCCGAAGAATTTAACTCCGCTATAAATAAAAACTCCTGATTAAAAACGTGTTGCATAGAAGCATTCAGTGTCGTGTTGTTAAGAGTCTTTCCTTTTCTTCCTTCCATATGCTCAGCATACTTATTTGAAGACATGTTAGACATATTCAAAAGAGTCAAAAAATGCATTGCAAGATGTTTCACATAATAAATCATGTTGTAACAGAACATGGAAAAAGAACTTGTAAACATTTCAATAGTCAGCTTTCTTTCCCCTACTGACAGCTCACAACGAGGAAATGTCAGATGTGTTACTGTAAAGAAGAGCGAGCTGCCACCTCTTCTTAATTTGCTTGCTATTTCAAGAGTGGATGGCGTATTTCAGTGTTTTGTAAACACTAATATTTTTCGTTTAATGATTGAACGTAACATTTTGGGGTAGGTTATTATAAAAGTAACAAAACAAAACACAAGGAAATGAGATATTTTTTGTACACGCTTCAAAATTTAACTCTCAACACTCAACAGAGTGTTGACCAGATACATTGTCTGTGACTTTTGGAAAATTTAGATTACAAGGAGAGAAATTCAGGCAACCTGTAACATAATGTAAGCTGCAAATATGTCTCCAAATTCTAATCTATATTCTCAAATACAGATCTCTATATTGTATTGAAACATTGATTTGCATACCAGGCTTGATTAAGGGGGATTAGATTTTTTTCTTAGAGAGGTGGCATCCAGTCTTCATATGTCTATTCAGCTGAAGACTCACTGATATGACCAGAAGCTTTGCTGTGATAGGGATGAGTAAGTATATCAGTCTTGGTTCTGCAAGAAAGTTTGACCATCTTTTACATCATGAGAGGAGGGAGAAAAAAGTCTTCCTATATCTCTTCTCTACCCTGTCTCCCCAAGAAAAGCTAGCAAAAAGCTTTATGGGAAAGATTTACTGCTTCTGAGTAACGTTTGCTTTCACAGGGATCATTCTAATAGTCGTAGGAAGCAAATACTTGTGACCCAAAGCCAAGAGGACCTCTCCACGTTCTGTATAGTAAGGGCAAAATTAATAAGATAACAAGTTCAGTGAGACGGCCCTTGCTTGTAGAAGTTCAGTCTTGTTCCCTGCAAACAGGTGACTGACTACAAGGTTGTTCTGAGTGAACAATCACAAAATCAGAAAGGATTTTTTCAAAATAATGTGAAGAAAGAAAGAAAATACTTTTCAAATTTTCACACTCAAAGGGTGAAGTATAGGACAAGGGCAGTGAGCGTCATTTTGCGCAGTCATCAACTAGCATCCTTGTTAAATTCACATGATCAGTAGCAGGTCCTCTTACAAGAAAAGAGCTGTACCTTCGATTAACCATTTGACGTAATGGCACTGTAATAATGTCGTGCCAGTGTGCTACGGAAGTGGCATTAGAGTTGAATTATTTTTCTTTCATCATTTTTAATTGGTTTGATGTGCATTAGTCCTTTTCACGACATGAATTTGTTTCATTTGCTTCAGAGACATTACCACTATTTTTCATCTCCAGGGTGATGAAGAGGCTAGCCTAGGCTTGCCAATCAGTCCTTTCATGGATCGCTCTGCTCCTCAGCTGGCACACCTCCAGGAATCTTTCATCACTCACATTGTGGGACCACTGTGTAACTCCTATGATTCAGCAGGGCTGATGCCAGGAAAATGGATAGAAGATAGTGATGAATCAGGAGACACTGATGAGCACGAAGAGGAGGAAACAGCAGAAATGGAAACTTGTGAAAATGCTGAATCCAGTAAGTTGTTCACACTTGTATTTTTCAACAGAGCAAGTTCCATATTGTGACCAAAAACTAAGCAGCTGTATTGTGTAAGCCTAGAGGCTGTGAGCTGATCAAGTTCAACATGGGCCTAGAGAGTTACAGCGAGTCAGTGCTGTCCTTGGAGGAGCTGGCACGTAGCCAGTTGCATTGCTAATGGAGACAGTCCATGGTTTCAGGACTGATACACATCACAGTTCATGTCTACTACTCACTTCTGCCTTTAGTTGAGGTTTCTGGTGGCGGATCACCCGTCTGTGTACAAGGGCTTTTTAGGCTATTTCAGTACTGATGTCATTATACAATTTCAGTTGATGAAAGGATGGTTGGGAGAAGATTTTTTGAGGAAAGCACTCACCATTTCCCTGAGTTAGCGTGACGTACAGGAATAATAGAATGAGGCTCTGAGATACTGATGCAGTGAAAGAGATTTTAGCAATGGAAGTATTTTAATGCAAATCTCTTCAAGATAATGTGTGGAGAAGAGTGGGAAGACAATCGGCACTGAGCATTGCTGCGTTGTGTGCTGGGAGCTGCGTCACTTGGCCCTTCTGGCTAATCAGTAACTAAAGCGGATAGTGCCCTGCCTCTCCTCCAGAAGGGCAACAGTGCCGACATTTGTCATAATGAGAGGAAAACTTTGTGCTTTGAAAGGAGATCTCAGGAACTCGTCGGAAGTTATTTTTGAAAGGAAAGGCTGCAACTGGAGACCTGTTTCTTTTACCAGTCTAATCCCGCATGTGTTACCTTTTCCTCTCTTTTGTGTTCCTCCTCCCTCTGAATTTCCTACTACTGTTCTTTTGTTTCCTTCCTCCAAGTCGTCTTTCTCTCCCTCCCCTATACCTAAATCCTTCTGGAAAGCACCAGCCTTAAGTGTGCTAGTGAAATAAATTTCTGATACGTAGCTTTTTCTCTAAGAGCCTCACCTTTTCTGTTCTTTCCCACACACTTTCATGCCCTACTGAGTATCATCCCTATTTTCTGTTGGGGAAGCTGAGAAGTGGAAAGAGTTGCTGATTGCAGTGTCATATAAGGATGCGGAACTAAAATCTATATATCCTGATGTGCAGAATTGATCTTTATCTGTAGCAAGATCCAGGGGCATACAGTTTGTATTTAAGAAATCACTGCTGTTGTTCACGCACACAAACTTGCGCATATTTTAAGTTTAGCAGGTTCACATACACAAAAAATGTTGTTGAGAACAGCAAACATTAAGTAATGTAGCACACACAGATTTATTTTAGCACCTTATGATCTATCAGCTCTTAAATAGCAGGCAGAGCCACATGTTTCTGTGGCAGGTCGGCATTTATACAATTGCTTACCAGGGGAAAGCGTATGCGCTTGGTAACCAACGTAGACCCCAAAGCCTGAAACTGATGTTGCTGTATTAAAAAGAAAGGCGAACGATGTTCTCGTTTATCCATTGGAGTGTCTAACCTTACTTTGACATCCTTAGTTTCCTTTCACCTCATTTCTGTATCTGCTTGTCTTCTCTGTCACTGCTAGTCAAGTCCAACAATGCTGCTTTCAGGTTTAAAGCACAAACCATTACTAAGCCTTGTCACACTGAAAACAGACCGTTTTTTAGTTGTATTCTGTTTTCTTTTTCACATACTACTCCACGACAGTACTTTACTATTCAGCTTGGTGCTTTTAAGCTCTTTATCTTTTTTAAAATGTTAAAAATTAATGTATCAGAAGTTTTGAAATATCCAAACAAATTCCCCCTGCTTCCTTCTTACCAAATGGAAGGTGCTCATCTTCCTTATCACACCAACATGTTACAAACCGTTTTCTTCGGGTTCCCTAAATTCTCTGTGACTGTGTGGATCTGTGTCAGTAATCTGCAGCACCTTTTGTGTCAATATAGGGGTTTACAGGTCACTAGAAACGTACACTTGTGATCAACACAATTTTGGATATTCTAAACATTCTCAATGACACAAAATGTTGAGATGTCAGGTGCGTAGGTAGTAAGAGTTCTAAGATACTAAGCGTAGATGTTGGTGAAGATATTTTTCTTGATGGAAATCCCTTTTAGGCAGGTGGAAGCAAACACTTCACCTAGGTACTTATAATTCACTAAAGCAGTTGAGAGAACTTTAAGAGTTAAAAACCTAAGGTAGCTTAAAATCCTTTTTGTTGTTATACAGGAGCATGTAATTTCCTCAAAGTTCTGATGCAAGTATAAGAATTAAACAGGCTTAGTCTTTAGCGATTCAAACAAATTTTAACAGCACAGCAAGTGCTCGCTGGTGTCTGCAGAGAGCAGCGAGATGCAGGGTCACCCGGGAAACCCAGGAGAGAATGTCCTGCTGCAGCATTAGCAGGGTAGGGGCTTCTTATTAGTGCTAAACCTGAAGGTTTCCTACAGGGAACCAAGGGCTTTCTAATGAAGGATTGAGGCGGATTTGGTCTGTGCTCCGTGAAAAGCTCTTTGTTTCCAGTTCAAAAGCTTCAAGGGCTAAACATTTTGGATCCTGACACAGACATACTTTAGGCAACCTGCAAATACTAATCCACGCAAATTTATTTGGTACAAAACATTCCTCTACGTCACCTTCTTTAAAAAAGAAATCAGCAATTGTCTTTGGAGCGGTTGTTATGTCGGTTCTGTGACTGCCATTGCCACTGTTAATGACTAGGGATAATTTTCAAGCTTTGTACTGTGAAGGAGTTAACAATCTGCGTTGGACAGACTACACTGACACAGAAAAAAACTCACACTTCAGACAGCAAAACACTTGCAGTGCAGCCATGAGAACTACCAGCGACGAGAACGTTTTATAGGTTAACGGCGGGGGACTGATGCTTCAAAACCAAAGACAAGCGAGCTCCCTGATAGTATTTGGCGATATGACTTCTTCTTCAGTGGTCAGAGTCTGTTGCTCAAGCAATGTTGTGTGCAAAGGCTTTAAGGTCATCTCCACTGCAATGGTGGAGCGGTAAATCTCTGACTTTGAAAAGGGAACATAGGAATGGGTTCCTTCCCTGATTACTGATGCTTGCTCATTCGTTATCCTTCTACAGCTCAGATCAGAGGTANAGCAATGTGGTGTGCAAAGGCTTTAAGGTCATCTCCACTGCAATGGTGGAGCGGTAAATCTCTGACTTTGAAAAGGGAACATAGGAATGGGTTCCTTCCCTGATTACTGATGCTTGCTCATTCGTTATCCTTCTACAGCTCAGATCAGAGGTAAAATGTGGAGAAAACAAGATCAGGATTTTTTTACTAGGGCAGTCAGCGGGGATCCGTTGGGGGCAAGGGTGGGCACAGAATTTAATGTGTGTGTGTTACAGAGTAGGTTGATCAGAGTCTTTTAAGTGCTTGATATGAAAAAATGAGCAGAAACAGCTCAGCAACATGGTTTATGCATAATCATTCTAGCGCTAGACATCTCTGTGAGCTGCAGTGTCAGGGATAAGCATGCAGCCTATGATAGGTTGAAACTGGGGCTCCAGCTGTGCGGGAAACCAGTTTGCTTTCCCAGAGGTCTGGAGAGGCATAACTTCTTGAATGTTAAGACTGCTTAAATTTGTAGTTCTAAAAATCTGTTGGTGCAGTTCCTATATGTCATAGTACACCCTGTATGCTTCCTACACCTTCAGTCCCTTTTCCTTCTTCTCTCACAGAAAACAGTACATTAACGTCACATGGTATTTTACAGGAAAGAAGTTCAAGAGGAGGAAAATCTACTGTCAGATCACTCAGCACCTGCTTCAGAACCATAAAATGTGGAAGAAAGTAATTGAGGACGAGGAGAGGTTAGCCGGGACAGAGAAGCAAGGCGTGGAGCAATCCACACTGCACCAATCTTCAGAACAAATCCAGGCCATCAGGGAAGAGGAGGAGGAGAAAGGGAAGCCCAAGAGGGATGAAGAGGAGAACACAACTGTAGAACCGAATCAATGACAATATTTACAGCAGTATTTTAAGACAGATTGACTCGTGCACAGACTCTTTCTCAAGCCAGCACAGCATTTAGACACAACACTGTAGAAGTATGGGATAATGCGCCTACAGCTGTTTTAATTTGTTTCTCTTCCTTTTTATGGTGAGGTACATTGTTTAAACTCCTATGCTCAAGGAAGCTTTCACACTGCGACACCGGCTTTTACAGACTTTCTTTAAAGAGATTTGGGGGTGGGTGGATTTATATAAATATATATATATATATATATATATATAGCCAGGGTTATTGGCTGCGCACTTCAGCAAAATACATTTAATGATATATTATGGTCACTGTGATATTTACAGAAGAAAGTTATGTAAGGAAATGCTGCTTCTGAAGCACATTTGCAGTTAACAGTAAGGTACCAGTTAGGTAGGTTTTGCTCTTAATGCTGAGGGATGTAAGTTCCAAAGCTTTATGTGAATGCGGATATATCCTGCCAACATACATGTGTGCACGAGGGGGTGTTTGCGAGTGTGAGTGGATGTAATGTAATATAGCATAGTTTGAGTTCTTACTACACTAGCTGTAGCACATGTCCCAGTACACAACAACAAAGAGAAGACCTGAATTTTAGAGAATTTGTGCCCACAAGGGAACCAGAGACCATTTGGAGGAGCTTTACGTTCCCCATAGCACTCCCAAGTCCCGGTTTGTACTCCAGCTGCAGGTAGCAGCGTTTCAGCAGGCGCCACAGCAGCCCGGGCTGCTGGCCTGGCCCCATCTGGCTGTGCGGGCTCCTCCGCCCATTCCTCCTCCTCCTCCTTGGCACTTCCTAGACTGCTGGCGAAAGGGATGTGCCAGGAAATTTATTTTCCGAAGGGGGTTACGAGGGACTGTGTGGCATGCTGGTCTGTTCCCCTTGAGAGGACCTGGCCCTCTGTGTACTTCTGAGCGTGTGAATGGCTGCACGGGGCGGTGTGTGTGTTTGGGCAGGAGAGAACAGAGAGCAAATGTGTGTGCGTACTCGGAAACTAGTGGCGCGCTGACATCTTCCTACCCCAACCTTATGCCTCCGTGCATCGGTGGCCAAATATGTGATCTAAGAACAAAGCTAAACTACATCTCCTGAGAGCAAAAGAAGGGCAACGTGGGGGCCGTGCCCTCCCTCAGAATAAAAGGCAAACGATGCGTTTAGGAGCAGCGTGGGGGACAGGTGCCAGTCCTGCATCGGCCAGACACCCGTATGTCTCAGCAAACACTCACACGAGCTTCAGAGAACTTGGTTTTTCAGTGTGAGGTGCTGGATGGGAGCAGTTTGTTGCTGGCATTCTGCTTAGAAGCAGCATGTTTGATTCCACCAATATACTTTTTTTTTTCTTTTTTCTTTTTTTTTAAGAGAAAGGAAAAGATCGGGCCTGTAAGAAGAGCAGATCTTTTTTTTTTGTTCTGTTTATTTGTTTTCTCTGTTGTTTATGCTGTGAGCCAAATGTCTATTTAAAAGGTTGGATATTCACTTTCAATATTTTATTTCACGATATTATATTTGTCAATGATTAGCTATCTAGATGTAAATATGAAAAAATTTTTATGGGTTCCTGTAGATAATGATGTCTTTAAGAAAAAAAGAAAAAGAAAAAAAGGGAAAAGTTTTTTTGTAAAGCTAATTTTTTAAAAAATAAATACAAAAACATTTTTATACGGTGCAGCCATTTCCAACCCTAACAAATAAAGTCTTGAGTAATTTGTATAGACCATTCTGGGAAGCCAGTGGTCTACAGGGTCAAGGCTTTAAAATATAAATGCTCTTTGGGACCGGCAGTACCAACCAGTACCACACAATTTAGAGTTTTGTTCCCACAAAAAGAATTACATATATTTAAAGTTCGGTATATCGCAAAAATCATTTGACTACATATGCTTTTTATATTTTGATCCTGCAGCCCCTTGCCAAAAAAAGAATTGCTTGTGTGAGTAAGAACGCTTGTGAAAGGAAGAGTTTGTAGAAGTCCTTTCTATATTAAATTTCCGGCATTGCATCCATCACTTTTTGCTATTGTTATACGTTCACCATATTTCATGATCCTATTGATACCTCCCCAAAAGTGTTGGAAGACATTGTCTATCAAAGCCAATCAGCATGTGTGTTACCACTTCAGAGTCTCTTTTTGCTTTGCACTTCCATTACAGTGAGCTTTTGCTGGAAGACACGATCTCGATTTCTTAAAGGTTGCGTTTGCCTGATACCGTCACATCCGACTCTTACCGGTAGAGAAGGCGTTTGCCTTTCAACAGAGTGACTCTAGAGCATGGCTTTGAATACTCTTAGCAGCAGAAATATTTAGTAAGTGTTTTTCAGTGAAATCAGAAAAGCAAAGATCCAGTTTGCACTGTTATTTTAAAGGGAAAGGATTTAGCAGAATTCATTCAAAGGAAAAAAGATGTCTCCAAGATCTCAGCAAGTCTCCACCAATTCCAGCTTGCACTGTTTTCACACCTCTTCAGTCACTTCGGTTTATCATTTTCTTTGGGGTTTTCTTGTACGAGTGATATGCATACCTTATAGTATGAGAATGATTTAATATGCCTCATTCTGTCTTTTAAAAATTAAACTTAACAGAGATGCTTTAAAATGTCACATCTCCAAGCACTTTTTTCTCCATTTTCAGTGCATGATCACTGGGACTGGATTTTTTTACATTAATATTTATATTGTCTTTGCTAGAAGAAGAAAAAACAGAAGTTAATGGAAAAAGTGTTAGTGGGTGCCCAGGTGGTAAAATTACGAAGAGGCATTCAAGAATGAGGCGAAATCTTGCAAGTGGAGTTCCACAAACTCATCTAAGCAGGCATACACAGGGTTGAGCTAAAAAAAAGTATCCTAAGAATGTGCTGAAATGGAATTATTATATTTTTCCTAGTCATCGTTTTTGGTTGCCATTAGGTAAAATCAGTGTCAGCTTCTAATTTGTTAAGATTTCTTTCTTTATTGCCATTGCAACTGTCACAAATGGTTACTGCATTGCTACGCAAGCCTGTTTGTGTGTACAATTTGATTAACTCAGGTCTTTTACAGTGAAGGAGTTGCTGATAGCCTTAAAATCAGAATGATCGTTGATTTTATCCAAACCGGAAGGAATACCAGCGAAGAAGCTAAAGTAGCTGGCAGTGGTTAACGTCTTAAGAGCTGATTTTTTTTTTTTTTTTCACTCCAAATAGTTACTAATAGGATCTAATTTCTGCAGATGTCCACTCCTTATGAATCAGATTTTTAGTTTTTGCGTTGCATTTCTGGCAGGCAATGATCAGGGAATTTCCCAGATTGGCTTCAATGTAACGCAAAATAAAATATCAGAGAGATTTTATATCAAACATGTGAATACCTTTTTTTTTTTGCTTTGAGATTTTTTTAGTAGATAATGAAACAGGTAATTTTTAGGGGGTTTTATAATAGTTTCTAGTCCAAAGGAAGCAAAACTTTTGACCTGCAGTTGCAGCAACCTTTTGGAGACTAGAACTTTATGGTTTTCCGCTTTGTGGAGTCCTTTGGTATTGCAAACCTCAAATAAACCACAGCTTGTGCAATGTATTTGGGGGGGGGAAAAACAGAGAAAAGAAAACCAATAATATTCTGTCAGCAAAGTGCTCAGATGTGAAGTGGGATGTTTACAATGTTGATATAGATTTCTGGTATGCACAGAGGTTTGTTAGGTACTAGAGAGAGCAAGCCCCATTTAGACAGTGTTTTACAGTAACAAAAAAAATCACATATTTTAGTTCTCAGTTCTTTAAAAACAGGAAGAGAAAGATTGGTCTGTTTTCTCCGATTTTTGTTTCTCCACTGTAACGTCACTTGGTGATTGATCCTGTTCCCTTCTAGTCTAGAAGTTTGCTGTCCCTGAATAGGGGGCTCTTTGCAGCGCTTGCAGCTCCCAGTGCAGTGAGAAAAGCACTCTGCCTGTCACACAGCAAACTCACGTAAACCCTTTTGTCCCCATGTTCCCAGTTTGCTTGACGGTCACATGCAGTTTACCGTGGGGTATAACTTCTCTCATTACGCTTGTGTTGCACAAGAAACACAGGGAAGTAGAGAGTATGAAAGCCTCAAACTATTTATTTTATTACCTTTTCTTTTAGGAGTGCCACACTTTAGTTTCAAAGAACCCCAAAATGCCTGTGTCTAAAAGTAATAATTTCCACCTGCTCTAACTCTTGAGGGAACCTGACTTGTCTTGATTTGTTTTGAGCTAATGTGCAGAGCATGTCGACACTCATCTCTGAAAATCATCTGCCTCCTCCAGGAGAAAGGTGGTGTTTGAGGCGATGTTGCAAGCCGTGAATCAAAAGTGAGTTGCAGGAACCTACTAGGAAAAAGGGATTCTGCTGTGCTCTTGGCAGCGTTTTGAACTCCCTCTGTAAGTGAAATCTTTTACAGAAAGCTGGGGAAACGCCTGTGTGTCACCAATGGCCTCCTCTGTGACCTTGCGCAGGGTGCTGGCTCTCATAGCAAATGGCGGTCACATTCTGGCAGTAAATGGTTCCCAGAGCAGACGTAATTTGAGAATGCATTTGTTAACAATGCAAGGATAGTTGTTCATCAGTTTTTACCCTGACGTCGAGTGTGACCATCTTTCTGCATCATCATGACGTTAAAATCCAAGATGGCGATTGCTCAGGACCTTTGGAGTGGATGCATTTGGGACTTCTACCCTTAGTGTACTACTGTTAGAAGTTCTTAAGATCCTGGTGGCCTGAATTTGGAAGGAAGTTAAGTCTGTAAAGGTTCAGATAGATGCTTCTAAAAGTACCATGTGGTATCTGAGCAAATTCTGTACCCAAGTCCCTTTTTATGTTTGCCATGCTGGACATTAAGTTTGTTTTCTTTAGAAAGTTCTCCTAAATTTCTGTCTGCTTTTTAGATACAAAGGGTTTTTTTGAAATTCTGGCCCCATCTTTCTTTCTTCCTTCAGAAACGTCCCAGAAAGTAGAATTCAGTGTGAAGAAGCCAAGGATCTTGCCAAACTGAGCATCAGTCAGTGGTACGGCCCGTGAGGACTACCCAGCCAGTGCCCCAGTCTGGGCGCGTTCACACCCAGTGCCGTGACCCTGCTGCTGAGCTGTGAGCTTGAGTGGGTGCGGGGTAGCTGTCAGTTTGGCTGCTCGGCTGCCTGAGCCTCACCAGCTTTTACTGGGACCTGGGATCTTAGAGAATTTTGTGAGTTTTCAAAATGAACCTTAGGCACTTTTGAAGATTTTGCCATTAAGTATAAGCCAGCAAAAGGTTTGTGGTTGGTCCCAGATGTTAATGAAGTACTTGTGCAAAGTCTTACTAATTATATGGCACATCCTGCTTGGTCTGTGTGGTGTGATCTTGTGCTGGTGATGGCGAGGGCTTTGGTGTTGATGAAGATGGTTACAGGTTTTGAGTCCGGCCTGTCTCTGACTTCCCATAGGCACAGCCAGATGTGCCCAGTCAGTGTGAGCCTTGGCAGCCCAGCAAACCCAGCCGTGCCCGGGGCTGCGATCCAGAGAAGGCGCAAGGTGCTTGACCAGCAAGTACCCCAGAGAGATGCACCAGCCGGTTGAAGGCAATGCAGATGTGCAGTGGTTTATTCTAGAGCTGAAACATGTGATAGACACAGTGTTCAATAGGTTGGGAGGGCAGCAATGTCAGTCTGTGGCTTTTCTTTCTCTGAAAGAAGGGGCATTTGACTGTTGGAAAACATGTAATTCACAAAAACATATAATCTTTGCTATTACTTTTGCAAGTACTATTATGGTTGAGATGTTCCAGCATTACATGTTTAAGAAAGGTTTCAATTTAAGGATGAATATGAGAATTTCTTGAGCATCCCACAGTTCATGGGTGGAAGATTAGATCAAGCCACATGCCCAGAGCAGAGAATGTACCTCTCCCAGGTCTGCTACAGGCACCGCAGCTGGGAGGCAGGCGCAGAGGCTTGCTTGCGCTTTCCAGTCTTGGGCCTGGATGTTGGCCTGAAAACTTGGGTATTCCTCAACTGGCAGCACAGTGCTGGTGTAACTAGTCCTCGAGTTGTTGGCGTTGTAGGCATACAGAGAGAAAGTCAAAATGGCAGTCTGTAGGAAAGAGAAAAGGAAATTGTAGTCCAGTATGAAACAGACTTTGTGCAACACACTTAATTTTCCTTTTCTTTCAAAATCAAATGTATTCCCCCTGGAATGAAGAAACCATAGAGTTTCTGGGCTTTTAGTTACTGTTCGATGTTGCAGCATAAGTCAAAATGGTGGCAGCATTAAAGAGAAGACAGTTGTTCCCATTAACTAGGATGGAGGAATCTTTTTGATTTTTTTTTTCATATTTTTGGGTGAATCAACAAATGAGAGTGTCGAGGCCTCCTGTAGAAAATGCGTGTTAAGTGTTTTTGAACTGAAATAGTAACCGAAATTAGATGACAGCTGTCATCATTGGAAGAGCTAGCAAAAAATATTGATTATTGGAGGCAAACTTTGAATTAGAGCAAAGTAGCACCAGTACTTTTGAGAGCAACTTCATATGATAAATCTTTCGTTGAATTTCATGACTTCCATTTAGCAAAACAACATTCCTCTGGACGTAAATCAAAGCAGGGTTTTAGCCCCTGCTGTGCACATTATTGAATCCCAGTGTTGGAGCGAGCAGTGTGAGAGTTAGCCTCCATTTACATCCTAATTATGATTTATTCAGAGTCCATTAGTGGGATTTTCCTGGCAGGCAGGTGTTCTCTTGATGAAAAATACAGCACACCTCCTTGGTAGGATGCAGATGTCGCCCGCTTGAGCACCTGCCTGAATTCGTAGGACGATGACAAGCTCCTCAGGAGCTGGCAGGCAGAGCAGTGCAGGTGTACTTCTGGAGAATTCGTTTTCGCAATGACAAAAGGAGGCAAAAGCTTGAGCTGATTAACAATCGAACCAACAATGAGCATTGTACAGTTTGAAAGCTTGCCAGCGTCACTTGAGGTGTATGCAAAAATTTCCTGGAGTGCTTACACGTGTAAAACTGTTCCTTGTGGAAAGTGATGAGTTCCGGTAAAACCAACTGGCCTTGACCTTGGCCTCTTGAGCTGATGGATAGTGTAAACCAAGAAGAATTTTTGACTGAAGTGTTTTAATTCTCCCTCATTAAAGAAAACTTTGCCCGGTGCTAGAGGAGGAAGGAAAAAAAAGGTAGTATTTATTTCAGTTGAACTTTTCAGATAGCTAGTCCGTGCCAGTTGTTTCTTACTTCCAAAGACGTGCTTGTGGTACATCCGAGGTGTGGAAATGGCGCAACAGATAAGACTTGTTCTGCTGTGGATGGCGTGTGGGATCTGTGTGCACCAAGGAGCACCACTGAAATCCCAACAGTGAATTAGATGGGGAAACGCAAATGTTTCTGTTTGCTGTCTGTATGCAAGTGTAAGAGCAGGTATAAAGGACTTTGCCTCAGCTGTGGACCACGTATCCTTCTATGATTAAATTTTCTTGTCCTGTTTCAAGAACTGTAGAAATCAGATAAAATAAGCAAAACATAGTGCGTGCTGTGGCCCCGGCGAGGCCGGTGTGTGTTAGCGTGCTTTTCCTGGGGCTCGCAGAGGGAGCTGCGTTTCCACCACTGGCCTGCAAATGGCGTGGGGCCCTGGGCGGCATGGCACGGGAGGAGGATCCAGTGGGAGGTAAACAACAAATGCCGAATTTCAGAGGACTATTGTCAAAGTCGCTGGAGAAGTACCTTAGAGTAATGTAATCCAACTCTATACCCACCTTGCCGTGGTTTGCTCGCAGCGATAGCCCTGAGGGAGCGGGCATAGATGCTCTGGTTTTCAACACCGTCTTCCTTTATCACAGTGAACGCTTACAAACAATTAATGTGAATGAGCAATTGCTCGTTGCTTTTAAGTATTTATTTAAAGGAGATTTAGGGGTTTGGGGTTTGTTGTTGATTTTTTTTTTCTCCCCTGACCCTAGTCGTTTTTCCCCCATGCTTTCATAAAAAGGAAAAAAAAAAAACGATCATAGAGAAAAGAGTTAGGGGTTTGCCATGCGTGTACATACTACATTAGGTAGAAAGCTCGTCATCTGTTAAAGTTCTCTTTCCTTTTCAAATTCCTGCCTGATTCTGACACACAATGAAAATCTGTATTTGAATGCAAAATTTTCATTGTAGATGTTTGTAAACCTTAATACAGTACTGCAGGTGATATCCTAAAAGATCAAAGACAGCGTTACTAACTGCTGTGTGGTGTTGATGATATTTTTGATATTTCAGCCATGTCAGCATACATTTGGTCATTACTTTTCTCAAGTTAAGTCTTCTTTCCTTGAGTAATCGACATAAGATGTTTGCATGATGGAAAGTAATTTAAGTTCACTTTTTAAAAAGATGTGATTCATATTGTAGGTTATGTTTGTTTAACAGATTAACGTTTTCACTGACGAGTGGCAGGTTTTTTTCTTTTTAGTGCTTGATAGAAGAACATCTAGGACGTTTTCCAACAGAAACACATTTTGTAACCTTTGCCTCCAGTTGTGGAAATAGTATCTTTCAAAAATAATTGTTTTCCAATACAGTTTGGCCATCTAGGTAACAATATGCAAGTATGTATATCACATATAAGATATGATTTAAAAAAATAATAATCCCATTTTGTTGAAAGTAACCAAGACATTAATCCAGCAAGGTCAAAACCCTTTCTAATTGAAAATTCCGAGTGTGTCAATATAATTGAAGCACTTGATCCCCCACCAGATATTGGAGCCAACTCATACAAATTTTGTATTTTCAAATTCACAAAAGGCCAACCAAAGTTTTTTCGCTTCAGAAGACACTGAAGAATTTGATCACCTTATATCCTATCCTATGAGGTTTGACTCCCTGGCCTGGGACCTCGGGGCGCTGCACCTCAGACACAATTATTTTATGATGCTCGTTCAGACTCAGCTCTAGTAGCGAGTTTCCGCAATTCACCCGTGTACTTCAAAATTAATCCCTCCTTGGGATTTTGATTCTCACTTCAAAAGGTGAGAGAAAGGAGGGGAAATGTAATTTTATATGGCTCTATTTGAAAAGGGTTTTGTGTACCTTTATAATTCTTTTGAAGCAATATTTTAAGAAATAACTGCCAGCCAAAGTGGCAATGCAGAGAAGTGCCATCTTGTTCAGGATTTGTACACGCCAGTTTTTAACACAGTGTTCTTTTCACTAAGTACTACATACGTTAATTTATATTTATATATTGTCAATATTGTTGTAACCAAGCTTCTCCTTTTTAAACACTTCAGGAACAAGGCCTTGTATTTTTAGGTGATTTTCATAAACAGAATGATTCTTTTCCTTTCACTAGTATCTTGCACTCGATACATGTAGCAATACTTAATATATTCTCTTCACAAGTATTTGTTAAGTGATTCAGTTAATGGCCGATAAATGTTTTGTACAAAATAGATTCTGTACAGGAAAAAAAAAATCTTTTAGATAAACATTATTTATTTTTACTGTTTTGTAAGTTAGACACTATAATGAAGCTCCTTTTTGCCAGAATTACTGGAAGTGCCTCTTGGTAAAATGTATTATACAGTAAATATGTATTCAAAATTATTAGAAATACTTGTCACAAAATGAACAATGTGGATGTTGCAATGTGAAGACAAATGTACAACATAAATATAATTCTGTGGTATCCTGCTTGCTGTGTTTCTTATTCCTTTATTGAACAAATTTGCTTTCATCACCCAGCTTTTATTTTAAGCACCAGAGTGCAATTGACCTGTAGCCTCTTCAAACTCTGATTCAAATCCAGGAAAGCTGCTTTATATTGAATTACGATTTTATCTGCCGACCGTGCTTGGTATGTGTTAGTGACCCGTGCTCGTGTTTATTGGCATCCAATTACCTGCAACTTCTACCAGCAGAGTTCTGCACTTTACTTCAGATCGCTAATAAACCCCACGTTAAATGCTGTGTGGCTCAAGCAATCTGTGGAAGTCCTCATTGTAAACATATTTCTTTAATGATGACCGATATTTCAACATCCACCATCTGTGTACTTTTCAATCCAATTAATATGGACCATACTGACTGGATGTGGTCTGCATTGCACAGCACTGCTCAGCTGTAGTAATGCAGAGGGACTAATGCTTCCAGAGACAATGACGTGTGTTGCCTTAACAATGTTTACTTTTTAATCACAAAAGTAATCTCTTGAAGTGGGACATCAGTAAGTGAAATCAATTTTCTTGCAATTGTATTGGTAAGGGTATTCTTCAGTGAAAGGTTTTTCTAGGCCATGACGTGGGCTAGGATTGACATCTAGCTACTTTCTTTGCTCACTGTTTATAATTTCAGAAAAGTGTCTTACAGCTCTCTAAACTTTTCCCCATCTTTGAAGTTTTAGTATCTACTTTCATCAAAGATCGGGAGAGGTCTTCAGCCAACTCATTTGAAATGACTGCATACAAATTACCTGGATCAGTTGTGTATTCAGAGCCTCTTTTCCTGTAACTTAAAAATTAACAGATTTCAATATACGGGAAAGCATGAACCACATATCTGGCTGTCAGTTTTGAAGTCCCACCAGTTTATTTGTCCTCTGGTTTAAATTCTGAATGGCAAAAATGTAAGGAAATTTGCACCAGGCAGTGATTAGAAAGGTACGAGTTAGGATAATTGCCAGTAATAAAGTAAAATATGGTTATACCTGTTCTAACAGAACTGCTCATAAGCCTGCAGCTGGTCTGTCCCAAACACCTAATAACTCCCTAGCGTGGAATTATTTGATCCAGAAATTCACAGGCGCCCACAGAAGAGCATACAACTGGAGTAACAAAGAAAAGCTTTTTTCTTTCAGTACTCCTCATCACAAAGAGCAAAGTAAAGAACAACGCACTTGTCTTTCAAAATCACCAGACTCTCTCTGGAGCTCTTAGAACAGCAAGAGGTTCCCATGGGAAGAGATGAGCAATAAAACATGGATCAGAAGCAGTAAATCTGCTAATGAGACCACACATGAGCATGCCTCTCCTGGGGTTCTGGTAAAACATAGATGAGGCCGTGATGCACAGTGAGCAGCAGCTCAATTAAATGTTGCGTTTTTCCAGGTGTTCAAATTACTCTCAATTGCCCAGGCAAATCCATTTGCCTAAAACCGCTTAAAACGTATCACTAAAAATAGAAATCTCAGAGAACTCTTGGCACTCTGTTTAGCAATGCTTTCTGTAATGTTTTGTTTTTCTTCAGTTTTCTCACCAAAATCCTGTGGAAATCTACATTAGCCCTCATGACACCATGGACTCCCTGCATATCGTCAGCGATTTTCACGTGCAGCAAACGACTTTTGACAGTCAGATGCATAACTTCCAGGTGCCACCCTGACTGCTGGGGTCTGTAGCCCTTGGATAGCCATCTCGCACAATCCGAGGGAGATTTTTAACCATTCCACACTGGGATCCCAAAAACCTGGCGTGCTGAGAAGGAGACTGCCAAAGCCAGCTACTTTGTTGAACAGCTTCACAGCCAAAGGGTGATACTAACATTGCCCTAATTCGTGAGCCGTGCGAGGAAATGCGCAAGGTTAAAAGTTTTGCCTAAGGTTGTGATGGCTTATGTGACACGCAATCCAGACTGCTAGTTATAATCACTAAATAACCTGGGATGCACACAGTTGTAATGGTTTGGAAGTCTGATACAGAAAAAAGGTTGCTGCAACATCTGCTTGTCTGCAGCCAGGAAACACAAACCAGAAGGTTCCTGTTTGATCCGCACGATGGCTTCGTTTACAGCGACTATTGCTGTTGTTGCTGGTAGATTACTTCCCCTCACAATCCTTTGCACATGTCAGTTGTTTATTACTGTGCTTGCCAAAGGCGGCGTATTCTACAAATTCAACACCTTCTGTGTAATAAACTCTTCTGTTAAATTCTTTACACCTCTTTCCACATTTCTAGCCCAAATCTTTGGGCTTAAACCTAGTTCAAAGAACTTATCTGCATTACAGAAAGTGCAGTGGGATTTTACTAAGATTAACGGTGTTAATCCCTAGTGGCTGGACAACTTCCAGTTTCTTTTATTACATTCTTCTAAATTAAAATTCTCCCCAAAGCTCTGGTGGGTACAAATGCTTCCTGCCCTAAAGAGCTGTGTCACGTCACTGGATCTCTTGTTCATCCTTCTTGTTGTACCCCCTCGGAGATGGGTTTCTGCAGAGCCCGTGGGGATCTTTGCAAAGCGTGGTGCTACATAACTGTATATGTTACTTCTCTTGAAAACTCTATTCAAAAATCTGTCTGGGTCCATAATTTGGGGGGGGGGGGTTTACTCATCATTCAGGAAGGAAAACCTCCTAACTCTTCTACCTGATCCGTTACCTTCTGCAGGTGCTTTCAAGGTGATCTACAGGCGTTATGCATGCTCCTATTATGTCACCTCAGGCACCCAGCATGGGGAACATACATAGAAAACGTGGTATTGCTCTATGGTTGGGTGCAGTAAATGCTAAATTTACTGCAACTGCTATTTTTGGTAATTCTTCTTCCCGAGGTCTCATGAAAGGGGCTGAAAATCTGAGTGTCATGAGTAATTTGACGAACACCTCAGGGTAATGAGACTTCTCAGAAGGACCCGTGGATATCCAAGTAATGAGTTAGCCAGGCCCAAGATGAGTTTTCTATTGCTTTTGCTGTTCTTTAATAACTGTTCTTTTAGGCTAGACCTGAAAGTCCTTAGTTGGGCAAAGAAGTAATATCTTCAAGCCTGAAATTTTCACTGCAATCATCTCCGAGTGCTTCCAACAGCCAAAGCGTGTTGTTTGTCTCTGGTTCTTTGATGTGGAATGGATATGCGAGGTTTTTTCTGACAGTGGGTTTCCTGCTCGTTTATGTTCTTAACAAACATATTCTTAGGACTGGCAACAAAAAGAAGAGGAAAATTAATGTCAAGATGTAATGTATCCATAGCAATAGAGGAGTACAGCCAAAGCAATTAAAATTATTTAGGCAGTGAAACTGGATTTCTTTATTAGTTAACTGTAAACGGCTTCACTGTATCTGCTTGTTATTGACTCCAAACTACATATTTAGCTAGCAAGCAGAAATGCAATTCTTTTATAAATTAGAAAAGTTAAACTGTACTAAAATTTAAGTACTCAGAGACACTTCTTTGAAAGAAAACAGCTGCTTCCAAGCCACCATGGTTTCTAAGTTGCCTTTATTCTGGCAGCTGCACTTCTAGGCTCAACAGCAGTGTGATGCCTCGAGCTTCCTGCTGTCCGGACAAGAATTCGAGAGATTGGAATCTGTTCGAATTCTTCCTGAGCAACCCGGTGCCTCTCCTTCAAAAGAAAATATTACTGCTGCTGTTTAGCCGTCTCTCTCAGTTCTCTCTGCTGCATCTTATCTCCCGTGCCGAGCCCTCAAAGGGTTGAGGAGACCATTGCAGGAGGAGAACTCTGGGCCACAGGCAGTTGTTGCCGTGGCTGTCTGTCTGTGAGTCATTCCAGGCACAGCAGAGTGGCTCAGAGTTGGAGTATTTACATGCTAGCATAAATAAAACATAAAGGAGCATTTGGCCAAGTTTCACTCTGAGAAGTTGAGGAGTCATTGTGCAGAGTTTCCACGTAGCTTTTCTTTGCAATGCAGTATTAATGCTTGGGAATGTGTTCTCTGTCAGACCATACAAATTATATAAATTCAAATTTTAAAATTATATGGTATATCAAAACCCCGTTTATACATCTTTTGTTTTCTTTTTATAAAAAGTCAATATTTTCTTTCTATCAGAGAAAAACAAAAGTTTCTCTGCAGCTTATGTGTGTACTCAGACTTCAGTGTAAAGTTTATCTTTAAGCAAGCCCTTACAATTTAAATGAGTCTGTTGGAATGTGTTTTTAAAAAATGTCTTTTGCAAAGGAAAAAGTTTCATGCTTCTGAACACTGAGCTGGGGTTTTTTAAGCTTAACAAGGTTAGTTAGCATTTGCTCACGAAATGTGCTTGAAGAAGAAGCAGCTGGCTCCCTGGAGCTATGCCTCAGAGAACTGTTGTTGTTGGATGGTTCAAAGATTGACCCAAAAACCTGCTGTGTAGTGTCTTAATACGTCTATGAATCAAGATTACTCTTGTCACAGCTATTCACTATGGCTAGACTAGGCTTTGTAAATGTAATTAATTTAACCCTGGGCTTTAGAAATGAAGGTGGTCTTGCTTCTAATTTCCTGTAACAAATACAAAGTAGGAATGCAAAGAAAATAGAAACAGACCTCGAGGAACAAGCTTTAGTCTGGTTCTTTGTCCTGTAGCTGCTTTAAAGGCTTTGTTTCAATTATAGAATAAGTATATCCACGTAAGCAATTTCTTTTAGGGCTATGGGAAAGCAAAACCTTTCTTGCCTTGTTGATTGTCTAGCAAGTTTAAAAGGGTTTTTTGTTGTCATGGCTGAGAAGCGCTCTGATGTGGGAGGCACTGGAAAATGACACATAAGAGGCATCATGTCCTATGTTGGAACTGGTAGCGATTCGTTTCCCCTGTCTCAGTTCTTGTTAGTAAATTGTAGTAGGTGATGTACTGCATCGCCTTTCCATGTGGTACCCGTGGCCTGGGAGACTAGTAAATTCCTACCTGAATGAGACTTTCTTCTCTGCCAGATGAACTCACTGAGTTTTACTGAGGATCTTGTTTTCATTTACTCTGAGCATCTGGAAGAGTATTGTAGAGGACACAAATACGACCGTTTCTGAGGAACTGCTATAATTACCTCATAAAGGAATGGTGATGCTCTTCTGGAAGGTGTAAGAAAACTTCCCATAATGGAAAATACCTCCCTCAGGATGGTTTTTATAAAGTTCCAGTTAAGATATTATCTATGCCTATAAAGAAGTCAAGGAAGGCCCTATAAAGAAATTCCAGTAAAAGCCTGATTGTGATAGAAAGCTGATGCTGAGGTTTTACGATGAACTAAAAATCCAGGAAAGATTAGAAGATTGCACTAAATCTTGTGGGCCTTGTTCTTCAAAGGATTGTTTCATCTTAAACTGCATAAAACCATGCTTTAGGTGTTTTTCGGTAAGGGTAGAGGACCATGACCTGGTGTTCATCAATATGATTTGTAACATAACGGGGTCTTGGAAGATTATGTGAAAGGGATTTATATAAAGAACTTAGGATTCTGAACATAAGCCTCACCTATTTTAAGGGACAGTGTGGTGAAGGCTACCAGGGGCAGGATAACTGGAGTCTGTGTCAGAAATCATTGGAGGAGACAAGGTCAGCAACAAAGATTAAAGGTCAGGAAAAACTAGTACAGATCCTGTATTGTGTAAACTCATTTTTTCCTAATAATTGAGGAAACAGGCTGGAAGCTGTTCTCTGAAAGAGGCTGAAAGAACTCATAATCACTAATTCTCCTAATCACTAATTCCTGTGGACTATTAGGCATACTGATATGTCTTAGAAAAGGGGAAAAGAGGCTTCCAAGTTTCCTAACTCATCAAGTACGGATATAAGACACATTAAAGTACAAAATGGGACTTACGTGCAGTGTAATAAAATTTCAGCCGCATTAAGGACTCAAAATGGAGATATAATGAAGGAACGGATAATAATTTGTATTAAATCTAGGAAAGTAGAAGCCTGCTCCAAGGCACCGTGTTTGGCACGGCACCGTTTTGAGTGTCAGTGGGGTTTTAGCTGCCATGGGAACATACCCTGCTGCAGAGGGTGGGAGAGAGAAAGAAGGGGAAAGGAAGAAGAATTTATAGGGTTAATAACTTCTCTGTTTATATAATTAAAGCTCACAAGTTAGCAGAAGACACAGGATTTATAGCCTGTCTCAGCTCAAGCAACTGCACTGTGAACCAGTTACGTTCTTCACCTTTACACAAACTTGCAAATAAACGCCATTTCAGTAGCCATAACCTCGGGAGAGGAAAAACATAGGGGCGGAATGAAGTTCACAAAATTCTCCTTTCATTGTGGCAAAGGACTTGACTGGGTCTCCCGTGCAATTGTCCTCTCCTTTAACGGATCTTTTCATTCTGTTTTTACATCACGTTGACCGGGACTTTGCCCTGAGGCTTTTGGGGAGCAGGGTGTACCGGGCATACCAGGAAGGACCAGTGTCTTGATGGGAAAGCCTTGTGAATCACCTGTTCAGCCTACATCCTATCTTCTCCCATGAAACCACCACCCCTTCTTTTTTGTTTTTGTTTGTGGTCCATTCCCCCTTGCAGTCTTGATTTTCCTGTGAATGAGCAACTAAGATCAGGATTTTTTTTTTTTCTCTTCCCAAAGCTTTGTCACGTGCCTCATCAAACTCGCAGCAACTTACAAAGAAAAATACCCCAGGGAGGGTTTCGATGCTCTTCAGGATTTCCAGCTAGAGCACCCGGCATCTTTGCTTTGCTTGTGTGCCCAGTGTACCGGAGTGGATAGGAGGGGAGAAAGGAAGAAAAAAGTGAGGAGGTGGGGGAGGAGGATGGGGGGGAGACAAATAGCAAGTGCTCAGGCAAAACAAGAGACAAAACAAGTTTCCCCACCCCTACGCTTTTTCCTTTCTCTACCTCCAGTATAAGATGTACCATCCCTAGATGGGGTAATTTCTGAGAGGTGGTTTCCCCCTCCAATCTTTCCTTCTTCTAAGCTGGGACCAGTGCCCGTGCATGCCTGTATGGGTATGCCTAAGCGATAGAGGGAGCTTACCTACGAAAGCTGGTAGGCACCATCTCTGGGATTTCTACTGCCAGGTAAGATTTGGTTTTTCTTCTCTTTGTTGAGTCGCCTTTCAGAGAGGATGTCCTTTAGCTGGGTTCATGGGTACACAGTCTCCGTACCGGTCTCCTGCGTCCACCTATTCTAGTAAGTGCAGCTCCTACGCCTGCCGTCTGACACACAGTAAAAGCATGTCTGAGGAGGCTTACTGCAAAGCGGAGGAGTTTCCAGTGCGGGGAAGGACGTTTTTTCATTGCCTGGAGTTCGAATGAGTGGAGGGGCACTTCAGGAACTGCCTGGTGGCGTCTCAGCCCACCGCGTGCGTGCTCAGGGATGGGATCATCTTTGGACCTGAAGATAGGATGCAGCCCCACCCAAGCTGCGTTACCGGTGAGTTATTGGGCGTGTTCTTGGTGGGATACAAAGCAGGGCTGCTAGAGAGGGCTCCTGCACCCTGGACAGCTGCAGCCAGGAACATAAGGAGGAGTCAGAGCCCCAGTTGTGCCCCAGTGACCGGCAGGGAGAAGGTGTGAGTGTGGCCAGCAGCTGTCCTTCAGGCAAAGTGGCACTTGCCTGGACTTACTCAGGTGTTGTAGTTGTGATGAAGTTTGTAAGGATCTCTTCGCTTCGGAGCACCCTTTTCAGTGTCTTTCCTCCCTGCTTGAACAAACGGTGATCAAATCCTGCCCACTATTTATCTCAGTACTCCTACAAAGGCAATTTTATAGTGGAACTTGCTTGGTTTGATTTGATTATTCCCAAGCGTGGTGGTAAAACACCGTGTTCTTCCCTCCTTTAGCATCACAGAAACCAAAATGTCTCTGGTTTTGATGGCTCCTGCTTTAGTCCTGTCCAAGAAAACCTCTGTTCTGTACATCTGTTTCTGGGACGATAGTACAGAATACATTATCAGAATTAGATTCCATTTTCACTTATATACCTACTCCTTGACTATCGTGAAGGAGCGCAGCTTTTTTAGGGCAGAAAACTGCCTTATACAGTGCTTTATTCAGAGACTTGCTTTCTTAATCTCTGTTAAAAGTTACAAAATTATTCAGAATAACTAATCCATGGGAACTCCATCGAGTAAATGTAAAGTAAATCTTCAGAGATCCTCGAAGATTTCAGAGTGCCCTGCAAGGTTCAGAAGATGCTACCTGTGATTAGGAAATACTCTTAGATGGTATTTGGTTGAAAGAAGAGCAAATGTATTGTCTACGTGTACACATTTAACTGTTTATGCTTTGGTGCACTCGGTTTTGTTCTCCCCAAGTGGTTATTTGCTTATATAAGAGCTGAATATCTTTACAGCCAGAAAACCTACTTTTTGGAAGATAGTGTGCAGGTTTAATAATAATGACTGATAAAACCAGTCACAATGTTTTTATCATTGCAAGTACTACATGGTAAAGATACATACTTAAAACAACAAGCAAATCCAAATCTAAATCTTCTGCCAAGGTAATCGTTGCTCAGGTTTTATTTTTAAACTGTTAATAAATAGAGAAAATGCACTTTTACCCACATAATATCATCCTTTAGTTGGGAGTTGGTCTCCAATAGATCTAACTTTAAGAAGTGTGTGTGTGTGTGCGCATACATACACCCAAGCATAGACAATTCTGCAGTTATGTATGAGTTAGATCACGTAAAGAATGCATAATTATATACACCTCAACTATGTGGACGCACATACACGTGCGCACATATGCATGGAGGCTGCTAGGTACAGAAGGCTTGAATTTAGCACTGTAGCCATGAGAGGGTTGAATTTGGCCCAGAGTGTTTCAGCAGTGATAAGGTGATTGCATTTATGTCGTCTTTTTAAAGCACAAGATAGAAAACAGAGAACAAAATCGACTTTTCTTAGACAAGCAGAGAGCCCCAGACTGACTCTTTCCAGCGAAGCTGGTCCAGTAACCTGACCTCATTGAAATATGCCGCTATGTAGGATTACATTTTGCTGGCATTCCTACCGTATCTGGGAAGTAAAATCTGACACAGACTATCTGTCCTCATGTTTCATGGCACTGCAGAAATATGGTATCCAAGATACATCGAAAACCAAAGGCTGTCACTATAGCCAAGTCCATAACAGACCAGCCAGTAATCTGCTTCAATAAAACCAGAGCTATCTCTGACCTTCCAGTGCAGTTGGTAGTGTATTACAAATAATCCCAGTGTAATACCAACAGCACCAAAAAGTATTTGAGTGGCATAGGGCAAGTTTGTGACTAGAGTGAAACACTCATATTTTTGCTGGTTGCACAAAAGAGGAAAGAGTAAAGATAATATTGCGGTGGTCTGTGGTGCCACTGGGCACACTGCTCTGCTCTGTATCTTGTGTTAAGAGTTTCCCTCTGGGGCATTGTCAGGGCAACCAAACTGATGCCCTGAGATATATGGTTGCAAGTTGCTCTGGGCCAGAACACTACTGACCTCCTTAGAGCTGTGCCATAGGAACATCTGGGGATATGTTAAAGCCTGTAAAACTTGTACAGCTCTTAGTCCTTCCTAGCATGCTTCCATTTGACATCCAGAGTCAGATAATAAACAGTAATAGATTTTATACTGTAATAATTTTTTATATTGCTGAGTATAAGTTTTGTTTAAGTACCGCTGTCCATTTGAGAGTTGTACCAACTCAGCATGGCGTGAACTTGTATGCTGTTGTCAAGCATCAACGCGTCGTATTCCAGCTCCACCCCTCCACGGCATTTTTTTTGGTCAGCCCTGCATATGAGGTGCAGTGGAAGAGGCTGTGCAGGCCCCCTGTTCCTTTGCTGGACTTTGTCTTGTTGAAAATTGCTTTTCTCAAAGATAAGGACAATTCACTTATCTGTGTTTCAGATTTTCTTTTTTTTTTTCATTATGAGATTGCTGTAGTAGTAATAATATGCAGAGCATTTCAGACCTTAAGCTAAAGGCTATTTGATGTGCTTAGATGGCAGCATACCTTATATGAGTGTCATGCCCATGCTCAGAAGTTTGAATGAATTTATCCTCACGTGAGTGCTGTGAGGTACATGCTGTCATTCCCCATTGTACAAGTTCAGAAGTGGGGCATAGAGAGATGATGTGACTTTTCCCAAGATCGTAAGAAAGTCAGAAGTAGAGTGGGAACAGGTTATAAGTTTTCTGCATCAACCACAAGCCATTCTTATTTCATTATTGTTTTTTTAAAAAACTGTATTCTCATTAGTGCTGACAAGGAAATAGATTAGAGTTCCTGTCAGGGAATGAGCACGAGGAATTTGCATGAGCAAATCTTAGCATCTGCGTATGCTTTTGTTATTTTCACTTACTTTTCTGGAAATACAAGCACCTAGTGCACAGACTCTTGAGAAGCCATGAAAACACATGTATGTCCAGGTATAGACACGTACACAAAAAAGCCATGTATTTTTTACTTGTGTAAGACCTGGGTCTTTAGACAAATGTAAAAGAAGTTCTCCTATTCTTATTTTCAGCCAGCAGTTCTATAAAACACTGTGCTGCTTTAAAGTGAACACAGAAGCTGATTTCATAAATATTTTCAGATCTGATTTAGAGATTGAAATTAAGAACAAAGAAGTATTGCAGTATGTAAGTAGAGATTTAAGAATTACTGCTATCTTTTGTTCTCGAAGTGCAGTATTTAGGTTTTCTTTACTTCTTTGTATTTACCTGCAAAGAAGCAAATTCCCATTTTTCCTGTAACAATTGACCACTCAGCCCTAAGGCTCTATCTAAAATGGTAAAGGGAACTAAACCTCTTTATTCTTGTGTAACTCATTAGCCAACATCAGATGATTAGAGCTAATGTTTCAATCTAAACCAATTCAAGTCCCTCATTAATGGGGCTAGACTTCCTTCAATCTAATTACTTAATGTCCCAGATATATGGGAAATTCAGAGATCAACTCTGAGAAATCTCTGCAGACATGGTCACATCTGAAAATGCAAATTTACATATAGGCTCCAGAAATGTTGTTGAAAATGTTAACAAACCTCATTTAGCCTGCGGTAATGCTTGGTCAAATGTTCAAAGAAATCGCGTTGATGATAGCTGGAGAATGAAGATGACAACTGTTTGCTGAGTATGATTTAATCTTCATTATTATAGGCAAGTGGATTGCAAATTTCCATAATTAAACATCCAGTGCACTGGTCAGATTCTGTTGTGGTGTTTGATAATTGCTGTTACGGAGAAAACAGTACAGCGGGGTGTTGCTGTCACATGACGAGCTTTTGAGGCTGAGCTAATAGGATGCCCTTTTAAAATGCTCTCCATGTTTTCTGGTTTAGAGGCAGGGGATATCATCATGGAGATTTCATCAAAAGAAAATACTCAGTTTTTCTCAAACACCACAATCCTGCCTGTTGACCGGTCTTCATTCAAATCTGAATCTTCCGCATCCAAGGAAAAACAGTCGTGTTGTGGAGGTATAAAGGTAGAGTAAGAGTTTTTGAATATTCCAGTAGGGACTTAGAAAACCTCTTTTTTTGGTGAGCTCTCCCTTTTAAAATTCTGATTATGTCTTGCTGAGTCAGTATGAAATTATGAAAGATATTTCTAAGTCACGATAAAAGTCTGCTTCAGATCTGTATTTGCCTAACGTTTGGCAATAGTCAAATACAACGTGTTGGTTGAGGCTTGCAGGTTATGAGATCTTCAAGGATCATCCTGAAAGGTCACTCTATAGTCCTTACTGTACAACCCTGTTTTCCTGAAGTTAAGAACAGAGTACAGGCAGACAGGTGCCACAGGCAGCAGTTACTACAGATTACTTTTTAAAGATTGTAGCCATGGTAGTCTTCTGGGCTCTGAAAAATAATATTTGTATTATGGCTCACGTGTTTTCAGTGCTGTATTATTTAAGTATTACTGTAATAGTCCTGATTTGAGACAATTTTGCGTGAGGTGACTTCGAAACAAAATTGCAGAAGTGTTACCAGTGTATCTGCATTTTTCTCACCCATGAGAAGTACCTCCTTGAGGCAATGGAAGTTCACCGCTTTAAGCCTCACAATGTAGCTGTACCTACCTGACGGTAGGACTGCTACACCTTGNAGTGTATCTGCATTTTTCTCACCCGTGAGAAGTACCTCCTTGAGGCAATGGAAGTTCACCGCTTTAAGCCTCACAATGTAGCTGTACCTACCTGACGGTAGGACTGCTACACCTTGGAGGAGTATTCCTCCCTGTATGGGACATTCGGGTACAGGAGGCAGCATGATGCTTTGCCTACTGTCTCTACCTGCTTTCCGAAGACGGGTTGTAAAATACCAATGCTCTCTTGGGTGAGGTCTCAATAAATCAGCATACAACGGTGAGATGAGATTGTTTGAGTTATATGGAAAATGAGCCTTTGGCCTTGCCCAGTTCTTTTCATCTTGCACAGTGTCTCTCTCTCTCTCTCTCTCTCTCTCTCTCTCTCACACACACACACACACGCATGCACGCCCCTACTTTTCAGATGCTAATCGAGCTCCAAATACAGTCAATGACTTCAGCAATAGTTGACCTGAAGTCTATAAATTATGCCAATGTCTGGTTAATTGAGTCTGATGATGCTATAAAAATGTTTTGATTCCTGAATATTCTTCTTGGTTTTGTCTGATCCTGTAAAGTCCCAGAAATGTGTGCTGTTTTGAGATACAAGATGCTGTGTATTAATTAGATTTGAAGCATAGTAGTAATTCCATCATTGTTCTTCCATTTGCTGCAACAATAATCCGATTCCCTCATTGAATAAACATTCAGTCACAGATTAGCCAGTCAGGAATCAGCTTATTAGCTCCAAAAATAGAAAAGCGATAATATTTCTTCCCAGTTTCTCTGTTCAAAAAATCTGTGGCTTCTGGAAACCAAAACCAAAATTATTAACCTTTAGAATACCAAAATAATATGCAGATTCAACGGGTTATTTTTACCAACTGTGAGCTTTCCCATGTGTTACTATTGCCTTTCTTAACCAAAACGATGTCTTGAAATATCTGCTTACAGCCATTGACGAACCACAGAAAAATGTGAAATCGTGTGCACCTTTCTGTCCGAGCTCTAAATCAGGAGTGTTTTTCCACCGCTGTACATGGTCTCCATCCCCCTCCTGGGACAGCTGCAAAGCCGGTGGAAGTACTCGTGCCGAAGACAGACAGAGGCATTTGGATCTCTAGATTGACCTATATGATTTTCCTGTGAAAAATCGTATTTGCTTTCACATTGCTATTTAAAATCCAAGGGCATAAACACACAGAAAATGTAAAACGTTATGGAGATGTTTTCACTAGAGAGCTCTTTGAGAGCCCTCACTCTGGGAAATAAGCACCAGATAGGTACTGTTTATTTACCCAGAAATGTTTCTGAAGGAGGAATAACCAGCACTGGGTAAAGTGTCTTGAATGTGACACAGAGATATATGTGAACCTTAACACAAGAATTTGCGTTCAACAGCTCTGCCAGTGTTATTACCAATGTGCCTTGTCAAATGAGATGTTGTAAGGAGTGTTGCACTGGAGGTGAGCACATGGTTCAGAGCACCTGCTTACTGGAAGTGTCATTGCCCGGGAAGCAGGCCTAAGGAGAGTGGGACAAGGGTCTAGACCTGTCTTTATATGAAACATTACTGTGTCTTTTAAGTTCTGGTTAGGGCTCGGGGGTTTTTTTCAACACCTCTTACAAAGAGCATCCCTATGTGTTCAGTCGACACAACTTGTATCTGAAGGTAGAAAGCCATGTTGTGATTTCCGTTACGAACTGCACGGTGCTGAGTATCCCTGGCAATCATAAACTCAGCAAGGCTGCTTTCACCGAAGGCAAATTTAAGCAATAGCTCTGCAGGAGTGAAACAATTGGTGCTAAGGACCCTGCACTCCCACTGTACGCGTTTCAGGGTGGGGAGTTACTTCAGACCCAGCTCTAGTCTTGTCCCAGAGACTGAAGAGCCACGAGCTGTTGAAGTGAACGCAGCGCCCTTCTGGAGCACGTATTCAGGTTTAAATTTGTGTAAAAGGGATTCAGTCTGCATGTTTGCAGTATGTACAAAAGCACAGCGAAGAAGGTGTGCGTTTCATTTCCAAAGCTTGCTCCTGATTCAGGCTAACTCACTAAAACAGATATAGGGATAACTAAGAGAAAATAACTGTCTCTGCAAAACAAAAGGACAAGAGAAGGTTGTCCCCCAGCAAAATGCTGTGTGTGCTTAAAAGAAAAATGTGTGTATTAGAGCTTGCAACAGTTCTGGTGGGTAAAGAATGAGCCTAGAAGAGAATTTTCTGGCAGATCACGGTCGACTCGTGGAGCCGCGTAGCAGGAGACAGCAACTTCTTCCTCCTGGCTACCCCAGGGCTTCAGTGGGAACATCTTACCAGAACAGGGCTCTAAAATCCAGCCGACTTCAAAAGTCTCTGTTAGAAAATGCCCAAATAACAACTCACCTCCCCACAAAGTCAGACTCTTATTGTTATTGCGTAAGAAAGATACCTCCTCCTTAGAGAGATCAGGAGGGTGATACTTGTCTCTGTCTTTCAAAGCATCTGGACATTTGGCATTTACCTGAAATTAGCAGTGCCTGATAGCCAGTTCAGTTTATATCATTATTGCTCGTAAGAAATGGACAAACTTGCACTCTAGCATTTCATAAAAAGTAGGAGAAATATTGTTGTGGTTATTTGGGAAAAGAAGAGGTGGGAATGTAAGATTTGTTTAAAAATAATTCACAAAGTAAAGCCTTCTGTACTGCCTGGTTTTAATCACTGTCAATTTCTTTCACAGATATTTCTTGGTGCGTTGTCTTTTGTTTATTTTGCTAAAGCACTGTCGGGAAGTTATCTAAAAAGTACTATCACACAAATAGAAAGAAGATTTGATATCCCTTCCTCTTTGGTTGGAGTTATTGATGGCAGTTTTGAAATTGGTATGTGCTGTAGAAACCCGTTTTTGTTTTCAGAAAAAAAAACAGTGATGCAATTTGTTGTGAAAAATGATTGTATGACTCTCCTTGAACCATTAAAACTGATCGAGATTCACCTGGTAAAAATCAGCATGTCTGTCAGTATGATTATATTGGATTGGATAGGGTGGCTATTACAAGCAATTCGACATAGTCCTAAACATGCTGTAATTTGATAAACTCAGTGTCTGGCTAATTAATACTAATAGAAATTTTGACTGTTGGATGAGAATTTACCTGCACCTATTTCCGCTTTCTCTCTCCTTTTGTCAGCAGTCGACCTCCCCCACAAGCGTTTGCCCTTTGTGATTTATTAAGCAGCAAGAGTACAAGCCTCTGACTGTAATCTACAGTTGTTGTCCAGTCCCATCCCCTTCCTCCTTGCACTAAGGTTTCCAGCGTGATGTTGTCACTTGTGATTTCAGATAATTGAATTTATGTCATGGGGGTTCAGAGGACTGTGGCATTCGCAGGAATGAAATCTCAGCCTAAATGTATAAAGCTCTGTTTGATTCCTCCTTTTCCTGCTTTCCTGGATATTGTTCTCTTCAGCTGGCAGAGTCCTCCTCTTTTCCAGCTGCTTATCCAGAAGTTTATGGCTTTCTTATCATGGAAGGCACTGAGCTCCTGCAAGAATGCCTGGAAAGAGGGAAAAACACCAACCCCACATGATCAGCCCTCTCCCACGAAATCGCTTTATATACCACACACTAGGAATAGTTATTTTAGGGGATCTCTTACCAACAAGACGTAAAACTCAGTTTTCCTTTTGTACTCTCAAAGGGAACCTCCTAATCATAATTTTTGTAAGCTACTTCGGAGCGAAGCTTCACAGGCCAAGAATAATTGGAGCAGGCTGCTTAATTATGTCAGCTGGAACATTCCTAATTGCGATGCCCCAATTCTTCATGGGACGGTAAGTGCAAAGCAATCAGTATTTTCCAGCTGGGCTACGCACACTGAATGTTAGCACGCTTAAATATTTAGACATTGATTGTGAAGATGCTCGTAGAAATAGGCATATGTGGATGTGGTTACTTGATTTAATATTTGCTATTAAAAGACTTATTACTGCAGAGCAAATAATTTAACCTATATGCTGATCTCAGTGGTAATCAACTTGCAGTTTCACTAGTCCGTGATTTTGATCAGTCACATTTCGACACAGTTGAAGAACTGTTGAAGCTTCAGTGATGAAGTAATGACTAAACTCGGGAACACAATCTGGGTATCAAACACAAGCCAGAGTATACACCCACTGTCTGATAATCTTAGTGCAGATTCATGTATCGTAGCAGAGCAAAGTGTCTGTTTTAAACTGAAATGCACCACTGTGACACAGAGAGAACCAAAGGGACAATTTTCATGTACTACTGCAGTGTAAACCGAGTTCCATTTATCCCCTGTAAGCCATCATTGGCAGCACTGGATGCCAATGAAATCTGCGTTTTAGTACTATGGGCCTATCTTCCATGGTAGTAACAGATCTGTTTGCTTTTCCTTGTAAGTTGAGACAGTAAAAAACAACTTTGGTTTATAAACAGATATCGGTATGAAAGATTCCCTTCCACCATCAACTCGACTATTAGCATCTCTCCATGTGTGCAGGATAAAAGCCAAACTCCACTCTCAGCCTTGGAAAAGTCTCAAGAAAAAATAAATGCAGGTGAGCATAACCTCTTTAAAATATTGTGATAAGCATAATAAAATACATCAAAAGTCTCCCAAACTCTCACGCAACTGTTTATTAGAATGCAAAAAATAGTACATGGGAATCAGACAAATCTTTCCCACAGAAAAGACAGATCTACTGGCGGTGGAAAATTTATCAAAAATAAATCCATAACTGCCACTATCCTCTGCTAAGATGTTTTTTCAGGCTGCAGCGTTTCCTCCACTCTTGCTGCCTCCTCCAGCAACTTTCTGCAGCTTCACGTCTTGCAGGCGTACCAGACAATCTCCCATGGGGACCTTGGAAAACCATGGTCTTCCTTCAACTGGGAAATGTGCCTTTGGATCCTCACCTTACTGGAAATAGCTGCTTGGGCCTCCCAGCCTGCAGACCCCCCCCTTCTCGTTTCAATTCTTGCCTGCCAATGCCGTTTTGCACACTAGGAGGGTGTCTCCCCTCTCGTGGGCAAGGAGCCTTCCTCCTTGATGCTTGGCTGTGAATAACCTGTAGATGAGCAAATCAGTGTCACAAAATGCGTGCGTGTGCTTGCATCCTCATACCTGTGGTTTAGATGTGGCTGGTAGTGCTCGCTATAGCCAATGTATCCCAAATGTTTCTATTAGGAGATCCCAATTTTGGTTAGAAGGAAGTGAAAAAGGGTTCTGAAATGGAATGTCCCGTCAAATTTATAAGACTGGCCAACGTCTAATATCTTTGGTTGAAGCAGTTCATGTCAAACATGTGTCCATCTCAAGATGATTAGGTTAAAATTGCTATCCTCACTCCCAGAAAATATTTTTCAGTTTTCACAATGGTTTTCCCACATTAGAAGTATTTTAGAAGTCCTGTGCTTTCAGTGTCAAAATGTTACGTAATACACATCATTGTTGTCTCTCTTGTGATGTATCCAGGATGTGAAAAAGAAGCAGGCTCTTCCATGTGGATCTATGTTTTTCTGGGAAATCTTTTGCGTGGAATAGGTGAAACTCCTATCCAGCCTCTGGGAATTACATACATTGATGATTATGCCATCGAAGAGAATGCTGCCTTATACATTGGTAAAATAAATAATTAGTTTATTTTTCCAGATGGATTTTTCCCTGGAGAAACCTGAGTCATTCAGAGTAATGGAATAAGTGTTATTGAATTAACTTGCCCTGACTGTTTCGTTTGCATCATTTCCAATATTAAAGTTTATTTAATAGTCATGTACACTCAAGTGACCAAGTTCTCTTTTAATTACACCAGCACAGTTCCATTACCTTAATTTGAGGAAAGAATTTGACCTTAGGTTCCTGCTGTTACCCTAATCTTCCTAATTCTTCTGGATGTGAACTGCTGGGCCTCTGTGCACATTCAGTTCTCTGGAAAGTGATAAAAAACATGTACTCTTTCAAGCACTTAACATAGAATTTCAGCAGGCACCCAAAGCATTCCCTCCAGATTCAGGTAGAATTATAAACAATAGTGCTGAGGCTCTGAAAATTTGGTATCACTGTTTTCTTGTTGTGTTCATTGTCTGAAGACTTCTACACATTCACCTGAGATATTACCAAAAACTCCTTTCCCACCAGCATCTTGGTCTTGACAAGTTTCCAATCTGGCATAAGGGAAAAACTCAGGTTCTCTCTGTAAAAGATTCAGTCTTCTCAGATTTCCAGATAAATTTTGCAAATTCAAAACATGCAGAAGATTTGGCTGAGGGTATATTGAAACATGTTAATACTGGGTACCAAACCAAAGTGATGTTTCAGCCTATTTGGAGCCAACCACAACTTGAAGTGACAGGTTAACTTAAATAATTGACATTTGCTTTCCAGTTACTTTAGTCCACTAAAGAGTTTCTAGCAATGTTAGGTTGGTACTATTACTGAGTTTAGACCATTAAGTTCCCTGACCTTTTTTTCTTTGGGCTGAATGTCATTCTTTAACCGGACAATAACAAACAAAGTCGAAGTGTCAGTGTAGTGGGGGAAATTTCATTGTTGGGTTTTTTCTTCTTCTAAATGTTCTAACTTGTGCAGCTAATGTGCCAGAGAGCACAGGCTAGCTCAGTATTTTAAGACTATATCACTTGGTACGCATCGCATGTCATACTTTGTTGTTCGGTGCAGCAAGAGCCAGTGCTCCTTTTAACTTCGGAAGCGTTAACAGTCCCCTGTTTTCTATTGCAGGCTGTGTACAGACAGTTGCAATTATAGGGCCGATATTTGGCTTTCTTCTAGGATCCCTGTGTGCCAAACTTTATGTTGACATTGGCTTTGTAGATCTGGGTAAGTCAGAAAAATCAGGTTTAAACAAATCCAGTCAGGCTCCAATATGCCTATTTCAGGCCAAGAACTATCTAGTTATCTTTTAGGCATAAGGGGCTAGCGGGGTAGAGTGGGCACTTTATGAAATGAAAAGGATGACAGCAATGCAGCGCCCCATGCAGAAAAGGCTAGTGAGAAGGATGGGTATGGAGGAAGTAGGAGGCCTGACTCTTCCTCAGCCCCAGCAGATCTGCAGCTGGTGCCTCCAGGGAGATGCCCTGGTGAGGAATCACTGAGGGGACAGAAGGCACCAGGAGGAGGCAGAACTGAGGCTCAGGATCCTGCCAAGCGCTGTGCGTGTGCACTCTGTAGTACACTGTCATTGCCTAGAAAAGAGGTCTTGCAATGGGTACCAGGGATCCTGATTCTCTTCCTGCCACAGAAACACCTTCCACCCCATTTTTCCCTGACACACTTATGCAGAACAACTCTGCTAGGAGCAAGAGCTTGGCCACTTGGACTACCCCACGTCCCGGCCCTTGCAGAGTGTCTGCGGACACGTGAGCAGCTCGGTTGGGGACCCCGTGGCGTCAGGGGAAGGCTGCTGCTGCGTCACAGGAATCAGGAAACCCTTATTGCTGCTCCACAATCGCTCTTGTAGCGCTGATAGAGACACAGGGTGCAGCTAAACCTGGTGGGGGGCGGGGGTTGGACTCCTCTGGAGAAAGTCCCTGCAAAATCACCTTCCTTGTTATCAGCAAACATTCCCAAAAAGCATTTATTTGTTTCCCCTTTTTTTTTTTTTTGCTTTCTCCAGACAGTGTAACGATAACTCCCAAAGACGTGCAGTGGGTGGGAGCCTGGTGGCTGGGTTACTTAATAGCAGGTGCGATTAGTGTTCTGGCTGGCATCCCCTTCTGGTTCCTGCCAAAGCACCTCCCGAAAGCAGAGAGCAGAAAGGACTCCAGTACCTCTTCCGAGCAGTCAAAGTTCATCACTGAGGATAACAAGGAGCAACACAAATCTTACCAACAAGTGAAGATCGCTGAGATGGCGAAAGGCGAGTCACTGGAGTTTCTTTCCTGACTATTGAGTTTCTCTCTCGCTAGCTTTTATATTTTCTGCTTTCTGAGGCCTCAGAACTACTTTTTGCCCTCAGATGTCGCTCTCGACCTAACTAGTATGTACAGAAAGGGTCATGTCATTGTTGCCTGGACCTGCTCTTGCACGGAGAATTTCTCCAGATGAGATTCGTAAAATTATACTAGTGGCCCCAGAAGACATCATGAAACTGCAAAAATACTTCATTCACAGATCTCGACTGTTGCAGAAGTGAGGGTCAAAAATAGGACAATCATCTCAATTTCTGCTAAACATTCTTTTTTTAAGGTCATTCATTAGAAAAACGCACACAAAAGCTGATCAGAATAAGGACGGACACAGACTAGCTACAGTATTTTAGGGACTATCTGGATTTAGACCCGAGCTGTTTTGCACAATTACGTTTCCTTGGCCCTACTTTGCCGAAAGGACTTTCCCTCAGTACTTGAATCAGTAATTCAACATGACTGTGTTCTGCTGAGCTCCCTCTGCCCTCAAACTAAGCTAAAACATGCTGTGCCGGTTGAGGACACACAGAAACCAAATCAATCCTGGTTTATGAGCAAAAGAAGGTATCTAAAATAAGATGGCTCTTCTGGAATATTAATGCTTAGTATTTTACTCCACCGTTCCCTCACCCAGAAATGGGGCTGCTCTTAGGAGCGTCATGGGACTTTATGGATTCCTTCTGAAATGTCCTGCAGTCCTTCTCTGGAAGGTGCAAACATGTTGCAAAGCATTATTCATAGCATTTGTTCTCTCTCTGGCCTGGCTGTCATTTCCACTGGTTTTTTGTCTTGCAGAATTCTTGCCATCAGTGAAGAACCTCGTTGGGAATCCAGTTTACATTCTGTATTTGTGTGCAAGTATCGTTCAGTTCAATTCTTTAATTGGCATGGTGACATATAAGCCAAAGTACATCGAACAACAGTACGGGCAAACATCTTCAAAAACTAATTTTGTTATAGGTAATGCTATATCTGCTTTTTGATGCCTTAAAGACGGACATTTTAGGAGTGGCATATATATACATATGGGGAAAACAGGATTTTTTTTTTAGGTTATGTTTATTTCTTCTCCTTCTTTGTCTGGCTTTAAGTAGTAGCTCATAGAAGGGAAATTCTTTCATTCCTGTTTTAGCACTAGTTAGCTCTGAGTTTATCTAGGTAAGTGTTACTGCAAAAGATTTCACGATTCGATACTTTATTTCCCGTTTTACTGGAAATTTAAAAAATAATGTATGTACATCACAAGACAATAACTGAAAAGATAATTAATTTTGAAATGCTTTACGTAAATCTGTCATCAGACAGATCTATTCCCTTGCTGGCTTCCCACTTATTTCAACGCAATGAAGATCAACTCAGCGAGTGCTAAAGGACTGACCACAGAGTAGCTGTGATATTGCCAGTGACTTCTTACTTTCAGAAGAGGTTGGTGTGAAATAAAAGGAAGTCAGTGTCATATCAGTGATCACATTAAAAACTTAACAATATCTCAGTGCAGTACTGGTGAAGGAAAAATAGGTATTTCTGCCCTGGTTGTACCTAAGAGCCTTTCTCTGCTGTAAAGTTAGTCTCCCAAGCCCTCCCGCACAGCATGAGAGAGAGATGCTGCTTCTGCCTTTGGGTATCGAGGTGGCCATTTTTGGAGATGGTGAACTTCGCTGCCCAGCTGCTGAACCTGCAGGCTTGGGTTCAGCTCCTGAGGTCCAGGGATTCAATAGCATTAGACAGCAAAGAGGTTTACATCCATGCCATACAGAGGAAACTGCCTTGTTTCAGAGCGGCATTAGTTGCACAGCAACAGCTGTATATATATGCAGAAAAGCTGTATTGATCCATTGTGCTATGTTAATTCCTTAAAGATAGAAGCCGGAATTTCCTGGCACAAAACTCCTCAAAGCAAGGAGAAATCTTCAAGCATAGTCGATGGCCAGAGAAAGTCCAGAAAACAATCCCTACATTCAGTACAGTACTCCTCATTGTATTTAAAGATTTTCTGGAACTAAGCTTTCAGGTATGTGCAAACCGAGTGAGGATTAAGATCCATCTGATTTCACAAAGCACAGGGACTATATCCAACAGAGAATGTGTGATGGCTTGGCTAGAGAAGGATCCTGGCTGAGTGGGCATCCCTGCAATAAGGTGTTTTTCCTTCGTCCCTTTCTCTCCCAATCCGCCCTTGCTAAGAAAGCTGAGGGCTCGCTAGAACTGGCGCATAGTATTTCCCTTTCCCTAACTCTTTTCCTATTTCTTCCTCCTTTTTGTTAAACAATTTCTAGCACAATCTCTTGGATAGCTATCAGAATTGTCGGAGCAATTTGAAGCGCTATAAAAAAAATCAGCTGGAGGACATAAGAGGGTATTTTTCAGTGGTCACAACCCCCGGAATACGCAAGAAAGTAAAATGGCTCCTGCTGTGTTTGTATGATTTTCCTTAAATACACACACTTGGCTCACCCCCTGTCAAGATGCCAGTGTCAAGCAACCGAGTTATCTGTAAGGCTGTGAGACAAGTGCACGAACACTTGGGGGTGCGTAGGAATGGGCAGGCGGAGCGTGGGTACTCTCTGATGCATCCCACAGCCCTCGGTTCCAGTCCCAGTCCCTTTTAAAAGCGAAAGAGGACAGGAAAATCTGTTATATATTGACTCTTAATTTACATATGCTGCCTTTAGGATGCTGCTTCTAAATATCCTGAAGTACAATTTTCATGTATGTGCAGAGTGAAAAATGCTGCCCCAGTGAAGCTTCCTGAACCTCGTCAGTAACTGAACTGGGCTCATGGGCTCACAGCCAAGATACTGACTCCTAGGTTTGCTAGACAGAATAAGGCTTTTTCTACATCAAACATACCTACTAGCATCTCTTCTATGCACTGACTTTTTCCATGTGTACAGGTGGATCAAACATTGACCCCAGCCAGAAATTTAAGGGATCCCAGTGCGCTTCCTGGCAGGCAGATGTCGTAAACTGGTGCTTTATACCAAGTCATTTGAAATCATGTTATAATATCTCCAGTCCCCTGAACAGACTTCTGAAACTTCATCTGCTGTATGAATGCATGTGTGCTTTGGTGCTTGCTTGTTTCGTACGCTCGCTCGGCCCAGTATCGCGAGGTGTCAGCGTGGATTGAAAGCTGCAAACCGCATACACAGCCCTGTGCAAGGGAGGAGTTTAATGTGCTAGAACTGCCTGGTAAAGCTGGGAAAAACATTTTCAGTAAGAATGACATCCAGCAAAGGGCACCTTGCTTGACAGCACAGTATCGTTTACAGTGATCTCTATTTATGCCTTTTTCACATGTACTGAACGGGATTGTTTTTGGTCTTTTTGTCCATGCCTATCAAGATGGACACTGCTTTGAGCAAAGCTGTCCAGGTAAGGATTAATGGTCACCCGGTTTTACACGTTTCCTTCAGTGCTCTTCCACTTGATTGCCTGAAGCCTGATAAAAGAGGGCCCATGGGGTGTACCTCTTTCTACTGTTGCAAGAGTCACCTAACGGAGTGTTTCAACAACCAAAACCAGAGAAATTCCATAACTCTCCCTGGCACAGGGACGATGACATACCACTGGCTTTCTCCCTCTCGGAGACTTCTCTAGGGGTTTATGCTTAATGGCTGAATCAAAACAGAAAAAGCAAGTCTTGCTCCAGATTTCATAACACTGTAGGTAAAACTGAATTTTCCCTCTAGGAACAAGCGGTTCAGGCTCCTCCTGTCAGTGAAAAAGGGAAGGAGAGGAGCTGCCTTGGAAAGCCGGAGTGAGGCAGCCCCATAAAGTGGCCCCTGTTGCTCCTACTGTGCCTATATGGGTGAAGGACACAGGGAAGATCTATAGCAAAGTCCCAAAGTGTGCGGTGGGACTGTGGCTGTCTTGATTGCCCTAAGCAGCACGATACCCCAGGTAACTTTGTCCCCAGAGCAGGTCTTGTGAGAAATAACACCAAAAGTGTTTGAATTAACACTACAACGATCTCTCCACTGACAAATTAAAGGTGGAGAAAACCACCCAGCTTAACAACTTGAAAGATCGTTATCTAAACCTTATACATAATCTCTCTGTCAAAGAACTACCGAAGAAACATTTCCCTGGGAGCAAGTTTTTAAAAGCAATCCCAGCACCTTCGTAGGAACAGCCCAAGTCTGGACAAACGAAATGCCCAACTGAAGATCTTTCTTATTTTGTTGTTTCATCTTATTGCTGCTGCTGTTGTTGTGGCTAAGGAGGATAGTCCATCGAGCTGGGGTTTTCCTTAAGCTGTCATTGAGCTGGATTTTTCTGTTTGATTTCAGGTCTTATCAACATTCCTGCGGTGGCCTTTGGCATATTCTCTGGGGGACTGATCATGAAAAAATTCAGAATCAGTGTTTTAGGGGCTGCAAAACTCTCCCTGGGATCATCTTTCTTTGGTTACCTTTTGCTCCTCTCATTATTTGCGATGGGCTGTGAGAACTCGGATGTGGCCGGACTGACCGTGTCGTACCACGGGTATGCTGGGAAAGGCACGCTTCAGCATAAAGTGCTATTGCAAACTGAACTCCTTCCTAATTTTATTCCACAAAGTATATATTGTTGAAAAGAGAACGACTGACCTAAATATGCTTCCCAGAAATTTGATTCAAAGCAGTGGAAACTGCTCCGTCTATTCCAGCGGGCATTGTGTCAGAATCCTTTCGTGATTGTTGCCTTTGGTCCAGAGGGGTTTACGCCACAAATGCAGATTATTTTTCTGATTACTTTTTAATTATTATTGCCATGGGACCCATCCTCTGAGCCTAGAGATTTCTGGAAATGTGAGGAGCTCAGTAGGGGGGAGGTGAGATTCAATTAATTGTTCCTTTCCTCTGTGTGCTGCTGAACAACCCATGGCATTTCACAGCCTCTGAACCCAAAACTTAAGGATTCATGGATTAACCACGAGTAAGCCACCATGTTAACTGTGAGGTACATCTGAGGCTAATACTTTTTGGTCCCTTTTGCCCACGCTATTACTCTGTAAAGCTCACTTTTTGGGAGGAGTTTCCAGCACCAACTTCACAGCAGCCGCAGGAGCTGTTCCACCGGTAAATTCAGCAGCAGCTGGCTGATGTCGGCAGATAGCTGTCGTGCAAGGCACCAGACCCTCAGTTTGGGTGAATCCCACGCTGATCATTTCCTCACTAACTTCTACAGCAAACGTTTCCCATGAGTAACTCACTCCCCTCTTTGCCACTGGAGTAATCAAAGTCTTTTGTCCAGTTTTGTTAGAACTGCATCCAGCCTCAGATAACTAAAATCTTAGAAAATCCGAGACAATGTATGAATAGAAATTCTTAGCTGTCACCTTTAATAAAGTAGCTACTACCTCACGGTAGGTGGTGTGATACTGCAAAAACCTTTTGGTAACAGAGAAATAAGAATTTACACTGCTGCATGGATGTGAAGAGACAACACTTTAATGGACTACAGACAGAAGGTCTGGCCAGGTGCACCTGGCAGAGAGCACAACCCATGATTTGATAATGATTTCTTCCACATCTGCTAGAAAACATCATTGCAATTTATCTTTTTTTCCCCAGAACTAAACAGACGGCTGATTATGAGCAAGCCCTGTTTTCAGAGTGCAACTCGGGCTGCGCATGTTCCAAGAACGACTGGGACCCCATCTGCGGGGAAAATGGAGTTACCTACATTTCTGCTTGTCTCGCTGGCTGCCAGGCATCCAACGGCAGTGGAAAAAACACTGTAAGACAATCTTGCGTTTCCATGTGTGATGTAGTAGTTTTCCTAATACAACCAGTTCTGTCAGAGTAAGTGGATTAAAATTGAGTAAGGCACATCCTCTCCAGCCCTAAACTCCTCAGGAATATTTTAGCAATCTGCCACCCACATTTAATGGCCACTTCCAGCAGAAATCCCAAGCAGAGAATGCAGGAGGCTTTTTTTTTTAGCTGTTGGCTACCAAAACTGTTTAAAAAAAACCACTAAACACGTTCAACAACAGTAGATACTTTCTTTATAAATTTCTCCTTCAACGAACAAACCTTTCCCTTTTGAAAATATTTTCCAGTTTGCATTTAAACCTTCGGCTACCCAGAAAAGCATGATATGCAGTTCCTGAACATCCCCTTCTCTGCTGTTTAGGTTATTATACATTTTTGCCTGCTGTATTCCAGGTATTTTTTAACTGCAGCTGTGTGGGAACCTTGGAATCTCCTTCACGAAGCTCTTCAGCTGTGGTGGGACAATGTCAAAAAGGAAATGAGTGCCCAAAAATGTTTCTGTATTTTCTGGTAATATCGGTTATCACTTCATATACTTTGTCTGTAGGTGGCACACCGGGATACATACTGCTTCTAAGGTAAGAAATCATTTCTGCTAGCACTGCCAAATGTTTTCAAGGTGTTTTGACATGTGTAACTGGGTCTCTCTCCCCTCTAGTATTGTGAAATGTTTTCGGCTATGCAAGGTGGCTTTTTAAATACTTTTTTTACTATTGAAAGGCATCCTCATAATTTGACAACGAGTTTGCTACCATTGAAGCAACAACGTGCTTATGATTATCTCTACCAGCAATACCTTTCTGGTTTTAAACATGATACAGGAGGCCTGGTTATCATTTATGACAAATTCCACTTCTCTTATTACCTTTTACATTACCAGAATGGTGTTAAATGGCCTCCGTGCAAATGGAAATTAGCTCCGCACATGCCAATGTGTGCACATGTATGCTTATAGGTAGCCAGTTTTCCTCACTTGCCATGGATATTGATGCAGAGCTAAACATAGGTAACCTAACCCAAACTCTCTGTATACACTCAACTCTTCTCCTCTAGTCCATTTTATTACTCCGCATAATTGTTCTGTCCCAGATTTGTCTCTTCAAAACAAAGATAGATTTAGCATGAGATTTTTGTTTTCCCTGTTGTAATAATCACTGCTTTATTAAATGCTTGTCCCAAGGGATTGTGCCAATACGTATGTAGCTGCTGGAACTGTTTGTCCATCACCGAGTGTAAGCTTTTAAGCTAATTTTAGAAAGTGCAAAAGCAATATAATCCTTCCAGCGATTAATCTGGATTTTTGTCAACTTCTTGCAATTTTTGGATTCGAAGTGCTGCTCCGCTCTGTTTTGGAAAGCTTTCTTTCTCAGTTCCTCTTTCCAAACTATTTCCAGATGGGTACATTCTACTTCCCAAACAAAATGACGGTGAATACAGTTTAAGAAATCTTTTTTTGTTGTTGTGTTTTCTTACCCACAAATTCTCTTTGGTTTTGAATGAAATCTTCTGGGACAGCCCCTGCCTCATTGCCAGTGTCTTTATGTCACCTAGAAAAAGCCAGTGTTAGAACCGGCTGAATATAGGCTATATGGAAAAACCTAAATAAAGAAATGTAACTTCAGCTATGGTTTCAGCACAGTCCTTGAATCAGAAGTAATATTCACACATAGACTTTCAGAAATGGTTGAGTTGAGGATCCTTCTCCTCTGCCCGTCACAAACAGTGCCAATGAGGTACATGTCCTAAACCATAGAAGCTGCATAGTTTTCCCCACCCACCTTGTACGGTTACCATTGAGCACTGCAAAAACACATGGCATCTCGCTCTCTCCCTCTCTCTCTCTCCCCCCACAAAGAGTCACTCCAAGAGAACAAACATATTATAATCCATTTTAGGCAATTTTTGCTGAAGCTTACACACTCCATGCACCAAGAGGAGGATGATTCACGAGTTGAGAGCTTGTAGCAAAGCCTTCAAGATTTCCACCAGACTGCCTTGTGTGGCTGCTTCTGACGCAGGAGGATTTTTTGTTGTATAATTATGGGCATAGGGCTATGTAGAGATGCAGTTTTCTTCCCCTTTCCCTCCACGTGATGTCCCCCATAGAACTTATGGTAGAAAATGTACAGCTATCGTACCACACAGGACCTCGAAATCATCGTTGCCGCGCTCAACCTCCAATGCAGAAGTGTCTGGGAGGAGGCATTCACTGTGGCACACTTACGAGCTTAGATCATAGAGTTGTCTGCACATCTCAACCCTAAGAACTTGCTCTCGGGGGACTTAATGTTTAATGGATTTATTTAGAAAAGCTTAGAGAGGTTTTCAATAACGATACTAAAATATTTTGTTGTATGAAGTCAGTAAAACAGCTTTATTGGTTCTGCTGCAGAGCTTTTATTTCTGTTCAAAATCATTTTACTTTGAGAGCCATTTAATTGAAACTGAGAAGTTACATGTTTTTCTGCTGGATTGAAGGCACTCAAATCTGATGTGCAGCTAAATAAAACATGTTTCAGTAAGTTCAATCTTTTTTTTCTTTTTTTTCTCTGCAAGTGACCTGTGGGCACAATTCCACTTTAAGCTCACATTCGCTTTTCTGAAATCCATCACTGACTGGCTTTCCCTGAAAGTGTCTGAACTGAAAGCGTGCTTCTGTTCCCAGAAAGAAAACAAATGCTCTTTGAAAACAAATAGTCCCAAGGTCAAGTTGCAGACTTCATTAAGTATTTGTTTCCAATTATGTGTTCTTGAAATTATTCAGCATTCAGTCAGCTCTGGTAAGATTCCAGCATTTATGTAAGCTGATGTTATCAGATGAGCAGGTATCATTGCACCTGCCATGGAGCACAAATACAGCTAAATCTCTAAAAGCCTATAAGATGTAGTGACATTTACTTAAAGGTTTTACACCACTGAAATCATTGAAATATTCTTACAGCTACTGACCAAGTCATTTGCTGAAATGCCTTTTTAGTGGTTTAGACTAATTACAATTGCCAAGGAACTTGGGAAAGCCCTGAAGTTTTGGATAAAACCCCCTGGAATTCAGATAGCTGTTGTTCAAGCACAAGCTATTAATAGCAGGTGATTAGGCAGTGAAGAGGAAGTCTCAGATCTCGCTGAGAGGTTTGGCTTTCACTCAGGATCTCAAAGAACTTGTGTTTCTGTGCAAAGACAACAAAAGTGCACAAACAATTTTTTTTTTTCCATCTGAAGGAGAAGATTTTTTTTTTTCAGGATATCAATCCTATGGAACACACAATAAATATCTAGTTATTGTTTTTATTTTCCACTTTTTGCTTTCTATGCCCTCGCATTTGGTTAAAATGACTTCTAGACTGAGGCTTGCTTGTGTAGTATGTATCTGATAGGAAGGCAAAACACCATTCGTCCAGCTCAAAATCATATGACATTCAGGCCTGCATAGATGTCAGTGATGCATAAGCCACAATGTATGATGATAATCCATGATTAGGGCATTAGAGAATAAAGTCCTCAGATCACAAAATGAGATGCACACAACCATTTTTTGACCATGGTACTTTGATGTTCTTTTCTACCTATGTCCTTCACGTCCTTTTCCACTTCACTGAATTAAGGGAAGATGACCTGCATATCAGTTACTATATGAGTTCTTAATGCTGTTTTGGTGGCTACATTAGGAAATAGAACATCAGTGGTGGGGAACAAAAGAGCTAGTTCTGCTAAGCCTTTACTACTTTTTAAAAGATACTTCCAATTACATTAGTTTCTGCGGAAGATGAGTCCATCCTAGTTCAGAGCACGTGGGCTGGACCTCCAAAGTGCTGTGTTTATCCGTAGTGACAACTGAATTTCAGCCCTTTTATTTTTCTTTTTCTATTGAATAGAATGACTGTGACAGCAGGGAGTTTTATCAATTACCATAATGATATACATGTGTTACCCACCCCACGTATCAAGCATGTCCCAATTTAATTGTGTGACTGGGACTCTTCACAAGCTAAAAGTAAAGCATGTAGTCAGGTTCTTGCTGGATTAGGTATTGTAACAGGCAGTCTGATATGTGCTGGGTGAAGTAGCACACTTGAGCAGCTGGTGAGGTTAGCAGCAAATGAGTCTTACTAATTTGAGTGGCTCCATACACTGCTAGTGTGGATGTGAAAGGCAGCTGCTCATCTGGCCACCACCTCCACCCTCCTAGAAGAGCCAGGATGATGAGCCAAGGCTGGAGCAGGGCTGATCTGAAGCCAGAAGGACTGATGCCTGTGCTGGGTTCCCACTGCAACCTCTCAAAAGTGAAAATGCAAATGGCATTGGAGGATTTACCTTTACAGGAGGTGTGATCCTGATCCTAGATACAGTGCAATGAAAAGTGAGTGCCTAAATACCTTGTGCTATACTGGGTCATGATCCACAATTTCAGAGAGTGTTTATCTGAGTAAGACTATCCAGTGATGCATGATTTCACAACCAATTTTCTTGTCCTGCGTTAGTAACTCCTAAGTGCTGTTATTATCTGAAAATGCACTACCTTCTTAAAACGAGATATTGAATATAGGTGTTCAGAATTAATTCCTAGATCCTGTTCCAATTTTATCACATTATTTACATATTTCTGTAATTTTGTTAAAGTCAGTATCAGTAAGGAGGAAAAAGTCACATTTCTTTCCTTCCTCTTGCGTTCTATTTTCTATTTCTATTTCAAATTATCTGCCGTCAATTCTTTATTTCTATTTAACACGATTTTTTTTATTTTTAGATGCATTAAACCACACTTGAAATCATTTGCACTTGGTATCTATACCCTGGTAATAAGAGTACTTGGTAAGTCTAGTTGTACTCTTGGGTCTATTTTAATATGCTCCTCACTAATCGTCTATCTTAGACTTCAACTTTGATTGTTGGAAAGAATGATGTCTAACCAATGAGTTAATGTTACATGATTTTTTAAAAAAAAAACAGGAAAAGTGCTGGGAAATGTAAGCAGCTTCGTATTTCATAAATTGTATAACTGTGTCTTAGGTACAATAAAAATACAAACCGCTAATGTCCATAGAGGTGACAAGTGATCCTTCGGACTATGAAGCTAACATCAAAACTACCTCTTGCCTCTCCTTATTCAGCAACAAGCATAATAGAACAGCTAAGGCTCAGAAATTGTGATCATTTTTCAGGCATATTTTCATTAGTTTCTAAGGGAATTAATCCAAGTACAGGTGTGCCTGAGGGCAGGGTTCACTGCAGCTTTGTGGTAGAGTCGCCTGTAAGTTTTCTCTAAAATCAGGGGTACCATGAGGTGCCAATGAACTGGAAACTCTAAAATCCTCTAGGTCTTCATAGAAAAGGTAATAATTTGCAAGAAGCAAGTCACTTATTTGAATAGAGCGGACTTAGATGAGCTGGATGAGGCAGATGAAATTACACCAAAACAAGCTGTTTTCTGATTTCTCATACCTTTGAAGGCCAGGATTTTCCCTCCAGGCTTACTTTCCTCTCCAGCAGCCATGCATGACTCCCCAGGTTGCACAGAGCCCAAGATGTCCCCATTAGCACTTGAAGAAAAGCTTTTCCTTTCCGTCACCCACAAGCACTGCAGTAGGTTTGCACCTGCCGTCGTAGGATCTCAGGATACTTGTAGGATACTTGTAGCTCCACTGCAGGCTCCCAGATCCACTGTCTCTCTCCCTTCTCACCCCCACCCCCCATTCTCCCTCCACCCCCAAACAACACACAGCACACCCCTCGTCCCCAGGCAGAACATGCTCCATCACTCGCAAGAAAGGAAAAATATCTCCTTTTTTAATTTTTTTTCCCAGAGGGGTCCTGCAGGGTGAGGAAACCAAACCATGGCCAGCACTCCTTCCTCTGACTTCCACAGGCTTTTTGATGTTCAGCTCCGTTTCCTCCCCACCCAGATTCCCCACAGGGAGGAAAGGGTGGTGTGTGCCCAGCACAAGGCACAACTTCNCTTTTTTTATTTTTTTTCCCAGAGGGGTCCTGCAGGGTGAGGAAACCAAACCATGGCCAGCACTCCTTCCTCTGACTTCCACAGGCTTTTTGATGTTCAGCTCCGTTTCCTCCCCACCCAGATTCCCCACAGGGAGGAAAGGGTGGTGTGTGCCCAGCACAAGGCACAACTTCTTGAACCAGCAAACCGTGTGGAAGTGTCCTTGCTGTTCGAATGTATTATTTGATGTTCTGCATTAACATGTCTTTAGATCAGAACTGATCACCCTGGAAAGTAACCTTCTTGCCTCTATTTGTTAAATACACCCAGCGGGAATTCCAGCCCCGGTGTATTTTGGAGCGGCCATAGATACCACTTGCCTGAAATGGGGAAGCAAAAGATGTGGGGGAAGAGGGGCGTGCAGACTCTACGATTCCAGTGCGCTCAGGTAACAGCTCTTCTCCATTCGTTCTTTAACTTGTGTTCTTTAAGTACATCTGCACCTGGCATGGATAGAAGAATTTCTGTCAGAAAATTTGAGTAAAAGATTTGATGCCAAACGAAAAAGTCTGACTAGCAATATTAACAATAATGTTCAGGTTTTAGCCTTCTCTTTCGGTTTCATCTCTTTTTGGGGGGATTGATCTTATTTCAGTATCTGTTAGAAATATTTGTTTCACTTGATTTTTCACCCAAAAAACCCGATTCGGTTGAAACTTCAATTTTATTCTAAAGCTTCCTCCGTTTTTTAAAAGCTGTGCTGTGAGAGTGTGTGTATGTAAGTGAAGAAGTAAGTAAATAAATAAGAAGGCTGTTAAACCTCATCGTTGCTCCATGTTGGAGCTGGACTACAAAAAGGAAGGGAAGGGTGCCACAAAACACGCTTGGCTTATCCAGAGGCTTAAGCGCAGTGTTGTCTTTATAAATTTATTGCTAGAGGAGACTAATTATCTGAACTGCGTTCATGAAAGGCATTACCAGAAATGGAGAATGGAATAACGATGGTAAAAGGAAAATGATAGAACAGGTTGCCCTTCTCCCCATCCCTGGGAAAAAAAACATGAGACGAGGGTACATCTTGTTTTGAAAATTTGAAAAGAACAAAAGGTCAGTTGGGACTCATTACCAATAAAGCGTAATGGTGTTTTTGCTGCAGTTGCTGTTACTGTCATTATACCTGTAAAGCAAAAATATGATCAAATGGTCTTGGTATCACTGGCACTGTTTATGAGACAATCAAAAAATGAATTAATTGCCCTAGAAATATTAGTGTTATTCTCACTGAAGCACCTTGGGGTGGAGGAGATCAGTCAATGCCTAAGACAGTTTCTCGACAACAGACCACAAAATAACTGATCTGGGTGAGCTGGAAAACTCTCATCTCCACGGTCATCAACTTGCTTGAAGAGCTTTCTTAATCAGCCTTACCACATGAAAATATGAATGTGTCCTTCGTGTCTTCTAGTAGTATGTTGCCTTTGAAATAGGCTCTGATGAATCATTTCTCTCTCAGGTATGTGTACCTGGGTCTGACTTTGGTGTTGGGCATGGTGTCCATTTTCTTCAGTGTTGCTGTCCTTTGGGTTCTCCGGAAAAGCTCTTCTCCACAAGATGAGAACCTCTCAGCCAACGGGGAGAGAGGCGCCTCTGGGACAAAGAGCAGGAAAGATAATTTTGTCAATAGTGACCATTTAATTCAGATGACTTACTGGCCAGAAAAGGAGACTAGACTTTAGGAAGACGGAGATGTCTACTGTGACTTAACCCAGTGAGTGGTGTTCCAGGCAAAAATTCATCATCAGTGAAGCAGTATCTTAGTATCCACCCTGAAAACATTCACCTTCATGTAATATTCACTGTAAACACCAAAAGCAAAGACAACCATATTAGCACATGTACAGCTCTGAAAACACTGCTCGCCATTTGCCCTGCCGAGCCAGTGCCACTCAAGCAAAGGGGCTTGTTATGGCAGGGGAGGTGCAGCTTGCTCCCTTGCTGAGAAGCTGGGTTTGTGGATGCCCCTCAGTCCCATTCCTCCTCATCAAGCTGCAACAGCCACTGCTGCCCCTTGGCTTCCTTCTGTGTGTGAAGGGTAGTGGGGAGGCTGCAATGCAGCTCTCTCCGCCATGGTACCAGCCCAAGAGGAGCTGGTGAACAAAACCCAACTTGGCAATCTGGAAGGTGCAGGTACATAGCTCGTCCTTGCAAGCAGTGCAGCGTGGGGCAGAAGGAAGATGGTTTGCTGGAAGGACAAAGCACCTACAGACTCTGGGCATCTCGTGAATTTAACGCATAACACTTAGAACCTCAAACGTTGTGGTTAGGGATTTTTTTCCAAGTAGCTCTGTTATAGTACAACAATAACAGCAACAGAAGTTGTCATTGCAGTTGAAAAGATGACAAGCGTATCATCCAAAGGAAATTGGAATAAAAATAGAGGTTTTTTAGATTTCCGGCAGTCTCTTGTTATTTGCTAGTACTCAATGTACTGAATAATTTTATGCGATGTAATAACACCATGATACAACATACACATGATTTCTTTTTTAAAAAGCTGTGACAAGACAGCTTGGGAACAATAAAATGAATTCAAAGACCAGGTGATTTGGGGGGTTTTCCTTTTAATTTATTGTATTTGCCAGCTGAAACTAAGACATATATCATAGTATCCCTTTGTATATAATTTTTGGAGTCTGACAATATTTGGTATTAAATAAATTTGGAGTGCGGAGTACAATGGAGAGCTGTTTAACATGAAACAAAATCTCAAGAGTGCTTGCACTGAAAAAGATAGTGGCAGCACCACTACAAATGATGTCCTTTAAAGCACTAGAATTGTAGAGCACATAATGAAAGGCAGGCTTCACCCTTCATCATAATATTGGCAAAACAATGTCGTATCATATCACTTGCGTCTGAGCAGTGACTGTAGGTACCCTGCAGCCTAGCTGTGCTTGAATGTCAGAGGCAGATGTGAAGCCTCTCCTGGGATACATAAGAAGGGGCAGATCCTATAAGAATGGGATTTACTGAGCTTTTTTAACGATAAATTCTTACATGTGTCATTAGAGAACTACCTAATCCATTCAACAGGAATACCAAGACAAAGGATGTTGCTTAAGCACAAATATCTGCAGAAGGTAAGGTTTTAAAGGCATCACTTGAGAAAATACAGTTGTCGGAGGAAGGACGAATGCCACCCACTATTTGCCATGTGGGTGAGTGTTTAGACAGTGGCCTGGAACATGGGAAACCTGGTCCCCTGTCCCAGCTCTTTGTCCTCCCAGGTTAGAGTCAGAGGCTACAAGCAATGGGGTACCGGAGAGCTGTGGCTGTTGACTTTGTATAAGTGCGTATTGAACAAAGAAAACAAAACTAAAATAATTAGGTTTGTGAATACGGGACTAACTGAAGCATTATGGCTAGGGTGAATCACAAAGATCGACATTCCAGTCCCAGGTCTCATTCATACTACAGCGTCATAAAAAAAAGCAAAAAATGCCAAACCGCACCAGCATCCAGGAGTAAGAGGGATCTAGGGGTAAGCTGGGAGCCTTCCATAGCCTCCTTGAAAGGGCACTTTTCATAGCAATGAGCTGTCAGATCCAGTGAGAAGAAGGGATGACCCAACTTAAGCACACATTGGAATAAAATAGGAGGGATATCTGCATTTCACTCAATGCTTGATGTATATGTGTCAAAAAAATGGGAATTATTCCTAATTTGCAGGTCAGTCCTGACTGGGCTTATGGCAGGGATGCTGCTGCTCAGCAATGCTGAAGCTGTCACAGAGGCAGTTCTGTACATGCTCGGCAGCAAGATGGCCAGGAAAATTCACTGGCTTACAGGACAAAGGAAGAAATTAAGAGAAATAAACACTACTCTAATTCAGAAAGAAACAGGAAAAAAAATCGACTTCCTGGGTTATCACCTAAGCTTATATATGTAAGCCTGTACTTAGTGAATAATTCTTTTAAAGCATAGGCTTTCCTTCCTTTCTTTACACATGAAAGGAAGATGAATACTATAAAAGAATTTGTTTCAGCAATTTTCATTATTTTCATTATGGTTTAAAAATGAGCACTCTTTTAATCTCACCCAGTGGCAATGATAATACTGTAAGTTACAAAACAGATGACATACTCCATTCCCACTTTGAAATACTTGCAAGCCCGCTCCTTTATTTTAATACTTCAAGGAGTAACATGGATACATGAATGAATGTCTGACTAGAGATATATATTCTGGATTTGTTATAATAGATGAACAAATGGTGTCAGCACTAAGGGATTTGGACCTGTCAGGTTCTTCCTACCAGAATTCTTCATTTTAAACTAAACCTGCAACTGATAATATCTCACAAAGGTCAGCAAATTTGGGGTTTTTTTTCTTTTCTTTTTGGAATTACAGGTATTAAACTACAATTGAGAGATTACAAAGAAGTAAGTGCCTTTCATTTTCAAAGGTGAGACTGTTAAAAGAATTGTCTGAGGAGATTTCCCAGCCATTGATGTCAACCTTTGAGGCAAGAGTGGGACTCACAACCTTGTTAAGAAGTACCCACGGGCAGTATGCCATGTAAAAATGGTATTCATACATTTTCATCTTATATCAAGGACCCTAACTGGCACATACGAGAGAAAGCAAGGGTGCCAGGCCATGTCACATGTTGGGATGTGCAACCAGGCCTGGGGCACATGAGCCAGTGCACAGTTTTCTCTTCTACCTCCCAGCAAAAAATTCAACTCTCAAATGACATCACATGTCTTACTTACAGGCACATCATTTTTAATCATGTCAGGAGGGAAACATTGAGGAATTCTAACAAATGAAGGAGACAAAAAGATGAGGTTAGTAGGCTGTGGAAATAATGCATTTGATCACTGAGCTCATGCCCTCCCAGCATTTGAGAGGAAAGAAGCATCAGTATAGATTCAAGTACCTTCATGTCACAGACAGCAGAACAGCTACCCTATCCTTGTGCCACTATTAAATTGCTATATATGATCGTATAATCTCAGGGAATTGCTGAAAGACAGGAAGCAAATGGTCTGAATGTATCAAAAAGAATACATAGACTGAATAATGATAGGTTGCTTTTTGATGTGCTCAAAATAATGAGTAAAGGCTGATGTATGGAACAACTATTGTAATATCTCTAAATAGCAACATGATTGTTATCATCTGAGAGAAAATATTGACATCACCACTTCGGCTGGTTAGACTGTTGATGACGCAAAACAGTTGAACTGTTTGAGACATCCAACTTGATTCTGCATAATATTGAAAGAAAAAAAAATTACTCTTCTCTAGAAGCTGTGAATCGCATAGTACATAGACTGGCAAGTAGTTAACTCACAGGCATATTTTAAAAGTATTTGTGAATAGGGAACCATTATTGATAATCATAAGAAATATCAAGAAAGTAAGTACACTTGTTTAACAGAAGAAAAGCATAGAAAGATATTGAAAACTAGCAAGTACAGGATAAATGAACAGAGTTAATGTTTCATCTCACCTATAGTAGAAATATGGGGATAGAAATTTCCAGAGATTTAAATATGACTAGGTGAAGAGAAGAAAACGTATTGAAGGCTCTTTAAAATGTAAAAACCACCTCAGAAAGTCCCAGGTAAAAAAAAAAAAAAAAAGAAAAGAAAAAAATCCCTGAAGAGTGAAAGAGCATATGAGAAAGCATGGTTATGTATAAGACTACAAGGATGACCAATAGCAAGAGAGATTAGGGATGGTTAGTGTGGAAAAAAGATAACAAAAAAGAGAACTGTAAGTGGCATGGAAAGTGTTGCTAGGGATCAGCTGCTCACCATCTCTTCCACTACAAGTATTAGGAAGCACCAAACCAAGATAGTAGAGGGGATGTTCAAAGCAAAGGAGTTGGCTTTTCACACAACAGATGTGACACTTGAGAAATCCTCACAAAAAAATTTTGTATACGTATGTTCAAAGTGAGAAAGGGTAATTATAGGAAAGAAAATCCCATGTGGGTCATTAGGCACCTGCCTTTGCCTCCTGGTTCTGCTCAAGACTTCCCTTGTATTTTGAAACTAATAGGCTATTGGCAGAGTAGTAGATGTATTACACATACTGCTGACTCTCGCTTTCCCTAAGCATTCTCCCATGGATACTGCCTGTCAGGGCTTTGAAGGGCACTGATGGCCCTGACCTGCCTCCTCTCAGATCCACCTTTACCCATGAGTCTCAGAGCCCCATTTCAGCTCCAGCCCGCACATGCAGTCTTGAAGAGCTATTTTTGAGGTTTGCATCTGCTGAGCCCTGTCCCTCGCTCTTCCTGAATTATTGTCTGTTTTTTTGAGATTGCCCTAGGGCCTGACTTCTTAACTTGCCTTTCGCTGATGGTCACTGGCCTGAGGCTGGAACCAGTGGCTAGTCCTGCCACGGATCTGCTGGCCCTGATCAAGTGTTGGGTGTACATCCTGCACTGGGTTGGCCCTCAGCCTCCAACTTGTTCCTCCTTGTAGAGCAGCCCCTGTCAGTAAGAGCCTTTGGGCTACAGGGGTCATAGGTCTGACTCAGGTTGGTGGTCTCTTCTTGTACCCTGGAGCGTCACTAAGTGCGTGCTTCATGAGGCAGTTCTTCATCCAGTGCTAATCAGTCTCTGGAAGAAAGTACATAGCTGCCATAAAAATTATCAGAGTAATTTAAAGGTGGGGCCCTTTAATGGTGATTAGGAGAGTTCATTAAAATGACTTTACTGAAGCAACGTGTGGTTAATATCATCAGGAGTTTGGTTAACCAACAACTCGTCACAGATTAATACAGTTAATTGAATTCTGAAGAGAGTAAATAAGGAAAGGATTTAGTGGAGATCGAGCGGAGCACATTCTCACAGCTTGATGGTGACCAGGTCAGGAAGATCTCTCTCATGGCTGTTGTGCAAGATAGGTTTGAAAGGTTGTTGTACACAGTGGTAATCAGAACCTTGATCCCGTGATGTTGACACTTCTAAAAGAAGATGCTGAGAAATGGGGATTGGTTTAGAAAAAAACCTTGTGAAAGTGCTGTCAGCAAAAAAACTGTTTACTTAATTCTGCATGCAAAGGTAAACTATGTTCCAGTGCCTGGTAATCAAACAGGACAAAACTGCATTAGAAATAAGATACATTTTTTTTCACTAGAACAACTGTCTGTGAGATGTTACGGATTTTTCTGTCATGTGTATTCTTAAAATCAAGACTTGACCATTCTTGTCAAAGATTTGCTCTAGTGTAACAAGATAGATGAACAGCTTAGTGAAATTGCGCTGTGTGTAATGCTTGGCATTCAATTACTTGAACCATAATATTTTTTCCATCCTTATATCTCAGGTAACATCCCAGAGCATGCGAAGGTGACGGGGGTTTTGCCCTGGTATTTCACCTGAAGTATGCATGTTTTTCCTTGCTCTTACGCTATGATGCAGCACACATTTGGGCTACAAAGGTCTAAGTACTCTCACCTGCCAATGACTTGCACGCCTTCAATTCTGTGTCTATAATAACGATTCCAAACCAAGTTACTGATTAATACTGGACACACAGAGAAGCTGTACACTTAGCATTGAAGACTACCCTTTGTATTTTAAATAGAAAACAAGTCAATATCATTAAAACAGCTCATCCTGGTCTGCTTTTCCCCAGATAGATATGTGATGCAAATCAATGACAAAATTATCAGTGAGTTCGTATGCAGAACAAAATCGTCACTGAGTAGCAGAAGGAACAGGTCCCAGACGATAGCTAGGATGGCAACACCAAATCAGCTCGTCAGCGTGCTTTCTTTCTTGTTAGCTCTACAGCAACAAGCTGAAACTAGATGCACCGAAACAGAAGCACCAAGAAACCTTTTCCGCTATTGTAAATCTTTTTCATGTTCCCAGGATTCCTGTAGTAGCTTAACATTTGCTTAGCTGTATACCATCCCTTTATCTTAGTTTGTCAACTAAGAGTTAAATTTTAAAATACATTGATTTTCTTTATTTAGGGATTAGTGTCCCAAGAATAACAAGGGCTCTAATCAAAGCTGCCTATCGCAGTTGGCCTCTGCCTGGGTGACTGCGTCTTGCTACTGCTGGCTCACTCCTCGCAAACTTCTGCCTTGGCAGCCAGTTCTGGTGGGAATCTGCTGCCACCCTCTGCTTGGAGGAGTCTGCAACAAGCTCCTGTGGTAAACGTGATTCTTGGTGTGGCTTTTGTAAGTATTGGTTTTATTCTCAGGAGTAATCAGCAATTACTAATATATCAGTGTTCTTATTAAGGGGATTTTTACTATCGTAATCCAAATTTTTCCCATGAGTTAAGTTACAGTCATACAGGATGGCTTGGATGAAAAAAGTATGAGATAAGTCTTTTATCAGGTGTGAGACCATAGTCTTTGATTTGAGTTCACTATTTTCCCATTTCCCATTCTGGTACTTTTGGTCAACATCTCTTGGTTCAAGAAGTCAACTTTGAATATGAATGTTTCTACAGACAGCTTGGACAACAGCAGCCTGAATATAGAAAAATTCTTCTCAGCCATACAGAAAGCAAAGAATAAAAGATATTTCAGTTCCTGAAAAGTTATAAATTAATGATACATACAGGACTAGAAAAAAAATGGAGAGAAATTACTGTGTAGTCGTATGTTAGAATGAAGAAACCAAAGGAATACTGTTTCCTTTTACTATATGAAAAAGAAAGTGGCACTTTTTTCTACAGGTTGTACTACTTCCAAATTGAAGAGTACATTTAGCCTCATGCCTTTTCATATTTTTAGGATCAAAAGGCAAAAAAAGCCCCTTGGGTAGGTCTGCTAATACATATGAAGACAACCTGAAAATGAAACCTTGAGAATGTAAGGCTCCATCAAAAAACATTATAAAACAGGAGGGAATACTTATCTAGCCACAGTCAGAGCACAACAGTGGAGCTTGTGACATATCTTTGAGGTAGCACAAGGACACAGGTGTTTGTGTTTGTGTGCCCTTGGTGGAATATCAGCAACCACAAAGATTAGCAGAAGTGCGGTACAGTATCCTGTAAAAAGAGCAATAGACAAGGGCCAAGGTGCCTATTTTGTGACTAGAAAAATGTCAATAACTGTATAGGAAACCTGCTGGAAGTGGATCGTTTATGCCACAACAGCATATGAAGACTCCCCACCTCTGAGAAGAAGAGACCCATATCTGTTGTAAGACCATGAATTTCGACCCCTTGCATGTAGTTAATGTTAAGTACATGATCATCTGGCTGTGACGATACGCTTGACTTTTTTAGAGAAATTGCAAGGGTTGGGGTTTTTAAATTCAGATGTAAATCTGATGGACGCATTCATAATGTAACACTATGTTTTTTCTCTGCAACAATGAATGAAGTCCCCCTTGACCACATTATTGATCACTTAGTCATGGAAACCTAAAAATAGTTCTGGACAAAAAGTTACAAGTAAAAGGAATCAGTAAAAGGCCAAGAGGGGCTTATGGAAGATTATGGAACAAATTATCCTTGAAGCCATTATTAGACCACAATGGACTGGTGATTGAGAACAGCCAGAGTGGATTTATCAAGGGTGAATCAAGGCCTGACCAAGCTGGTTGCCTTCTACAATGGGATGACTGGTCTGGCGGACAAGGTCAGAGCAGTACATGTTGTTTACTGTGACTTTAGCAAGACCTTTGGCACATTCTCCCGTATTATGCTGGTAGCCAAACATTTGAGATACAGCCTACTGAAATTGTGATCGGCAGTTCAAAGCCCAGCACATGATGGACAGTTGCGAGTGATGTTCCTCAGCAGACAATACTGGGGCTGATAAGGGTCAACAACTTCCTTAATTGTTTGGAGAACCGGACTGGAAGTGCTCTTAGCAAGTTCATTTATGACACCAAACAGAGGAAAGGAGCAGTTCATGTGCTGGAGGGCAGAGGAGATTTGATAAGGATGGAGAAAAGGGCTGACAGGAAGTCATAAAGTTCAACAAAGGAAAATACAAAGCCCTGCACCTGAGATAGAATGAATTTACCCACAGAATATGGCAAGGGAGTTAGCTAAACAGAAACAGCTTTGCACAAAAGGACCTTTGGGTCCTGCTGGACCGTGAGTTAAACATGAGACCATACCGCATCTTTGAGCCTACAAGGCCAACTTCATATTAGGCTACAGTTATTCAAGACCAGAAGATCTGGAAAAGTGATTCTTTCCCTCTGTTCAGTACTTGTCAGGCTGCATTTAGAATGTTGTGTCTGGTTTGAGGCTCTCCAGAATAAGGCAGACATTGATAAACGGAATCAGGTTGAACGAATGCTGTATCTTATTGCTTTCTTCAGCTATCTAATGGGTGCTTATACAGAACAGAGCACCAGACCCTCCACTGTGCACAGGTGATGCGCAGGAAAAAGATGAGAGGCAATAGACACAAGCTGCAGCAAAGGAGATTCCAATTATACATACATGTACATCTACATCTACAAGTTATTTACTGTGAGAGTGGTCAGACACTGGATCAGGTGCCAAGGGAGGCTGTGGAACTACCTTCCTTGGAGATTTCCATCCAAAACTCAACTTGATGAGACCTGAGCAACACCAACAAACTTTGAAGTTAGCCCTGCTTTTAGTGGAGAGGATTGGACCAGATGAGCTTCAGAGTTTCCTTCCAGTCTAAATTATGCTGTGATTCTAAGACTTTCTCTAAGTTTTTCTCTAAAATTACTTTCTTTTGGAAGTCATCCCAAACTTTGATGAAGTCAACATCTAAGACCCAGCTATTTTAGGTTTCTCAGCTACGTACCAGTCTGTCTCCTTAGTTTTCATTAATGTTATTATATTTCTAAATATATTACGTGTGACATTCCAGCTTCACTTTTTGAAATAACAGTAAAGGCATGAAGTTGGATAGAATGGTTAAACGGAGGAGAGTCTGGATGTCATAAGAGGGAAAAAAGAAGAATGAACCTGAGAATGGCAAAACAGGAGTGGAATACAATGTTAAATAGAAAGATGCAGTGTTGATGGCCAGTATCAGGATTTTCTGCTCCACAGTAGGAGTTCCTTAGCTGAAAATTTTTACAAGACCCTGAGTGCACCTGTTAATTGTAAATAACTAGGAACCACCAGATACTTTTCTGAAAATGCTATTTGTAATCTTAGAACACATTGGACAAGGATAGAGGTAAGGAATAGTTAATATTTCAAGATGTGGCACTGGTGAGATTGCATCTGGAATATTGTATACATTTTTAGCCACATGCATTGATGAAATATGGATCCAGATAGAAAGCACTGTAGCCAAGGGCTCCAACGATGTGCTACAGAATCAAGGGAGCCTATTTTTCAAGAAACCAGTCAGCATTATTACCTTGTTTACCTAGTGAAACAGGTTGAAAGACTGTGCTTTATTCATTTATGATCAGAGTCCTAAGTACCAGATTGAGAGGAAGAGCTTTTGAAGCTACAGGACCCTGTTAGTTCAAAACCAGAATATAATTTGATCATGACTGCAAATTAAAAGATTCCTATGCATCAGAGGACCAATTTTCTTCAGTAGCCTTAGAAGTGAATGGAATGGGAGGGGATGCAATTATTGTGCTCAAGGCAGAGCTCGGCCTTTTCGCAAAAGGTGCTTCTGAGTTTGCAGACTGATTTTGTGATCTGCATTGCTCCTGCATTCTTATTTTATAATTTTACTAATACTTGTAGTTGAATTGCCCTGACATGTAGCTTTGGAGTGACTACCATTTTCTTGATGATGATGTCTCTTGTTCTAGGAAGCTAAAGGAGACTGGTTGAGAGTTGAAAAAGCCATGAGCAGTGCAAGGCTCTGCTCGCTGACAATAGTATTGAAGGCAAAATTTAATTAAGATTGTCCAAAGGTCGGCGTTATTAAGTAGGCTGTAATTGTTCATAGCAAGCAAAAGAATGAGCGTGGTGACAGTGGCAGCAGGGAAGGGCATACAAACTGCAAGAAATGCCACATTTTGATGTACTGTTCAGACACACAGTGGTTATAGTTTACATGCTTTAAGAATGACTTCTCTTTTAATCACAATTACTCTTAGGAATCAGACATAATGCATAACAAGGGCTCAATCCAGGTTTCATTGAACTAGAGTGGCAAGTAGGTAAAGGGCAGCTCCAAAGTCCACATAGCCCCAATATACTTTCACATTGGGGTTGCCTGTGCTGTTAATCACACTGAACAATAAATCTGAACAGTCTTCTCGGCATGAGTGTTTCTTGGACATCCAGTTTGTTCAATATACCCAAAGCTTTATATTTTCTCTTCCTGCAAGTCCTTGGCTGGCTCTAGCAAGTATTAGCTGAACGGACTTCAGCCATAGACTATGAAAAAAAACCCTTCATACCAAAATACATTTTAGCTATTAGTAACCAGGGACACTTCTAAAGTTGAAACATCCCATTTTTAAATGCCAAGAAGGTATGAGCTATTATAATAATGACAACCTTTGGAAAAAAGGTGTTTCACAAGAGTGTACAAAAGCAATACACTTACACATTTTCTACCTAATTAATTTTTGACCACCGTGGATAAACATGTATTTTGGGACCTTTAACAGAGGGCAGAAATGGGAGGAGACAAGATTAAAACTGTCTAAACCATAGTTTGTGTTAGAAGTTAATGATTCTTCTACCAAGTACCAGCACAGCTTTGCTTAAGGAGAGAATACTCTGACTTCGGAGCATTTGTGTCGTAGTATAACTGCTGCTGTTGTGGATACAGAACCTAGGTAGGAACCTCTTTAATATTCTTTTTGTTGTCTTAACCTTAAAATGTTGCCGTTTAGTGTTTGCAGCTAATGAACATTATCTGTGTAGTACTAGTTGCATTTCCTGTGACCAGTAACATTGGTGGCATTCCTGTTGTAAATGTCAGTGCTTTAATGATGGCGTCGTACATGCGTATGTGTGTCTCTGAAGAGTAAGCATCACATGTCTTGAGCAATGCAAGCAGCATTGAGGCCTGCACAGCACTGTGATACTTGTTTTTCATAATAGGTTAACTTAAAAAGTCTTATTATGATTCTTTAATGTCTTTAAAAATCAATAAGACAATTGGATTAGCACTGCGTTTAGTGTAAATCAATAAATACAATTCCATGAACTACTGGATGAAATGTGGCTTTTGATTTGTTAGTCTGCTGGATGGTGGTATGGCCCCTGAGAGTGCAACTGTGGTAAGAAACAGTCCAAGGACTTACAGTGGTTTTGCTGGATTCTGAAAATTACTCAAAAGTCATTGTATTTTTCTTCCATAAAAATCTTCCAAATCTCCAGCAAACTATTGTCTTCACCTTTGTAAACTAATTTCCTGTTATTCGTGCTAAGGTGTCTAAACTGATGCTCTTATTTATTATGATTTGCATATAATTAGAGGGTAGAAAACTAAGCTTAATTTTTTTAATGTTGCCTAAGGAATAGATCTACCTAACAGGCACAGAGTTAGGCCGTGGGCCCTGTAATGTCACATACCCTGAAGCACTGAAGAAGTCTGCAGCTGTCCTTCGCAAGGCTGGCTGTTGTACTCTGGAATGATCTCACGAAGTGCCACATGTTTCCCATGACACTGTGAGAGCTCTCAGCTGCTGCCAGCACAAATGATCCACACTGATGATTAGTTAAGATCCTTCATCTTCCCCCACCTAAGGTGTTTCTCAGAAGAGACTGTATTGAGCACAAGATCAAATGAGTTTGTCAAACGTGACTTGGGTATGATGTATAAAAGTGGACTGGAAGAGTGTTAACATTCATTCTCGCAGTACGCCTTAGGGTTTGGGGTTTTTTTTTTCCTTATGTTTGCTTTTGGGGAGAGGATTGCTTTCCTCCCTCAGGAAGGAAGTCAGCATGATTTTTGTTAATTGCCTGCCTAAGAAATGCCAATATGTTATTTTGCTGATCTCACCTTTCTGCAAATGCAACTACCTCAGGTCATTACTACAGCAGAATGGCTTATGCGGGCAAAGCGTAATAATTTTAGAGAAGTCATATTAGTGAAAGAACACATTCGGTGCAGAAAGTTTCATATGTTTCCTTTGCTTGTAACCAGATCCTTGATTTATTAAACATGGGAAAAACTGCTAGTGAAATAGATCTGAAATAGCAACTTTATCAATACTTGAAATTGTCAGGCTCAACAGCTAGTGTATGTTGACATTGATTGTGAATTGGCCTTTTATTTTTTCTTCTAATCCTTTTGCAGTATGGTGTTTTCCCAGCCGTGATCTCTTCTATATCCAGCAGATTTCCTTGAAGGTCAGGGTCAACTGAGGGTGGGAGGAGATGCTGCCAGCAGCTCCAACAGTTGATCTTTGCACATAGCTTGCCCTAACATTTCTCCAGCACAGTTGTATCACCTTTTGGCTTCCTTCCCCCACCGCCCTAGCTCTCCCCAGCAAAAGTAGCACCATCTTCGGTAGCAACTTTGCAAAGCAATGATAAAACTTGTGTCATTCACCACTGACAGGAGCTGGTCACCTGTGTTCTTGCCTGAGAGTCCTTCCACTGGATTGCTGGAGGAGCTGAGCACTGACAGTGCTGAGTCAACTAACTTCCACCTTCCAGCTGTCTTCACACTTTTCTGTGTGCATCAAGCAGTGTTTGCCCCACAAAGATGTATTTTACTTTATTTTTCTTCTCTTTTTTTATCCTTCATCTTGTCCGGTACCCTAACCTCTGCCTCTGGATGCCTTTTTCACTGTTCACCTCTAACTGTTTAACCTGCTCTTTGATACTCACTGCTCACACTTTTCAAACTTAACAGTCCTCCCTTCTTGTGCCTTCGCAGTCTTTCTCTGAAACATTGACTAGGATAGCATCCCAATATCTAAAAGTCTTTGGTTACGTGTACGGATAACTGACTGCCTTTTTCTTTTCTCTACTTTGCCTCTTATTTCTATCTTCATGTTTCTCTGCCTTCACTCCTTCTCGTCTCATATTGAGATTCTAAGTCATGTTGTACCTTCAAACTCTCAAAAAAGCCACTCCTTTATCTCTGTGACCTGCAGTGACATGCTACCCCAGCATCTTAATGTAGTCATTAATGTATCATGATAACAGGGAAAAGCTAATATCTTCAGATTATACAGGGATGGATAAATTTCAAAGGACCAGATGCCCAAAAGTATTTGTGTACTAACTTTCCCTGAGTGCTAAGAATCTCATTTCACAAGCGTTTCTGTTGTGTTAGTTGAGTAGACTTGAGGAAATTCTTTCCTCTACATCTTGTTCCTACTTGTCTGAGGATCCAAGGGGAAGGAAAAGTTACTTTTGTCCAGATACGTGTTCTGACCCAGACTTACAGCACAACCATAGAAGCAGTGGTACTCACATAAGTCAAGAGTTTAGGAAGCAGATACGAGCAGTGGGAAAGAAAAGTAGTTGTTCATGACAGCGGTTGTATAAGAACATGCTCCTGAACTCAAGCCCAAGAAACTCCTAAGTTTTTAAATCTCTGTTTGTGTATTTGTATTAAACATCCTTAGATATTGACCCTCTTCCATCTGAGTGAAGAAAAATGTTCTTCACCACCACACATTAGAGCAATGCCTACTCTGTAAATGCTCTGACAAGTGTTACTCTGTCATATGACCTGTAGCAGAGTAATTTGCAATTGCAGATGGACTTTTTCCAGCATTGGGAAAGTTCATCCAACTTTTTTCAGCTCCATTCAAGCATGGAAAACTTCTCTTTGTATAATTTCCCCCAGCCCCCACCCCCCCCATTCCCCAT
>VZSC01009079.1:258305-284552 GCA_013398225.1 Steatornis caripensis
CCGCCCTCTTTTTCTCAAATGAGGAGATTACTGTGAAAGGTGAAGTAAATCAGTTCCTGTGAGCTATGATTTCTGAGCTCTGACTTGGGGACATTTTTTTCAATACTCCTGTCTACCCTGTGCGTCAAGATCTGCAGACTTGAAGAGTGTTCGTTTCAAGTGACCCATTTTTTCCAAGGAGGTCTGCAGTGGCATCTGGATCTTCCTTCAGAAATCTGTTCTGTTTGTAGTTGGAGTTGCACAAATGGGCAAGTGTTTTCACTCTTTAAATAAACTTTGCGAATAGATACATACACTTCCCTTACAGCTTTTCACTGAAGTAGTCTTTTCTTGCTTACCCATCTCTCAGATTTAGAGGTTTGAAAAACTGAAAAAATAAAAAGGTGAAGTGTTGCACTGTTCATTGTAATGAAACCAAATTCAACTTAATTGTGAAACGTGGTTTTCAACAATAAAAAGATATGTTATATCAAAGGAGGGTAAAGATTTGTCTTCTATGGTTACAGGGTGTGCTCTTCCCAGGGGAACTGGAGCAGTTCTGCTGAACTGCTGAGTTGCAGATTATTTCATGCATCAGGGGATATAGACAGCACTCTGCAAACAGAAGGGGATTAGGGATACTCTGTACACTACTGCAAGAAGGAAAAACATGTAATATGCTTATAGGAGATCAGTTAGCTAAAATAATCAATTATTTTGTCATTAAGAATTTTTTTCTAACCGGCCAGTGTGACAGAGTAAGTTGGATGGCACAGTGTTACTGCAGAGATCTTACAAAAATGACAATTCAGTCCTAAGCTGCATGGCCTGCAAATTCAGAGCTTCCCTAGGACTCCCTATGCTTCAGCACTGATATTTTGTTGACCCTTTGAGATTATTTTTGGACAGAGACTTTGTCTTTTACTCTTCTGTGGAAACTGTCTTTTTAACATTAAAAGTCATTCTATACCAAAAGGGGGGAGTGGGCTGTGGGGAGAGTGAAGAACCATTTCCCTTGAAAAGAAAGATGTCAAAACAAGATACTTTAGAATTTAAACAAATATACACTTTGAAACAATCAAGTCATTGAGTCAAGTCCTTTCCAATGAAAATACCCAGTTTCAACACATCAGCGTTTTCCTGTAACTACTGTTTCATCAGAAAGGTCCTTAAGCAATTCTATTTTGGTGTATGTGCTTTTGTGTTTATTATTGTTTTCTCTTGGGTTCAGATCACTCAGTAAAGAAAACAACCATGACAGTGGAAAACAAAGCCAGCAATGTCGATGACTCAAATCAGGAAGCAGAACCTGCCTATCTTTCGGATGACGAAGCAAACAAAAATCTACCAGTCAAAAAGAAGACTTCCTGTTGCACTGGCTTGAAGGTTTGGTGCCTTATCAATACCACCACAGATTACTGTTGTTATATGTTGAGAAATAACGTTCAAGATATGACATGCCAGATTATTTCATTTCTGTTCCCCCTATCTTTTCTGGAACTGGATACACACTGGAGGTACAGGGGACAGTTGGATCTTGTCTCTGTCCTAAAGAAAATAAAAATTCCTGATCTGCCATATTTACTCTCAAGTTACTCATAGGTGGATCCCCTCTTTTGTCGTTAGAGAGAGGTAGCAACCTCCAGTGGAAGACTTGAAGCAGCCTAAAATGGGTGGCTATGATACACTGTTTTCTGGAGTTTGCTATCACCACCCATTCTCGCAGGGCCAAAATAGGGTGAGGTGAATCGTATTCCAGGACTTTTATCTAATCCAGGGCTGCAGGTCAAACAGCCCACTGATTCCCAGAAGCACACAAGCTTTCGGGAGTGCACAAGAAGAATTGACTTAACAAAGCAAGTAAACTAATGAGAATTTTGTTTTTGTGTTAAAGCCTAAGTATTTATTGCTTCTGACTGAGCTGCAGATGCTACAAGGGCAAGATTTCTTTTGACTCTGATGCATTTGGGTTTATGTTTTGACTTCTTTAGCCTGCTTCATCTCAGGTTAAATTTCATAGGCTCAGTGGAGTTGCAATCAGGGACACATATAAAAAGGTCACTAAAATGAAGGGTTAATGGAAAAAAACTAGGTAATTGCAAGCTTCTCAAATATCCAAAATAGTTTGGCTCAAGTATCAGGCAAAAATATTTCTTATTTTATCCGACTCACGTTTGCCACCCATATATACCTGCAAAAACAGAATCTGATCTTTCCGGGAGGTTCACAGGACTAACTTTACCATCATGTACACAGGTAGTGCTGCAAGACTGTGGATCTATGCCTAATTTAATGCCAGTTACAGTTTAATAGACACAATACTTTGGAGGTAATAAAAGACAAACTGTTATTCTCCCTCATCTTCCCATCAAATGTTTTGTGGTTTACCTGGGGATTGCATTTTCAAACCCAAAACACCCAAGTCATTTTTGTTCATTTTTTTCATGTTTGTCAGCAGTTTGTGATTTCAGCCAAAACCCTTGAGACCACTGCTGGCATAAGGCAAGAAAAGTGGTTCTCAGAGACTTTTTGCCAGTTGAGCTCAGGAAATATATAAGATGTCAGGACAAAGCCCACACTTGTGAGATTTTTATCTGCATTCCTGACAAAAAGAGAATAAAAATACCTATTTTCAAGATTTAACTTCCAGGATTGGCTGCATTTCTTTTGGTAGATAGTTTTGCAAAGTCTAAATCTATATTTACTTTTGTTTACTTACCCAACGCTGTGTTGCATTGGAACTTTTACCTGGTGAGTAACAAGTCTATTTGTTTTTTAGACTGTGTTGAAATAATTGGATAATATTTAAACAAACTTTGTTTAACCTTGTATCAAATATATCTTTATTCTCAAAAGCCACAACATACATTGGTGGAAGCAACTATAAAATTACAAAGAATATTAAGTTTGCAATGTGAGTGACAAACATATACCACAATGATGATTTCTCCATGCAATTTTAAATGTATTTGATCCCTCTGTGACCAGTTTCACTGCCTCTGCATCCCATTTTCTGTCTTAATCTTTCCTCAGGCTTTTCTTGCTGCTTTATCGTTCAGCTACTTGAGTAAAGCCTTGTCTGGTACAATTATGAAAAGCTCCATCACTCAGATTGAACGAAGGTTTGACCTGACGTCCTCTACTATTGGTTTTGTCGATGGGAGCTTTGAGATGGGTAATTGATATTCTGTAGCATGCAGAAAACTGTTCAGAGAAATACAAGACACAACATCTGGCTTTAATTTTGGTTCATTACCTTCCAGGTAACTTGCTGGTGATTGCATTTGTAAGCTACTTTGGAGCTAAACTTCATAGGCCCAAAGTAATAGCTGCTGGATGCTTTACTATGGCTTTGGGAAGTCTTTTAACAGCAATGCCTCACTTCTTCATGGGATAGTAAGTACTAATCAAGATTAATTTAGGTAACCTAACTGGATACTGCTGTCTGTTTTTTGAATGAAACTTGGCGTAAATTCTTAGATTTCCAAAGGCCTATAGTGCCTCACCTCGATGTGCACTGAATCATGCTTGACACGCAACAGCATTGTTCATTATATGTGGTTGGAAAAATACGGCTCCTCTGAAGTAAAAGTTAAACTTCTCCAAAAAATAGAAAATCAAATGTTTTAGATTTCAGTCAGACTTGTTCAGAAAAGAGGCAAAGAAGGAAATTATTTAACAAAATTATTATAATTTATTTTTTCAGGAGGAAACACCTGTGAAAATCTTATGAAAATTCAAGTTTCAAACAAAATACATTGTTCCTTCAAAAATCTTAATCCATGCTACTATGCTGGTGCTATTGCTTTAATGAAATATATACTCTTAAATACTCTTCCTAAACGGCTAGCTGTAAGAACACCTTATTGGGAAAATCAGCATTAACCTAAGAATGTGGTAGCATTGGTTGCTAGTAGAGATGTCAGGTTCACAGAGGTAGGAAACTCAAGCCATTATGAAACAACAGTAAAATTATGAAGGATATAGATTTCACCTACGTGATTTTCCAGAATAAGTTGAAATTTGTGCTGTTTTGAAGATGATCTCAAAGCTCTGAGCTGGTAACTGCATATTGAGTGACATCTCTACCTGAAATACACTTTATTTATAATAAGAGGTAACTGTTGTGTAAAATCAGGGATTCAGAGCTTACTCAGAAACCAGCGTACAAATGTGCTCATTAGAAGAAATCCCACTCCTTGAAAAAAAGAAACTGGACCCTTGTTGTGTAAGATGGCATATTTTGCTCTCCTGTGGTGAACAGCTGTTCCTCACACAAAGCAGCCTCTCAGCTTCACGCACAGCCTGCAGATGGATCAGTGCTGGTAGAACCGGTACTGGGGTTTTTTTCTGTTCAAAACACACATGGCTGGTTAAGCTACTTTTCTGTGGCTGGTTAAGCTAATTTTTATTCATCTTCTCCAGGCTCAGAGATTTACTGCGTGTTGCTTATATGCAGTAAGATTTCTAGCCATGGCTTTACTACAGTGATAGCACAGATTAAAACGTATTTCTGTTGCTCTCTTAAATGGATTAGAATAATTTTAGGTATACTACTGTAAAAATAAAACTAAGGAATCCTTTTATATCATGGCAGTGGCTCTTGCACTAGCATCAGACTTGTGTTTTCCACCACTTAAGCCAAACTATGTGTCTTCCTCATCTACACTGGGAAACTCATACAGTTGTCATGTACCTATGCCTGAATTTTTGTGAGGAAGCTATTCAGCACCATCTCTTCTGATGAATGCTCTTTGTTTCAACCAGAAAAATCAGCCTGCCTGGTCTAACAGAGCCAGCCCAGTTCCTAGAAGCAGAATGTATGCTCTACCATGTTGTTCTGCTTAAGCTAATTGTACTTTGCACCTCGTCGGGGCTCGTACCTGGGAAAACGATCATGCTAAAGCAGCCGAACAGCTTCCCGCACCTGCGCTGCTCAGTTCCCTGCCCTGCAGCATTGAGCTGCTCCCTGCAAATACAGCTAGAGTGCGTTTTAGCCACTAGCTTTATTGACCGGCTGCTATACAACAGTTTTTTCTAAAGCCAATGCCAATTATGAGGCAAACAGGTACCTCCTGAGGATGAATTCTCTCTTCCTCACTCCTCTCCTACCCCCAGCCCCAAAATGCTTATCTGTGATGAAAAGGGCTGTGGACACTCAAGACTTTCTTCTTTTTCTCCTTGACTGCGGAGTCAGCATAGGGAGCTTGCTTGGATCTGACCCTAAGTTTTGATACTGACCATTCAATCCTACCTGAATTACTTTCAAAAGCCTTTCTGAATTTTACAGCTTAAAATGTTACGTCTTCTAGACAAATGATTCCAACTTTTATTTGTTCTTCATTTTAGTGTTTTGGTTTTCCAAAATGTGCTTAAACAATCTTCTTTTTTTCTCCTTTAGTAGCACTTTGTGTTGATAGTTATACAAAGATACCTTTCTCTTTAGCAGTCAAGTGCTTCCTGCCCTACTACGCTAGTATTTCCCTAGTGAACACTGCCTCTAAACCTACTATTGTGTGTTTTCAGTTATAAGTATGAGACAGCATCACATACAGCTTCAGCCAACTTAACTTCAGGCATAAATCCCTGCTCCCTGCACCAAGATGCGAATGAAACCTCGTTGGAAGTCTCCCGATCAGGTGAGGAACAGCAAGTGTAAGTACAAATAGAGGAGCTAGTTTTATCCTTGTTTGCAAGTGAAGTAAATCTTTGCCCCATGCAAGATGCTCAGTTAGATTTCTGATTTCAGCCTCTACCTGTCTGGGAACATTACCAACACTTAAAAGCACTTCGTGCATTTCATTTGGAGAAGAAACATCCAGCAGACACAAATTACTAGGACCCAGATCCCCAGTTTCCTGTTCACCCTTCCAAACCGTGGTAAAATCACTCTAACACTGAAGGGGATTCTGAAACTGTGTGTGAAGAAATTTCTGAAGGGATTCAGTTACTCAGGATCTGGAGCTGGGGAAGTGGAAGAGACAAAGAAAAAGGACACGAAACTGCACTGAGTCAACTGGCAATAAATGGAGATTTCTATGATTCTGCTTATTATATGGAACACAGCTAGTTTACATGTTGCTTTGCATGTGACATAGGTAGAGAGAGAGCCAAGCTGTGCCCCAGAAACCATTCCCAAGTTAAAGATATAAGTTATATTCCAGATAATATATTTATGAGAATTTCATTCTGCCATATTTTTACACGGGCTTTTTTTCTGATGGGTGATACTTATCTGTATTTTTAGAAACCAAATACAATGGAGGTGGAGGCAAGTGTTATTAAAAGATTGTTAAGAGGTATAATGAGGTTGATGACCTTTCATTCATCTTCCATAAGGAGAATGCTGTTAATAACTTAAACACTAAACTATAATAATTCCATATGCCAAATTTCCTGTGATTTGTCACTGTTTCCCATTCAACTATTGTATTACAAAAATGTAAGCTCTCATCTGCAGGCTGCGAGGAGGAACCGTCGTCATACATGTGGATATATATCTTACTGGGAAACATGTTACGTGGAATTGGTGAGACACCAATAACACCATTGGGCATCTCTTACCTTGATGATTTTGCTAAAGAAGAGGATGTTCCTGTGTATGTAGGTAATCTCAACATGAAGTAAACTGAGAGATTCGTATTATAAGAGGTTGATCATCCTCTGCAGAAGAAAATGTTCAGCCATTAAAATGTACTAGCATCTGCTTCATTATATTTTCAGCATGTTTGCATACAATAGCCATGTTGGGCCCAATGTTTGGTTTCCTGTTGGGATCTTTATGTGCAAAACTGTACGTGGATATTGGATTTGTGGATTTAGGTAAGCAAAATAGAGGAAAAGTGAAAGTAAGCTAATCTGTGTTCGTAACAGGTTCCTCTAAACAGTTGTGTAAGTTTTTAATTATATGAATATAATTTATAGTTTATTTATATTGATTGCATTAATCTTATTATACACTTTATTACGATTTTATTAAATTACTGGAATCTTTTAGCATAAAGACAGAATTATACAGGGAAGATGTTTTAGAATTGTGTTTTAGGATTAAAGGGTTAAAATATATGTTTAACTTCAAAAGTTAGTACCAACAACTCTTACAGACCCAAGATATTTTACTAAACTGGCGTCTTAGTGAAAGGATTCTGTTGGTACAGGAATTTTACAGTTTTGATGCATTACTTACCCTTCCAGCTGAGCATTTTACATTACTTACAATTCGTGTAATGTTTCCAGTACATTATACACTTTTTGCCAGCTTTTGCTTATTCAGATGAAAAGAAAACACATGTATGTATTCGCATCTACAAAATGAGGTGGGGCAGGACAGTCCCCGTAACTGGTGGCCGTGGTCTTTCATCCTGTTCCGTTTCATGGGAAGAGGCAGGAACCATCTCTGACGTAGTGTTTCCTGGCCAGCCCACCTCCCCACCCACCGAACCAGCCTGATGGGGAGTCAGGCAGTTCGGACTGGTGATGGCATTTTCAGGAAAAGGCCCACCGACGCAGCAGCAGTTGGTGATCCTTCTTTACTACCAGGACAGAGAAATTTTCAGATCTTCAGGATCCTGTAATTAGAGAGAAGAACTCTTTTGTCTTTGCCCTTTGTTAAGCCAATGTTTGATTTTACTTCAGCATAAGGACTGTGAGCCAGTTCCGGTCACACAGTGAATCCTTATAGTGTTGGTCCACCACTAAACATGCCAGCATGTAACAATCATAAAAATACAACCAACTACTCTCATCCTCCTCGCAATACAAAACTTAAAGCCGTGGCTAATCTCACCAATGCCACAGAGAACACCCATATGATTAGTAGCAACCTACACAATTCAGGTTAGCCGAGGATGGTCTCAGTAGAAATGTAGCAGCCCTAAAAGGACCCAGTGCTCGGGGCCTGTCTGCCACCCGTTTTGGTTTCCTATGTGGTGGATAAAGGCCTCTGTGTTCCCATGTATGCCACAAAACGAGAGTGAGCATAAGATGTAGAAAGGCAGATGAAACACAACACCATTCAGGGTATGATTCCTGATGCCTTCACTGCGTGAACAGTCTCTCATTAGATGATTATTGTTATCACCGAAAGTCAGACGTTGTAAAATGTAGCTATTTTAGCAGATAAAGGGCAGGAAGGTTCAGCTTCTTCATTTAGGTAACTTGTATCTGTCTCCCTCAATTCTAGGCAGCATCACTATCACCCCACAGGATTCCCGCTGGGTGGGTGCATGGTGGCTTGGGTTTTTAATAGGTGGAGTAGCCAGTTTCCTAGCCGCTATTCCATTTTGCTTTCTGCCGAAGAGTCTGAAAAAGCCAGAGGAAGCAAAAAATGACAAAGCTTCATATGGTCTCTTGGAAAACATGGGTGCCACAAAGAAGTCACTACCTCCTGCAAAACCTAAGCCAATGAAATGGTCAGCAATACTGAAAGGCAAGTGTTTCACATGTTGTATAAATGCGATAAGCAATAGACACAATGTACAGCGGGAATGTAAAAGTTCTGCAGAATATTTTGCCTCCCCTGCACTTCACTTTAAACCAGTTAGTTAACCCCAGGAAAGGGCGGGTCCGCTAAAGATTATTAGAAGTGAAAGACCTTCTTCAAGACTGTGAGGTTCTGCATGCATCGCCTGCAATGCATCATAACCTAAGTGGCACCTACCTTTAAAATTTTATGCTAGAAGAAATTTGAACAGTGGAAAAATTGTTTCTGTGTAAGCACCTAAAGAAAATATCAGAAGGTTCCTTTCTCAATGTGGAAAGCCAAATTATTTATCTAACGATCACAGAGATCATGGAGACTCTGAAGCACGTTGCTGCCTGAGAAAAATACAGCAGGCTTGAATATTAGCTCTTGTTGTCCAGTTGTTAGGCTAAGAAAGGGATAGGAAGGTGTGGGGAATAGATGGCTTTGCATCATTCATCAAATTCTCCTGTCTTTGTTCAGATCCCAGTGGAAGACATTGGGCATCTCCACAAAATCACCTCTCTCTTAGCCTTGAACCTGTGATGACATTCATAAACTGAAAGAAGTCTTTGCTGTGAGGAGACATTCAGTCTTCATGTGAAGATCTCACTGGTGCACCTAGGCCTTTAACCCATTCTTCTGTATTCTTTTAGGATTCTCTTCCTGTATCTCAACCTCCGGTGTTTCTTAAGAATCTGATTTTGCTTTCAGATACTCACATACAAACGAAGATCAGTACAACTTGCACTGGGACAGCTGAGAGAAGGATTTTTCCCTATATTTTGTAGATTACTCACCAGTAATTATGCCATGCATCTTCCAAAGCCAACTCATATATCCCTTTCTTTCAGATTTCTATACCTCCCTGAAAAAAGTATTGAGTAATCGAATGTACTTTACATTTTTGTGTTGCTCACTGTTACAGTTCAGTAGCTTTATTGGTTTCTTGACTTACAAACCAAAGTACATGGAACAGCAGTATGGACAATCTACATCCAAATCTAACTTTCTAATAGGTGAGTTACACTGTGCAATGACTGCTTATGCTATAAGCAGTGCAAGGGGAGAATTTCTGGCATGCTTTTTCAGGGACTTGCAGAAAAGGCTAATGTAAATGGCAATCTCTCCTGAACTTGAATTATGTAAAGGCAGCATACAAACGACAGTCTTAGTGCCTATGGGACTAGAATAAATATATTATATTAACTTATATTAACTTATATTAACTATATTAATTATATTACAGCAAGGGCACCCCTAATACGCAATGAATATGGTGTGGGAATTTTAAATGCTGCAACATCTGACAAGTGCCTTGCAACGAAGTCCATTTTGACGGTTAGGCATTTCACAAATAGCATACGCAGCCCAGGAATTAGGCTGAGCGCAAAGCCACCTAGATCATCATAATACAACATAAAGCTGCCAGGGGTATCAAGCTGCGGACAGAATTTGGCTCTTAAACCCAGTGTTACTCTTTTATTTTGAGATTCCCTTTCTATAATCTCTTTCAGGATTGACATCCTTACCTCCTGTAGGTATTGGGATTTTCATAGGAGGGCTCATAATGAAAAAGTACAAAATGAGCATCGTTGGAGCAACTAAGTTTGCGTTTACTATGTCATTTTTGGCCTACATCATCAGTCTCTCGCACTTTTTTGTTGGCTGTGAGAACCATACGGTAGCAGGCATGACAGTGTCCTACGAAGGGTGAGTATAAAATGAAGAAGAGTGTTTTTCTCCATGGCAGCAGTAGTTCAAAAAATGTACTATTACATCAGGGCTAAAAGAGGAACATGCTTTTGCAATGTTTAAGAGAAAGTGAACGCTACCACGTAGCATCATTATGATAGTTTTATTGGTGAGCAGATTGTCAGTCTGCCAAATCATAGCACTGGTTAAAGATTAAATAGAAATACATTAGCAAAATTGCATCATTACTGATGTAGGTTGGTTGGCTGCGTGTGGAATGGTATTGCTGTTTCACACAGTGCTATCTCTAGACTAGAAGCAATTTTCTAGCAAAGTGTATTCAGACTCAGTAAAAGGGTGAAGCACATGTAATAGAGAGCATTGGTAGCATATCCTTCACAGAGATGGAAAGACTGCAAAATGCTGGACTCCCAGTCTGCTGTAAACCAAAACGAAGCTTACGGAAGATGCTCTCTCCTCTCAGGAGAGAGCCAGGGTTTAAAATTACAGGCTGCTGGGTTTTTTTTTTTTAATGAGTAAAGATACCAGGACAAGGGATTTGTGCTAGGGTCTGGCTGTCCAAGGGGCCCAGCAACATGCTAGCATACGGGTTGTCACTGCTTCAAGTCCAGCCTGCCCAGAGCACCTCATGGCTAGCAGGAACCTGTCACACTCTCCCTGAAGAATTACCCGCAGGTCAATAATCTGTCGCTACAGTTCATTTATCAAGCCATGCTGGTTCACAGCTGAAAATGTGGAACTCAACAGGCAGGATACCAGAGATGTTTATATTTGTTGGAACTTGAGGACTGATTGCCTGTTGTTTGTCCTTATCCTGCAACATTTTCACTAAGAATGCAAGCGGTGGAGCAGCAAATATGCTTAGCAAGCACTGGGATGAAAGAGACACCAAGCACGTAACTTTAAGTAACTGAGAAGGAAGAAGATGAGGGAAGACATCCCTCTTTGTTACAGATCTCAATACCAAAAGGATGTCTGAAAGTAAAAGGGAATACTGCATTCTCCGTATCCTCTAGGAAGGGTTAGGCTAGGCTTTAAGAGAGGAGTATTCTTAATTATGGAGACCAGGAAATCTAGTTTCTAGGATTGGTGCATTTTTACCAACACCTAAAGAGGTACTTGATTGATAAGACTGTGTCAACAGTTGCTAGCTCTACATACAATTAGGGAATAGCTGAGCCAACTTCTCAAAGCCTTTCAGCTATTCATTTTTCTTTTCTGTCTACACCTGCCAGTGAAAATCAGTAGCAGCATTTTTATTTGTTGTAAAATTCTTTATAACCTAGTAATCACTTTAATATCAGTGGAAGTGGGCTGGAATCTCAAGCAAAGAGATCAATACTGTAGAGACTCAGCTATGAAAACGTATGTTGAGGTGGGTTTCAGAACAGCAACACTGTCACACAGAGGGGACTACACTGACCTCAGCACAGAATTAAAAGTTCTTACACTCTTACACCTGTCTGAATTTAACTTCCAAGCAAACCCATTCCATACCATGAAAATGCCATATTTTCTGAGTGCAACTCTGACTGCAAATGTGCCTCCAATGTGTGGGATCCTGTGTGTGGAGACAACGGACTCACGTACGTTTCGGCGTGCCTAGCAGGGTGCACGACTTCAGTGGGACATGGGAAGAACACGGTAAGACCTCATTTCAGTTTCTGGGGTTTTTTACTAGCTTGTTTTGCATGTAACATCAGAGATTTAGTAGTATAATGCATTTAAGGGAAACCAAAGTTACTAAGGACCGGTCAGTAAAGTATTTATGATTTCTGGCTACAAGCAGCACAGAAGACATAGAGATTTCTCTGAGTTACTGCACATTAAGCAAAAAGCTTTAGGTCCTTGTTGTAGATCCTAGCTTTCATGTTTTGTAAATCAAACAAGGGAGAGAAACAAACAATTCAAAGTGGTTACATGGTGTCTGAAGCTTGTCTGTCCATGACTTGCCTTTGATTAACCTCAGTCTGGCTGCCCTGAGGTTTTTAGCCAACGGTTGAAGTACTCTAGGATAGTGTAATATCTTCCCTGGTACTGATCATTAATGTGTAATTATGAAGAATGATTTGAGGGGAGGCAGCTTGTTTCCTGTCTGTGAGACTCTGAGATGGCAGGTTACTGCTTATTTTTCTGGCTGACTGATTTCTGCTCAGCACAGTGTGCTGGGGATAATGTGCAGAGTCCCAGAGAGGCAGCTGCAGTCCATGGATAAAGCCCTTCATTAGACTGTGTCATTCCCATGTTTTCTGATGCCAGATGATCACTCCAGAAGATACATGGTCTAGAGCTGTCTCTTGCACTAAGACAGAATTTTGTCTCCAACAGATTTTCCTTTGTGGTTCATTTTTCTCTGATGTCTAGTCATCTTCTCCAAAAGACATTCTTTGCTTAAAATCTTCAGGTGGGAGGCAGGGGAGAAGGGCTCAACAGCATCCGTCGCAGTGGGACTACCGCCTCCCACACAAGTCTGTCTCTGTAGAGGTTAAGGTTTCTGGGTCATAGTTCCCCTTACTTCAGCACATCCTCAAGCCTCTCAAGCCCTGGTTAAAAGCTACTGCCCCTAACCTATCAGTACACCTACTGCTGATCTCAGGGCTCTGCACGAGCTGTGTCTTGACACGTAGTTGCTGCTTACAGCTGTGAGGTATCTCTGGTGGATCAGTGTTAGCAGAGAGGGACTTGCGATTCAGGTGCTTTTCCCAGAGACAAGTCAACTAACCACTAGTTTCACCTAGCAGCAAAAGGCACAGCTCCCTGAGCCTCACTTTTCCCCTTTGTCTGCTGTCCAGGGACACAAAGGCTGAGGCTAGCCTCAGAGGTCCTGCATGTACTCCAAACATCTTCCAAAAAGGGTTGCTATGTCCGCTGGCAAAACCATGCTGGTGCAGAACGTCCCTTCCAACTCCGAGCGCTGTTTGTAGGAAAGAAAAGAAGAAGTTGCTGCCCATTGCCTCAAGAAAGGCAAATAAGACGGCAACAGGATGCTTAGGAAGGCATCAGGCTCTTCCTGTGTCTGAAGGTAGGATTCCCCATGGCATGAGCAGCATCCTGCCAAATCTTCTTTATGTCTTCCAGGTCTTCCATAATTGCAGCTGTCTTGAAGTCAGCAGTTCATGGACAGGGAATAACTCTGCCACCTTGGGGCAATGTCCAAAAAGTGAAGATTGTTCAATGAAGTTTATTTATTATACAGTAACACAAGTCATAAGTGGCTTTTGTTACGCATTGGGAGGCACCCCATCATACATGATTATGTTTAGGTAAGTAAAACTACCTGTGTACCAAAGGTTGAAGCTTTCCAACGAGGGGATCAAAATTATGTTTAGATTTCTCCCTTGCCCTTAGGAAAAAAGACTTTCTGGCAGTATAACATGCTTTCTTTAATTAGTTTTGTCATTTTGCTTGTAGCTGTTAGCATCAAATCTTGCTTTGCTCCTGTCTTTTAATCTGTTCTAGCATGTTTCATCCAACTACTGCAAAATTCTTTCTCTTATGCCTGCCATATGCCCGTTTTTTCCAGAACATGTCTTCTTTCTCTGCTTGGATATTCTGGCTGTATGGATTTTGAAAATGCCATGCATTTGTCGGGCTTTCTGGATGTGGGGTTGCCCTAACAGATTGTGCTTGTCAGATGTCTGGAAATTCAGGACATCTGAGGGCTTGGTCTGAGGCTCCAATGCTCATGTCTGTCAAGGTACACAGGTGCAGGTGTACCAGGATGTGATTTGGAACCAGGTATAGAAATTAACACAAACTTCTCAGTAACCTGAAGAGAAAGCTTGTAGAAAGTAGAAAAATGTATTAGTGGCAAATTTAGAGGTAGTCCTAAGGACATCATGTCATCCTAAAGGAGCATGGAAAACAGAATGTGAGCTTCCCTCCCCTTCCTCTCCTCTGTTTGACGTCTTTCTGAGTGCTGAGCATGTTAATATTTGTAAGGAGATGGCAGAGACTGGATATACGATGGATTCAAGATCAGTGCCGATTTCTGATGCTTGGATTGTGGTTCCCCGTGAAACAGATGGGCATGTTGCCAAATGGTTTTGTGTAGTTCTAGAGGTGGCATTATACGGAGGAATGTCATTTGAGAATAAAAAGATGCCACACTAATGCAGCTACTTGCAACATTTTTGTCTTAGGACAACATGGTATTTCCCATCAAGTGAGGAAAATGTCTGCCGAGGAGTTAAGGCAGTTGGAGAGCCCATTTCGATAAGACTAGGATAGACTGTGATTATGACTTTAAAATTTCACTTCTTTAATTACGCTTATTGAACGGACTTCCCAGGAGCTATGTGATAGAAAACAGTAGACTAATTCACCTTTTTCATACCACTTTATGTATTTTCAGCAGACATAGGAAGCACTCTCCTTCCAAAGCCTGGCTTTCTGTCATTAAGAGTATTAAATTCAGGGTAATTAACGGCAGCTTAATAGGCATGTCTAAGCACTAGATAGGCAAATACTTCATATTTATCCCTCTTTCTTTCAGATGCGTTCAGCCAGAGTTGAAATCTCTTGCAGTTGGTCTATACACACTCATTATGAGAATGCTAGGTAAGAGAAATCATTCTGAGATGCTTGTTTGTAAGAATTCAAATGACACCAATGCAACCGCCATTTTGTATCCTTGAAATAGCTCTCGGATCCTGGGCTGTTCCTGAAGGTCCTGGTTTTTTCCTGAAGGTCCAATATTCAGTCAAGAGTTCATTGGGAAACTGGTTAACACAATTCTGAAAACCTTTCACCTGCTGATTAAATGGTGTTGCAGTTTGGGAGCCCGGTGTTCCAAAATGGGAAGGGTTTCTAAGCGGAATTAAAGTATTATCTTGAATTTTTAAATAACACTATAATGTTTCAAACTTACGATTCAATCAATGGCTCACTGAGACACAATACGGCAAATAAGATCAAAATTATGTGCTCTAGTAGGACTTCGTTCAACACTAATAAAACTCTGCTCATAGCAGAGTGTTTTCTCCATGTTGAAAATTCATTTTCCTGGTAGGCAACATCCTAGATTTCAATTCCCTTTAAGCATGCTGCAATGTTCTTTTTTTTCCTTTTTTTATTTGAGAGTTGCCAGTGAGATGGTTGATTATGACGCCTAGGCAGAAAAGAAAACACTTCTCTGTTTCCTTTAGATCTCTTTGATGATGGAATAGGAACACCTGCATTTCAAAAATGTAGAGCAATGTGTGAAGAGGCAAGACACATGGGTTTGCTATGAAGTCTAAAAAATCAACCGCCGCTTACAAATGCCCACAATCAGAGCTAGGGCTGTAGTCTCTACTCAGGATTGTGATGGGACATTTTGAGATAGGAAGGTGTATCCACACTTTATCTTCTTCTACTTTTCTCATCACAGAATGAAGGGGCAGAATTTCTTCCCCAGGTCTCAGGACAAGCAACGCCAATGGGATTCTTGGAGCAATTTTGGCTGTAGGAAATTTAAAAAAAGCATTATGAAAAAAGAACTGCCTCCTTTCTATAGGCTTCTGCTTCAGCATATGGAGCCAGCATGTTCGTTCCATTGCAAGAAGGGATAGACCCTCTGTCACTGACTCAAAAAAGGTGGCATTATTCTTCAGTGACTCAGAGATCAAATCTGATGTGCTGCCATCTTCCTTCTCTAAGGAACTTCCAAAATGAGCATTTGTCCCATCACACCCTGACTGCAGCACTGATGATCGTTATACATAGGCCTTTACAGATAGATTACTGAGTTCAGATTCTCACAAGAGCCCTAGGTTAGAACAGGTTGAGAGTATACCTGTTTTTATGAAATAGATTATTTCCTATATAACAATGCAGGATGCTCCTGTAGGAACACAGCTAATGTGAAACATGGATTCCTCTGAAGTTAATACTCACCTTTACTTCGGCAAGGCTAGGATTTTGTCCTGTGTATGTCTTATTATGTCTGCCATGTACTGCAGTAAAGCATAAGCTCGTATCTGGCCAAGTCACACAAAGGATCTCAGTTGCTTTACCCTCATTCAGGCATAAGGGGCTGTCAGTCAGCGTGGATAATTTAGGCTATATCTAGAAGAGGGAACTGTGCATCAATTCAGTGCTTCGAATGCACAACCAGCCCAGCTCTCCCTTGCAAGAGCTTAGCATGCACTGGAAGCCAGCAGCAGCTCTCAGAGCCATGCTTGAGAAACTGATGTGCATGACTACAAGCCCGGCCAAACCCATCAGACCACATTTCCTGGGGACCGATGATCCCCGTGGCATAGAGATGGTGTCCCAGCTTACAGTTATGCTGATAAAGGAAAGGAAAAACTCCCCACAGTCCAATCCACCTATTGCCACTATTGCAGCATGTAATTTGCCACTGAGAGAACAGAAAGCCGATTTCTAAAAAGATGTCTTTTCCTGTGTTAGTTTCTGACATTTTCACTTGATTCCTTGCAGCTGGGATTCCAGCACCAGTTTATTTCGGTGCTCTGATTGACAAGACATGCTTGAAATGGGGAAGCACAGGCTGTGGACAGCAAGGGGCTTGCAGGCTATATGACTCCAATGCATACAGGTAAGGCAAATTAGGGAACAAAAAGCCTCCTGCATGTCCTCTCTACAGACAGACATGCTTTGTTCTATTATACTACAGTGCGTGAGGCCACTAATCAAAAATTATGGCCAGATATTAACTCAGACTTAGATCAGTCCAGAACTCCTGAAATGGAGAAATCTTAAAATAAAATCTTAAACTCTTGGGTTTTTAGTCAGTTTTCATGTTGTGCGAAAATCATTTAATATCAACAACAAAGATTTCTGGAATGCATTATGTATTTTTAATATCCTTTGAGTCAATTTAAAAGACCAAGGATTGTATGATTTGTCGTCAAGAGGAAAGTTACCCAAATTTACCTTATTTGCAGGTAGTTTGTTCACACTGGCAAGAACGTTAACTTTCTGCATTGGCCACACTTGAGACAAAAATAATCAAACAAAAATCATACTGAGCAGCTGAAGATATTGGTTAAACTCAAACGCTATTGGACTCTAGGAGGAATGTTCCAGAGATTTTTCTTGGTTTCACCCAAACCTCGTCCATTTCTGATGTGTTGGGGTTTTTTACATACAATAGCCCACTCTGATGTTCTCAGTATATTTCTAGCCCTAAAAAGTCTCAGGCCTTAAAGTGATCCAAAAATCCTCAAAAACAGAGGGAAGAGGATGGAAGTTTTGCTTTGCAACTGTTTTCAGAAGCAAAAAGAAAGTTATCAATTCTTAACAGAAATTTTTGCAAGGAAAAATGTCCAGTTCGTGGACAAAGAATGAGTTTTCACGTTTTCCCCTAAGATTTTTGGTATATACGTGATCCTTAAAAGCCATTAAAGTTATTTTCTTCAGTGTCTTTGAAAACTTCAATGCCTGGCACTATCTTCTATGCTCTATCCCACAGATATGTCTACCTTGGTTTATCAGCGGTGTTAAGAGGTCCTTCCTACTTGATTGCAATTTTTTTTTACATATTGGTAAAGAAAAATTTTCAAAATAAGAACTCCAGGCCTACAGAGAATGGAGGAAGAGAAGATGTCCCTATGAATAAAGAAGATAATTGCAAGATCAAAGAACATTTGCCGGGATTTTCTGATGCAGAGAATGAATCATGTATCTAGAAAGTCATTTAGGCCAGTGTCACACAAATCAGGACAACTGCTTTTAGAATGTTATGAACTTTCACAATGTTATGAATAACTAAATAATAAATAATAGCACTGTTCAGAAAGTAAGACTAATAGCAAACCTGTGATCAACAGTAAGAAAAACTAGCATGCAAGTATGAAAGCGTCTTATGTGTTCCTGGTTACCAATAACAGATAGAACAAGTTACATGAACTGAACCAAGTTCTCAACAGATAAAGGAAAACCTCCCTTGGTATTTCCGATAGAGCCAGTCTGCAATTTTTAGAGGGGTTAAAGATGACTGCTGGCAGAACAGCCCCGTGCCAAAGGCCCACAAAATGTGATGCTGGTCCTGTACGTGGATCCACGCAGCAGACTGCCATGGGAATGAAAAGGTCAAGGCTAACAGCAGCTTTCTGATTTAATCAAAATCATTCAGAATTCACAGTAAAACCAAAGCCTTTAAGCAAAACATTTCCACCTTATCTGAACGAATCATCGCAACAATTTTCCATCACGCAATTGACAAAAGCAGTATTTTTGCAAGAAGCGTTTTATCTTGGCTCAGCTGAAAATGCTATGCCTACTTAAAACTACAAATAGGTTGCCATAAAGGAAATAATTGCTTTTTTAAATCTCAGAATTATAGCATTTTATTAAAAAGTAATTTTGTTAGTTAAGTGACTGTGAAACCTAAGAAATATTCTGAATTTTGTCGTGACGTTTTCTAAGCAAAATCCACCCAACATATGCTGGTGGCTTTGTTGCTATGCCATGTGCTGTCCAGCAGAGGACACTCAAACAATAACGTTACTGCTACGACTACTGCCAATACTCACCTTCAGTGTTTATTGCTCTGGGGGAAGTTCACCATCAGGCAGGCAAAACATTCATCTGGGTTTTCATGCACCTTAAAACTTTCTCAGCTCAAGCCTTTAGCTCATGTAGTCAAAGTTGCTTTTGTGTATTTTTTTGGTTTGTGTTCATATTTGCGTCTCTCGGAGCTTGACAGATGTTGTTGCTTTAAATAAAACGGCACGTACTTGAGTACCATTTCACAACAGTGATTGAATTCTCCGGTTGATACTTTGAAATAGATGCTAAAGGCTCAGTGGGGTATGGTTAATAGACATGTTAGTTAAATGAAGTACATTGAGCAAAATGCTGAGTTACTGCTGAGTCACTTAATATTGATTGCAGCTGCTGAAGGGAAAAGAATGGGACTTTATTTCCAAATGAAGTTCTATTTACTGGAAGCAGAGAATCTCCATCTAGCAAAACTGATATGGTCTTGTTTTACAAGTGCATTTGCAAATGCTTTGACATACCCGGATAGAGCCGTAAGAATGACCTTCGGGCCCTAAAGGAACAAATCACCTTAGCTAACTACTGAACTTGGGAGTGAGTTTTGGCAGGGAAAGTAATTGCAACTGTCTAGCTCTGGGGTTTTGGGGTTTTTTTTTTTGCATACAGTAGCCCACTCTGATGTTCTCAATATATTTCTAGCCCTAAAAAGTCTAAGCCCTTTAACTGATCCAAAAATCTTCAAAAACAAAGGGAAGAGGGTGAATGTTTTGCTTTCCAACTGTTTTCAGAAGCAGAAAGTAAGTTATCAATTCTTTAACAGAAATTTTTGCAAGCAAAACCGTCTTTCAGCTGCTTTGTCCAGGTGATATTTTGTTAACATGTCTTGGTGCATACATGATTTCCTATTGTGTCTTTAAAGCTAGGGATTCGGTGAGACATTTTTAATCTAAAATACGTAATATTTGAAAACATATTTTATGTGACAAAATATACCAGTTTTAACTGAAAACAAGAGCTAATTCCAGACGACAGATTTTGAGAATTACACACGAGGAATCAACAATGCCAGAAAAAGTTGTTATGGCCTGCAGCAGATTTAGGAAGCTATTACTCCACACTCATGCGATCTAGGAGGGGACAATATACTGGCTTCTTTGGATACAGAAAGGAAGGCTGGCACAAGAAGGTCATAACCTGCTTATCGAGGGGGTTTTCCCCTTTCTTGCGGAAAAAAATGTTTTCAGCCAGAATCAGGGTGCAAAGCCCAGCTGCTTTTGGGTGCCACAGCAGCTCGTCACCTGCAACGTAAAAAGAGAGAGAAAGGGAGTGCAACACTGATTTGTTGCCAGCCTTGAAAAAATTGTGGTCTTCCCTCTGTCGGTAAAAAGCTTGAACTGTAGGTTCCGATCTATGGTGGAAGAAGAGCAAATAGGACAAATTATTTTATCTCACAGTGCAGTTCTGCCATTAATGTTTGTGCTACGGTTGTGTCGCGAGAGCCCTTGTTGCATAAGCACCGTGCGCACACACACGTATGCGCATGCACATACTTGTGCACACACACACACAAAATGGCAACCTCTGCTGCACACAACGCATGAATTTGAGGTAGGGCAAGATGTATATTGCCATGCAGGAAATCAGCAAGAAATAATGATGACAGTTGCTAAGCATGTTCAGGAGAGATTTGAAGAGAACTACAGAGATAATTTTGAGCATCTTTACAGTTCTGAGAGGGAAGTTGAGGTACTTTTTTCAACGTTGTGTTTGAGGGGAGAACAATTACTTGGTGGAAAGATATGCATGAATGTGTCTCAGCAATAATCTGTCACTGCAGCCACAATTTTTACACACAGAGTAAGCAAAATTAAATGCCTACATCTACTCTTTTATCTACTGCCGTAAATAGACCCATGGCTCCCTTTGCTTAACTCTTTGGAAAGGCAGGCTGATTTTATTCAGGTGACTCCCTTTATGCACTGAAGTTTCTGACATTAGGAGCAATGCCTCTAAACCCAGAGAGGCAGAGTCTACAATTAACAAAACTGGAAGGTGTTGCAGCAGTTTTGGGGGGAGGGCTTGGTTTTCTTTGTGTGTTTGCTTTTGGGGGTTTTTTTCCTCGATGGGTGGGCGTTGTTGGCAAGCAGCATGAGAAAAAAGGTTTTATCTTTCACACTTAAAATGCCTCATCCTAGCCCATCTTCATATTACAGATTCCAGCCCAAGCCAGGCCAGGCGAGCCCCCTGCAGAGCTGGCCTCAGCAGCCATACACGTACCTGTTGAACAGGCACCTTCCTGTGTTTCCAGAATGAGAGCTTACCAGCAACATAAGTTTCTTGCAAACATTGAGCTCCGAGCTTCATAAAAGAGCACGAAAAGAGATGAAAGCTATAAATAATGCTCTTCCAGAGCAGAATAGATGCAAACAAAGAAAAAGCATTTGCATGACAAGCTCCTGGAGAGCAGGAGCGAATCAAAGATTTGATGAAAAGTTTAAGAAATTACCTTCCCCCCCACCAAAAAAGAAACACAGCAAAGCTGACATGTTCTAAACTGCAAAANAAGCTCCGAGCTTCATAAAAGAGCACAAAAAGAGATGAAAGCTATAAATAATGCTCTTTCAGAGCAGAATGGATGCAAACAAAGAAAAAGCATTTGCATGACAAGCTCCTGGAGAGCAGGAGCGAATCAAAGATTTGATGAAAAGTTTAAGAAATTACCTTCCCCCCCACAAAAAAGAAACACAGCAAAGCTGACATGTTCTAAACTGCAAAATGAATTTAGTGTGTTCAGTGCTGTGCACCACGGGTGAGAGGAAAAAAAGTATAAAAAGAAAAGCCTTTTCCTATCTTGCTACTTTCTGTAACTAAAGCAAGCCAGAGAATTATTTTTGTCTTTTCCGTTAGGGCCCAGGAAAGCAACTGTATTGAAACTTTCTCACTTATTAAAAAGTATCTGATGTCCAAAATCAATATAGGAATACTTTTGGAGCTAAGCATGCTTTACTTAAGGTGCTTTCAGGTGAACGCTCCATTTTAAGACAAAGCTGAAACACATAAAAGAAGTAGTTTTCCGAGGCTCTGAGTGGTGCCATGAGCTTTATGTCTAAATCAATGCAAAGCATAAGAAAGGCTCATTCAGCTTCTATGAGGTATATACTACCTCATGGATGTTATTGTAGTTTTATTCTGGAGCAGGATATACAGGCAACAAAATACATCAGAGACGTATGACACAAAACAAACAGAAAAAGCTTAATCTGTCAATTTTATTCTGGTGACAGGTTAGCTACTCATGCAAATCCATCCACTGTGAGTAACTTTGTTTACCTGTCCAAGTTGGCAAGTGGGTTCATTAGTGAGAAAGTGCTAAAATTAGGTCTTTTTTTAAAATTTCAGAATTTATAAAATGATTTCCTGGCAAAATGGTCATCTGTCATGCACTTTAGCCAATGTAGTGTAACATCAATGGTGACTTCAGTTTTAAACATACAAATTTTCTTTTCTAATAATATTCTTGGAATTTTAAAAATATCATTAATTCAATGTACCAGTGTGAAATACTCTGGAGTAATGTGAAAACACAAGGAGCACTCTGCAGGACTGTGCAAGCCCACCCTGAGCACCCTGTTGGGTTAGGGTCACAGACGTGACCAGGGATGGACGACTGACGCGTTCTACTCACTTCAAGGGTAAATGTCTCATATGCAGTCAGATCTCTCAAGGCTTTCAAAAAGTGAATGTCAAATTGTTTGCTACCTTCATCTGGAATCTTAGCAGTTACTCATTATTTGTAAGAGATACTTGTTATTAGTCAGTTATAGCATTAGTTATTTTTCTTAGTGCACCTTCTCATGCATGCTTTCTGAAATTCCTTACTTCCACGCACACTAAGTACCTGCAAGTATTTACTTGCAAAAGCTTCTTAGTTCCTAATTATTCATACTACTCTTTTTTTTCTTCCTGAAAACAGATTTTTGAAGGAGAGTTCAATAACTGACTCATTTCTGAATCATCATTAATTTCAGCCCACTAGTCTTTTTTTAACCCTCATTTTAATACATGGGATTTAAAGTTGTTTATTGTTTTCGTTGACTTCAGGAATGCATTGAGTTGGTTGAAAAGAAGCATTACAGAGGGTAAGAAATGCTTTCGCCATCCAGGTCAACCGCTGCGTTTGACAAATCCTCCAGGGCTATAAGAAATGCAACAGCTAGTTCTTCAGGTCATCCAAACATTAACAGGTCTAAAAGACCTATTGGGTGAGTTGTCATTGTCTCTCTATTGACAACACTACTCAACAAGGATGCACTTTGATAGCTTGCAATCAATTTGAGCTTGGAATAAACGCCAACATTGGCATTCATTTGCGTTCATAGGAAAGCAACAGTGGGCAATGCATTGAACAAGTAGATGACTGTTGTTCCTAAAAAGCTTGAAGGGGCTAGAAAGTTTCAACAAATGTAGAATTGCATAACAAAACTGCCTTAGCAGCAGGTACTTATGGATTGATAGGTAAACATTCAAAATCAAAATAAAAATCTGTCAAATCAATGTACTACCTAAGTTATTTTATCACCTGAAACAGCTGAATTGGTAAAAACAGTCATCATAATACAGTGCACAGAGCACATATGGGAAGTCTTTGGAAAAAAACAGCTCTTAAGTGTTATTTTGAAAGTTGAATTAAGAGCAAAAAGAAAAAAGGCACAGAATATAGACAACAGGATTGATTACAGTAACCAGACTAAATGGTCTGGACCAACTTCTGGCATTAACAAAGAATATTTGCAAATAATCCAGCCCAACTGATCCAAAAAGCTGACCTCTGGGTAGAGACTGCATGCAGGGCTAGGTTGGTCTGTGTCAATGCAGGAGTGAACCCCTGCACTGTATGATTTCAAGTTGAAGTAGAAAAATCCTGTTAAGGAGTTATTGTCCCACTTGCAATCACCACTTTCCAAGTGGCTGCAACTTACCTTCTACAGTAGGAGCTCAATGACCAGCAGTAGCTATTTTTGTCCCTTTGTGGTTCTTCAGTTTTGCTCTCAGATAGTATTTTCTGGTATCTACAGAAACAAATGAAAATTGTGATATTTCTATTATGGTTTCCAGCAGCAGCTATCCTGGTTTGACCCAATGAAGTACTCCATCCCATACACATCATGCTCAGAACAAAGGTGAGAGATCACAAGGGTCACTCCCTCTCCCTTTATGGCCAGGGCACTGATGGGCTCTAAGGGCCCTAAGCAGCCTCACCTGGTGCTTCTGCCCACACGCATGGCCCAGGAGCCTATTTAAGCCCAGTGTGGGGCTGTTAGAGGGGTTCCTGGTGATGTTGCAGGGTGCTGCTCTTCAGTTCTGCTCAGCTCCTTGCTTAAGTATTTGAGGAGGACTCCACCCAGTTATTCTACTTTTGATTCTGAATCCAGTTCCTGCCTTCTGCTGTATATAGTCTGTGACTTTACTGGGGTGTGCCCCACAGCATCCAGGTGACATATTTGTCATCGTGGGGGGAGCTTGATATCAGGTTTGTGCATATTTATATATATTTCATTGTTATTTTTTCCCATTATTATAATATACTGTTCTTGTAGTTAAGTTAAAGCTGTTTTTAACTTTTCCAGCTTGTAAGTCTCTTTCCCTTTTCTCTTTCTCTCCATTTTGGGAAGGGAGTTAACAAAGAGCATCTGTCATTTGTTTAATAGCCAGCCCAGCTTTAAACTGTGACAGCATCTTCAGATCTTAGATCAGTCTCCATTAATGCTATGTAGTCAGAGGAGAATGGATGAAAACTGAGCTGAAAATAATAAGGCTCTGTTACCCTCACACATAAACACAAGGTAGGCATTTTTTGACATATTGAACAGACTACCTTGGCATTTGGGATGTCTGCATTCACTTCTTTGCTCTGTTACAATCTTATTTCTTCAGTAAAGAAATGCAAGCTTGGGAATCATAGATAAAATAGTGTTTTCCAAAGCACTTACAAGCTAAACTTATAAGCCAATCTTCTAAGTCAAAATTTTCTTTCATATTACTTTAAAGTGGCATCCCAATGGATGCAAGCTCAAATAAGCTTAACTCACACTTAATAATGAAACAGGACCATGTAAGTGCTTTGAAAACTTTCACTAGTATGACTTGGATTACAGTAAACATACAAGAAAGGAAGTGCTTCAGGAGATATTTCCTAATCTCAAAAAGATATAACCCCAGAAACTAAAATGTTGTCTCATGCGAGATGAGCTTTCCATGTCTGGAAAAGATATTATAGCTTCTAAGTGTTTTGGAAACATGATTTTATCTGAAGTCCCCACCCTTTCATTTCTTGACCCAAGAGTAATTTTTGCCTGGAGATAACATCTCTGCGACTGGAAGTATAGCTTTAATTCATTTAGCTTTGAATGATGGTACTTATGAACACATCTTTGTCTTTCAGCTTTCAGCACAGGGTTTTGGCGTTCAGTTCACTTTCCCAGAAACTGTATCAGGTTTGTACAGCCCGTGCAAAAGTGGCTTCTTCACCATTGTAATACGTGGCGGCTGGATTCAATAGGTTAAGTTCACTCAGCTGTGATCATACTTTTGACTGCAGAGTAACTCTCTTTTTTTCATATATTGCTCGTTTATAACTTTATGATCTACCCATTTTAATGGTCAAATTAAGGTCATGTATTTACAGGCTAAAGCCAGTCAGGGATTAGTAAACACCCATTGTCTTCAGAGGGATTAAAACTGTTTGTGTGCTGGCTCTGAAATGACAGTTTAAAAATTCCTAAAAAGTATAAGTTCAAATGTTTTTGAGATGTCCTGGTTATTTTTTTAAGAAATGCATTATTCAGCTAGCCCACTAGCAGATTTTTTGAGAATTTTGAGTACTAATGCTTTAAATACAAAATTGTTACCTAAATTACCTAAAATAGAGCACCAAAAAATTGAACTTCCCTTCTAAACTCATTATCGTCTTTTGAATATGTAGATCAATACTTTTAAGCATTGATAGAAACTTCTTCACAGTCTCTGAAAGCCATAATTAATCAATTCTTCTCTTCATCTGCAATTTTTTTCATGTTCTGACGTGTTCCTCTTCGCAAACCAAGTAACCCAATGAGCCATTCTTCAACTGACATAATATTATAATTGGCCATGATAATCCTGTATGATTCATACCTTCTGCTGGCTATGAAGAGTAAAATTCTATATAGAAATATATTTATCTGTCATCTGTTATGTTTAGGAGATTATTTTCTCACTCATATGCCTGCAGCTTTAAAAAAATATTGAAGCAATCAATACATAAAACCTGGTGGGGCCCCTTAGATTTTTCAGGTCACATCATCTTTATTATTACTACAACCTATATTATTACTACAACAATATGCTTATAGGTAAGTTTAGGAAGTGTGAATTAGATGAGTGGACAGTGAGGAGGATCAAGAACTGGCTGAATGGCAGAGCTCAGAGGGTTGTCATCAGTGGTGCAGACTCTAGTTGGAGGCCTGTGACCAGCAGGGTTCCCCAGGGGTCGCTGCTGGGTCCAGCCCTGTTCAACGTATTCATCAACGACCTGGATGAAGGGACAGAGTGTACCCTCAGCAAGTTTGCTGATGATACAGAGCTGGGGGCAGCATCTGACTCAC
>VZSC01009080.1:0-20114 GCA_013398225.1 Steatornis caripensis
GGCGTCTCTGCGGGCGCTGGGATTTACGCGCGCTGCCTCCCTGCAAAAGCGCTGGGAGAGCCGCCTGCGTGCGCGGTCGGCAGGCAAAACGTCTCGCTTCGCTTACCCAAGCGATTTTTGACGAGCGGGTTGCATTACGTCTTCTCACTATTAATTTAACGTAGAAAATTCGCCCGTGAAAACTCATCCTACATCAAGAAAAATCCAGTGAGGTGACAGCTCTGATTATGAATCTATTAGTTCGGTTTTCACTTGTGGAACGCAGATGGATATTTAAAGTGTGAAGAGTAGCACACAGAAGGAAGATCTTCAACTTACTTGTATCCGTTACTGCACATGCAAGCGCTACTACATACATCGTGTACTTGAGGGTGTTCAGACCACGGGAAAGTTTAACATCAACTACTAGTTCTCCTCTCAAAGTGGCTTATGTGATGAAGTCTTACAGATCTTCATAAGCTATTTTATTTAATGTCATCGTTTTTAATGCATTTTAATCTCCAGATTGCTAGACTGCAGAAACTCTGGGAAATTAAACAAAAAAACTCCTGGGTGGTTGCACTGTGCTGTGCTTAAGTTTTTGTTCACTTTTCTGTCAAAACTGTTTCTTTTATTGCAGCAAACTTGGCTACACTGAAGGCTGTACCCTTGACTAGAAACATAAAAGCACCTTTCAGCGATCGTAAAACTACGGAAAACATCCACAGCTACCACCTCTCTCCAGGATCCATCTTCCACTATCGATCTCCGAGACCGCTGGGGATGGCAGAGCTCTGGGAAGAGCTGTTGCACAAAGAAGAAGAGCTCTCCTGCCGCTTGCCCTTCCTCACATGCCTGGTGAAGGGGCAGCCACTGCTGCGTGCCTCCCTAACTGCCGGTGCCAGCAGCACCACGAGCACAAGGAGTGCTGAGACAGATACGCTCTTGTTCGGCTCTGCCGCAAACAGAGACTGGGACTTTATCCATGCTCTCCAAGATGAAACAAAGACTGTGGAAGCCAGCCGGCACAGAGGATTACAGAAAACCCAAGTTATCTTGCTTTAAATGGATTTGGGTTGGTTTGAAACTCATCCTGATATGGGTCCATGCCTTAGCTACGTAGTCTAGCACTGGCATTTCCCAGCACTGTGGAAAACCTTCGTTCTCTACACTCAGTCGTGCTGCTGCTAGATCCTACCTACCAGAATAGTTAGCTTTAAAAATATGACGCTGGATTTTTTTCAAAGTAGCTTCCCTTTTACAAAGTTCACCAAATGCTTTGAACAACTTAAGTGAATTGAGCTATTGAAGTGCAAAGTAATATAATAGCTAAGAGCGTTATGGTGGAAAGCAAAAGCATGGGTTTAACTCATTCAGGTTTGACGAGGTTACTGGGTGCAGCGTATAAGGCAAAGCATATCAGGTCAGACTGGGATTCACCACAACTTGCAGCACTAGTCTGTCAAGAATTGTTTTTAAACACTACCTTGGGTACCATTAATTCCAGGATAGATACCGTCTCACAGTGTATGCTTGTCTCAGACATCATGCACTTCTGCTGTCTGGGAAGAAATGCATCTCTTAATGCAGAAATAGTTACTGATGATGTTTCTTTAAAGATTTTTTTCATTCTTCACATAGTTTTAGATGTCCAACAGCTTTTAAGTCTCTCCTCATATAACTGTGTTTGGGTTCTCTCCAACCAGTGGAAACCCAACCCACTCTTACTCGACCTACTAGGTAAGATACATTTTTAAAAAACGTAACTTCTAGATACTATCTAAATTTCATTCAGTTATTTCCAGGCAAAGAGACATCATAAAGCTTACTAGTATTTGAATGTTTCACTGCATCTCTTATTAGAGAGACTTTGTTATGTGTCCTAACTGTACTACAGCTTAGCCTCCTTGAAATAATTCTAATATTACATACACAGCATTCAAATCACCAGCGCATATGAATCTCGGATGATTTCTTGTTTTAAGTGCACCTTACGTATAATTAACACTTTATATCTAATAATTTTTCTGATGTCTATCAATGCCTTAGTCCCTTAGTGTGATCTCTTACCAGAGTCTCCTCCTGGTGCAAAGTGCTAACAAAGCCATCAGACCTCGAGAGGAATCCCTGGGCACCGATCCACCTCGGGGCCAGGGCCTCAGTGACACACCGCCTTTAGTTTTTGTGTACGTGCCTTTCAGGCGGCATTCAGAGACAGTTGTTATGTATCAGCAGCAAATTGTCACCACAAAATCATAAGCAGTGGCAGGGAGACTCAGAATAATCCCTGAAATTATTCTTAAATGCGTTTTGAATTGACTGACTTCCTTGTTGATTTCACAACATTTATGCAGCAGGCTGTAAAATCTCTCGTATATATTTATTCCATTGCCAATAAAATGACTTTTAAAGCATTTTGGATCATCGTCAGTTCGTGTCTATGCTGTAATTTGAAATGGAGCTGTTCACAACAAACTGATTTTAGTATGAATCTGTTTAACATGCTTTACACTGTAGGTTGCACACACCAAATAAAACCGAGCGTTACACAGTGAGTTTCATGTGAAGCCATCATAGTCAGTATTTCTTAAAAAAATGAATTTGCATTCCTTCTTCTTACATGTGATTTGCCTTTCTATCAAAGGCCTCATTTTCATAATAAATATTTATAAGTCCAATGGGAAACAACAGGGGATGCAGTGATCATTTCAGAATCAGATCCTAAATACCTGCCTTTCTCTGAGGCAAGGGGGAAAAGGGGAAAGAGAAGAACGCACTTGATATAGTTGGTGTCTGTGCATCTCATGTTTTGAAAGAGAACACTATTCCTGTCTTACTGGCAAAATCCGAGCAATCTTTGCTCGTGCAAAGTATTCTAAAGAGATCTGGGGGTCTGGTGCGAACGTTCACCTTTTATCTTCTATTTCACTGTAAGAGGTGTCCTTTTTCCAGTCAAATCCCTTATTTAACTTTTATTTATTCTAAAAATTCCATCTGTAGGAATTTGTGTGACACCATCATCCAGCCAGCATTGGAGAGAACTAAATGAAGATAATGCTCTCAACTTAGATCCTATTTTCTAGTCGGCGAAAATGCCTCCAAACACAGAGTGTTCCAGCTTGGCGGGAGGTTTTTTGGTCCTTTCTAGTGAGAGTGGTGGTTTTTCCCCCGTGGCACACTCCTGGCAACGTAGTCCATGACGTATATGCTTAGAAAAAGGCAGTTGTTTTGCTTCAGGAGAGCAAAAGATGCAAAGAGGACAGCACTCACGCTACCTGGAGTGTTAATTGAAGCACGCTGCATGAGCTAGCAGGGCCGAGACATCCTGCAAACATCGCATGGGAACCTAAATGTTTGCAGCTCCCAAAGGTGGGCCAGTGACTGGACTGCCACATGCAGTAGAAAACACTGTGAGAAGGAAAATTGTATAAAAGAAATTCCTGTATTTGAAATTCTGATTAGCTATACAGAGAAGAAATTAGAATTATGAAACAATCTGACCCTCTTTTATCTATTTTCAATGATAGGAAGAGGAGAAGGCCCTAAATGCAGACTTAAACTCAGAGAACTAGTAGGTAAACAACCGTGAGTTCAGGACAGCTTGAAGTTCATCAGAGATCCACCCCTGAAGGCAAAACGGCAGAGTTCGATCTACACAGAGGAAGGAGAAGTAGTGAAATAAAGATGAACTTGGCTGAATCATGAGATCTTCAGTGACTTGAAACAAAGATGAAAGTAGGTCAAATAACTAAATTATGAATAAATGTATAGACTATGTGTGGACAAAACGAGAAAGATAAGGTCCCAAAATGTAAGAAAATTGGATTTAAAAGATAGTGAGGATGTTGGAAAGATGCCTAGTGAGAAGACCAAGGGAAAAATTGGTCTGTTATTCCATAGAGGGGGAAATCTACTTAATCATCACCTAAGTACTAGTGATGCTGAGACATCAGTATCCATTACGCCTTTTTTAACCTCAGTCTTCAGTTTAACAAGGCAAATGTGATTTCACTACTAGCACCACTGACAAAAGTCTAAGAGTTTAGGCTAGAAAAATGAACAAATAGACTGGAAAATACTTAGATAAGTTAAAGGCTTTTGGATAGACTGGACCTGATGAAACTCCCTTAGGCTTCAAGCAGTGTTAGAGCTGCTAGTGATTGATTATCTCCAAGGATCGACAGAGAACGAGTGAGGTTCCTGAAAACTCACAAAGGATTGCATCTCTCTTAAAAGGTGGAAGGAGTGAGATCTACAAGATAATCCAACCATTTGTAAGCAACTAGAAAGTAATGACATGAGAAGTATCAGAATGGATTTGTCAGTAACAAGTAACACCAGGTCAATCTAGTCTACTTCTACCAGATGGTATCAGGCTTTGTGGATAGGGTAGAAAGAGTGAAGATCACAGGGTTTCATAGAATGTGCTCTTAACTGCCCAAAAATATGGTCCAGAGAAGTATATAAAATGAGTGCAAAAATATTTGGAAATAATTAGTACTCCTAAACTGAAAGGATACATTGAATGAGACTTCACTGAGATCTGTCTCAGATCCAGAACTATTTAGTACTTTCATCAACATCTTTGATGACTACACAGAGTACACTTATTCACATTTGGAGATCCTATCTATATGAAGAGGCTCCAACTATGCTGGAGCACAGCATTACAATTCAGAAGGATCTTAGCAGATTGGAGAAACTGAAATGCCACCAAATAAGAAGAAACAGGATGTCCTACACAAAGAATCACAGAATCATAGAATAGTTTGGGTTGGAAGGGACCTTTAAGGGTCACCTAGTCCAAGCCCCCTGCAATGAGCAGGCACATCTTCAACTAGATCAGGTTGCTCAAAGCCCCATCCAACCTGACCTTGAATGTTTCCAGGGATGCGGCATCTACCATCTCTCGGGGCAACCTGTTCCAGTGTTCCACCATCCTCATTGTAAGAAATGTATTCCTTGTATCTAGTCTAAATCTACCCTCTTTTAGTTTATAACCATTGCCTACAAAGGAACAGTCAACTGCACAAGTATGTACCAGGATAAAAAAAGCAGTTCTTCAGAGAAGAGATTACAGATCACAAGCAGTGCTGGGCTGTCTTGCATTATGCTGGAATGCGTAAATAGGAGTGTCACAAATAAGATAATGAAAAAATAATTTTAATCTATCCAGCCGTTATTATTTAAACTGGAATAGTCTGCTCAGTTTTCAGGTCTATGCTCCAGGATAGTTGAGAACCAACTCAAAAAAAACAAGAGGAGGGAGACAAAAATGGCAAAGGATTCCGAAAACCCAAACTATGAGGTAAGGTAGAAGGGACAGCAGTTCTCTGGCCTAAAGAGATGACAGAGCGCAGGAAGAGGTGTTCACCTACATCAAGAGGAAAGAGAGAACCTGCTTTCCATGTATGCCAGTTAGGTTAGGTATTAGGCAACTCCCTGCTTGCCAAACCGGTGAGATCTCCATCACTGCAGGTTTCTCAACATCTTCCTGCACTACAGCAGGGACAGGTGATCTGAGACTGAGATAAGGAGAGAAACTAGACAGCCTCTCAAAATCCCTTCCAGCGCTATTTTCTTCCTCTGCTATGACTGTAACTAAGGCAGAGATTATCCTCTGTTCCTTGTTTTCCAATTTTGCTGGAAATGCTAGCTGAAGTAACCTGCCATGAGTAGTCTCAGGAGCAGCTGTAAATACGCAGCCCTTCCCACCCTTTCACACCCCATCTGCAAGCATGCTAAATTGCCTGGTGGCACAATAACCTGGCAGTCTGCTCAGGCACATCAGGTCCCATATGCTTCAGAAAGCATTTTCCAGTTGAGCTCACAGTCTCAATACCAAATTTAATCATAATATGATATTATGACAGTCTGTAAACAGTCCTCAAAAAAGAAGCGGGCCTAGTTCAGGAGGGTAGTGACATTCCAGAACAGTAAGACAGTGGAGTTCGTTATTCTGGATGTGCTGGGATAGCTCAGAACACAATTTTGCACAGTAGCATTATTCATTCGCAAATGGTGATAAAACAATTAAATTTAGTAATCAGCAAGAACCACATCTCCCAGGCAAAAAAAAAATTAATAAAAAGACAACGTTATCATAACTATTCTTCAGACTTCCCAACCTGTGTTTGCTTTGTGCGTCCTGCAGGTTTGATTTGTGTTCTTTTTGCTTTTGATTAAAGAAACTGACATCCTGATTCTGCCCCGATTTACATTTAAATAAAATCTGATATCCTCCACTGAAATTAAAGATATTACATACTAGTATAAAACAGATCTGAATAAGCAGAATCAGATACCGCATGTATTTATACTTTAAGAAAATAAGTCACAATATCAAGCAAGCACTTAATACCCTTTTAATATTGTGATCATTTGCAACAAAAGGAACATTTGAAAATGCAAGCATGCTGCTAACACCTGTGTGAATTATTTTATAGAATGATAGAATTATATTAGCAAGGTAATTATTACTGGATGCATTCTGTTGTTCCGCATTTTCTGCCTTCCAAGGAAGGTTCAGCAACACACTGATCTTGTACACGGCTTATTCTTTTCTCTCAGCACTCACCTTTGCAGCCTCTCTGTTCAAGGGTATTCGAGTAACACATTTGTTTCTGAAATGGATATAGAAGAAACAAAGCCAAAAAATCCCAGAAAATTATCTTAGGGGACTGCAGTAAATATCAGCTAGTTAAAGAGGTGTTATCTGGGGGATAGCACAAGTGTTTTCATACATCATAACATTGCCTGTGTGATGATGCCAATGTTCATTGATTACAAATCTGGTATAAATAACACAGAACAAAAAGCCAAGGTAAATTTTTTTTAATAAGACAAAATCAGTACACTTAGATTGCATTTCTGCAAATATTTGTATGCAAATGCAGTCACCCTGTGATGCATCTAATAGTTCCAGAGTCAGATAATTGTTTTAACTTCTCACTAAAAATACGAAAATATAATATAAACATATCAAAACATTTGGCAACAAAGTTTGTGCAAAACAAAGGATGCCTAAAGGATGACTTCAGGATTACAAGGTCACTTTTAAAATGTTCTATGTTCCTTTGCAATAGTTAATATTTTCCGAAGAGAAAACTGAACGAGAAACATTTCAGAACGCACAGCAGGTTCTCTTCTTACTTTTGCTTAGAGCCACAACATCTAAGTCATATGATACACAAGATTTCTGTAAAACAAACAAAAGCAAATACTGAATTAGACTACATACTACTAACTAAAACACGACACTTGAAAAGCTTGAATTTTCACATATTTGAATATGTAAAAGATCTGGTGAGGTCACTGGATATATTTTTCCTTGGAATATTTAATTAAAAGGTTGCAATTTTCTAACGAATTAGATGGAGACTGATGCCCACAGAAGTCACACTTGGTATATTTACATTCTTCAGCTGCCTCAAACATCTCTCCTAATTCTGAAGGTGACAGATGACAGAAAGTGTCTTTTGAGGAGACACTACAAACCATATAACTGATCCTGTAAATCTTTACTCACATGAATTGTTCTTGATGTACACAGGTTCTTTTGTTGACTACACCGATTTTCACTAATTTGCAGTTAAGTACACTAATCTCTGAAGTATTGAACATGGGGTGCAAAAATCCAGTTGAAACGAATAGAGAAATATAGAACATCAGTACCCAACAAAAAAAAAGGTACAGGCTATTAATTTTTATAGAGAACATTAACTTCTTTTGTGAAATTCACTACAGTTCTCTATTTTTTTGCCTCGATTTAACAACCAGGAATACCCCCAAATAGAAACAACTAAGTCTTTATCACAATAAACTATCAAAATAGCACTCCACCCTTGTACATTCGTGTACTGATTGCAAAAGCAGATTTAAAAAAAAATAAAAATCAGCAAACCCAGGACTCTTCCTTTCAGCAATGAACTCAACTAGATAATCAGTGCTGACCAGAGAAACAATCAAACCCAACTGTGCAATACAGTATGAGTTCATGTTGCAATCTTGTACTCTAAAACTATGAACACTGTACCCTGAACTCAGGCACAAAGGTGTAGAGAATATCGTCACATGCCTAGGAGAAAAATAAAAATGTCCTAACTTCCCTACTTGCCATTCTCCTGCCTCCTTCTTGGCAGGTTTACCAAGTATGTAACAACACACAGAGAAGTAGGTGCAACCACTGGATTCACCACATTCCTATCTCAAGCCAAACCCAACAGCCATAAACAACCATTTCTGACAATAACAAGAAGCTTCCAGAGAGGACAGCTGTCTAAGACGGAATTCATGAAATTCAAAGCACAGGAAAAAAAAAGGAAGAGGTAAAAAAGGCATCATGTAGTACAATGCTAATCATGATTCAGAATCAAGAATTACACATACAATGTCACAGGGTAGTTGACCATTGACTCCATCCAGAAAGGTTCACCTAAAATTACTCAGCCGAATCAAAACGAGGGGAAAATAAAAGGTTCCCCCATGTTACAGTAAGCCTTACGCCTCTTTTGCTGAGAATATTTAACGGTATCTAAAATTCTGGAGAAAACGCATGAAGTTTGTTTCTTTTTTCCTTCTGTAGCCATATCGTTTTAGCTGTTCCAGCATTCTGGCTGCCCTGTGCCAAGGCTATCCCCAGGAAGAAAGTGGCTGAGTCCACTTGCCCCTGGGGCTCCAGGCACCCAGGGAGGCTTCCACAGTGCATGCTGCTGGGGAGGAGATGAAACACCTGGGAAGGGATCAGAAGTGATGGATACAGGCGCAGAGGCAGGAAAGGTATTGTAGCATCTGAACCACGGAATGGATGCCAAAGCTGTCATCAATAAATTCATTAACACTTACTATTCTGACTCTAGGGTACTGGAAGACTGTGGCTTACTGCTTTTAGGAACTGTTATTAGTCACATATAAATGATGTATGAAGAAATACAGCATGCGCACTTGTACTTGTTTTTCTGTAGGAGTGACAAGTACCAACAGACATTTTTACTACCCTTGAGAGTTTGCACAAATTCCAACAAGCAGCTTCCTAACTTCTGATTTAATTTTTTACAGAGTTGTGTAAGGTGCTTGAGAACAGGCATTAGCCATTATGATTTGTGATAGGTGGAGACAGTATTTGATAGTCTTCAAGCATAGACAGTAAGGGTAAAGAATGAAGACCATTTTAAAAGAGGGAGCAAGGCAGAATCAAAACTAAACGACCATAACCTTGTAACCTCAAGATACAAGACACCAGTCTGTTTTAGATATAAGATTCTGAGGGGGGAAAAAAAGCCTTGGAAGAGAATGGTACAGTAAGAATTTTAAATTCACTCTATTGAGACCAAGAAATAACACTGAGTATTGATTACTGTGGACATAAATAAAGTAGGTTTTGTTTCACCCCTGCTTTCTCTGCAGAAGGAAAAAAAAACAGTTTAAGCAGTAAAAGAGTTCTAGAGAAATCCCTGTTTGAACAATTTCAGAATTCAGGTTTCACTTACTTTGGAGGAAACAGGCAACGTGAAAGTGTTGCAGGTTATACGCTTTCAATTAGAGGGCAGAAACCTGCATGTTCCTTAAACACTGAAGATGCGTATTTGCAAACATTTTACTACTGAATAGTACTTTTGGGTGGCAAGTAAGCCGTTCATGTATAAGCACAGAGAGAATCCTTAGTACTGTAAGTGATTAAGAATGGTGAAACCTATTTGACAACGAAATGGTTCACATAATCTGTAAAATCATTATCTGATAGTAGTTTCATCAACAAACTTGCCAGGACCAAAAGACAAGAACCACCTCTCCACAAAAACAAAAAAGAGGTCATAGTTTGTTTTAAACGCCATTTAAAAGTTGCGGACTTTAAGAATGACTTCAGTTTGACAAGACTATGACATACATCTTCATCAGGCAAATAAGGGTCTGGGACTATAGCAAATTATATTTGTCATTAGGGAGAATAAAAATCCCTGGAATCATAGCAAATGTGCTATACACACATTTAAAAAGTGCGTGTTCATAACCTGAAGTCCTGCATAAAGCACTGAAGCAATCCAACTTCAGGCGAGCCCTGGAAGAGGTGCGGCACTCTCCTCTCCTGAAATTACAGCAGGGAGGTATGCAAATCTCTCCCACCTGCGAGAACAAGGCGGGCAGCATTCCTTCTTCAGGGCTCCCTGAACACTAAGGCTTCCAGCTCATATTTCAGCTCAGCCTGTTGGAACTCACTCCTTGACAAGGCAGACAACAAACAGCAGAAAACTGTGAAAAGGTGAGAAGAACCACAATGGTACCGAGAAGCTCAAGTTTCCACTTCAGCATCTAGGGCAAAGTGGGATTTTGAAAATACCACCACAGGCACAGATACCGCTCCACCACGCAGCGCATTTAGTAAGACACTGAAACTTGCTGCTATCAAATACTAGTTTTTCCTGTTAAATAGCACAGCAGACATGTCTCACCTAACAGGCAAGCATCTGTTTAAGCCAGTTTTAAGCTTCCTGCAGAATCGGTGGAGAAAAGCGGACAGGATGAACCATCAGGTCTGCACAGCCAGCTGCCTCTCCTCCCCAGCTCTAAGCGGAGTTTGTATCATCAATGGCATGCAACAGATACCTAACTTGCATACACAGGAATTGTGATGAGATGGCTGAGATCCCAAATGTTTTTTGCGGGGCTTTTTTTTTTTTCAGATCAGGGAAAGAGAGCTAAGCTGGTATACATGCGGAAATACTAAGAAATAACGAAAGCACTTTGAATGGCTTCTGATGGAGTACATTTATAAATCTGAGTTAAGATCAGCTGCCCTTTCCTTGCTGGTAAACTGCTCAGATTAGGAGTGTCATACCAAGTTGGAGTCACCTACTCCAGCACCACTTCTTAGTATTTTACTATCAGTTCCCCCATCAAAGGCAGACCTGCAGTGTCCGTACAGGAATGTACAATGGGCTTTAGAGTAACAAGCAGAAAGGACTGCACCTGAAGTTCCTATTATTCACAACTTCTTGAAATTCCAGAGATTTTTGTTCTCCCTAATGACAAAATGATCATAATTAATGACCACAATAATTTTGTTTATATTTAACAGCGATAGTTGACAAAGACTGGCAAAGCATGGCAGAGAATCTTGTGCAACCAAGTTCAGCAGAGAGAGCTCATTTATTAATATCAGTCCTGCCATTTCCTTGACCTGTATTTTCCCTGTATTCTGTAATTCTAGGGTTGAAATTACTTGTTCAAAAAGAGTGCTCTCGCAACAGCAACGGGCAGGACAGGGCACAAGCAGCATCAAGCAAGTGCTAGGGACGTATTAGCAGGGAAAGCGATCACTCAGGAGACAGGGAGAAGGGTGGGAGAGGAAAGGGAGAGGGTATGGGGTCAGGCACAGCAGGACCTAACTGCTGCAGAACACCTTCCTCAAGAAATGGGGGTGAAGTCCTCGCTCCCAAATCCTGCTGTTCCACAATGTCTAAAACACATCTTACCCACTGCCAAAGCGTGGGTCTCTATCTCCCTCTTCTGTTAATACCATGGAGACTGTAACAATGTTGTACTACAACTAGTTGTTTCACAAACTTGAGAAGACAGCTGTGCTGTTACTCTAGGGTTCCTCAACCCTACAGATTGCCTATGTAAGGATTAATATAGTTCCATCTCAGAAATCCTACTTAACAGCAATCAGGCTTCAAAGTCAAGATGCTGTAGAAGCAGCAAATGCCAGAAGTAAGTCAAGCATGTAACATTCCTTTGGTCTCCTGGAGTTTAATATATTTAATTTTAATCATATGAATCCACATAGGCTGAGGTATGGAGTCCTCTAGAGCCAACTGAGAAACAAAGGCACCTCCAGAACACAGTTTTATCCTAAAAAGATGCATCTCTCTCCACTGAATAGAGATGATTCCAGACAACCACACCAGACCAGTCATGGAAATTTTAGCTGGCTGAAGTTGTGTGCTAAGATGGATCTTATCCCCTATACATAAAAGTTATGATTAAGTTTTGATTTACATGACCTAATTATATGCTACTATTTCCAGAAGAATATCTGGCTCATTCAATGTCCAGAACATACTTTTATTTTTAATTAAACAAGATAGTGTAGTAAAATTATGCCCTACGTTGCACCAGCACTAAGTGAGTTGGTACCATTTATCCTCTTTGCTTTAATCTCTATACCTCGGTTCCCATGTGTGCAATGCTGAGTATACTACCTAATGTTACTAAGAAGGTTACGAAGATAAAAATCTAAACCAGATCTAAAATACAGCCTTGCGAGCATTATGAAAACCTCATGAAGAAATTAATATTCTGTGGTCAGTACAAGATAAATAAAGGGCACGTACAGCCTGGGGCTCCATGCATGACTGAGGATAATAAACACGGAATGTGCACTGCTGGAGACACAGGGATCTTTCGGACAAACTAACAATTCCATGAACCTTGGCAATAATGAACTCTGATTTCCTATGGATTTGGGTCTTGCAGTGAATTATATTTGATGTCTGTAATGCAAGCTCCAGCTGGAGTGGCTGGCTGACGCATTTTTCAGTCTCTCTGTGCAGTTATCTCTGTCCAATACTGTATGAACTAATGCTGGAGACTTTCCTTCTGCAGAAGACTCTGCCTCTCCTCCACCCAGCACCTTATTTTCAAGAAACTCCTTGGGAGCTTAATTATCTTTTAGTTTGACCTGTCAAATTTGTTTAAAGTCAGCCAGCAAGTTCCAAAGGTACTTAAGGAGCAAAGGAATGGGACAGAGAGTGTAATCTCAAAAATCTTGTCACCATAGCAGAGGAAGGTAAAGAGATCAAGAAAGGGCAGAATTGAGGCCTGCTACTTCTGAATGTTCTTCTCAGATGACATTCAGCTGTTAAACACTAAATGATACTCTCAACGGCACGGGGAAAGTTCTTAAATGGATTCTGACTGCTGTCTGTTCAGCAGATATATGTTTATTTAATATTAAATTAAGACAATCTTAGCAGTCAGTAACTCTTGGGAGGCAGGCAGAACCTAAGTTTTGGTTAGTTTTATAGCAGTCTTCAGAAAAGGGCAAAATTTTTTTTTTGTTTTTGTTGAGTACCGTTTCCCTCCTTCCGCTCCCAGTTTAGAAAAATACCAACCACCACACCCACAGAGATACAAAGGCTTGTAATATTTTTTTTAAAAAGCTCGCTGAGAATAGGACTGCTTGCCAGCCATGAAACCAAACAACACCAAAGTGCAAATACTAACTGCATTCTGGGTGGTATTGTTTGGTTTTGGTTATTTTTTGAGGACTGACTCATGAATACAAATAGTTCACTGGCAACTAGCAGCATCGTTAAGGAACAGCTGCCATCTATTAATGAACAGGTTTAGGCATATGGGAGACTCATAAGAATTGTGACTAAATAAAATGCTGTTGTTTTTTGTCAACATGTCCAAGCAAACCTCTGGAATAAGCTGTGTCATTAACATTCATTTCCACTATAGCCTTTCAAATACAACCAAATCAGCTATTATTAACTGATGGTTTGAAAATCGTGAGTTCTCAAAAATATGGCATGACTCCTTCGCCGTTACCAGTGTAAGCTGCCAAATAACATCTGATTGTTTCAATGAGACTACCCATGTAAATTAGAGCTGTAGGATTGAAACCCAGCATAGAATGGCAGAGATTATAAATATCTGAAAAGTTAAGCAGTGCTTTAGTTATCTGAATTGCTGGGATACATAAGTCTTTTCCCTCACTCAAGCCCACTACAAGTAAAACCACAAAAGAAGAGATAGGAAAATGCAGCACAAAATAATGACAGAACAAACTTGCCTTATTTTTAAAATGTCTGACACAATATGGTTTTTTACCAATCCTCCACTGAACTACAACTTGTTCTAAATTTCAAGAGAATCAAGAAACTCGTTGCTTCTGTATCAGCTCTGTAACTCCAGACATTGATCTTCCCCATCTACTGGAGTGTTTTCTGTAGATTTAGTTAATAAAGAAATGCCCATAGTAGATGGTGAACAAGAGTATATATAAAAATTCCTAGATTTCCTCACATTAATACAGCCTACTACAACGCATCTGAAAATGGTCTACTGCCTGCCAGCCTGCCCTGCTTATCTATCTCACTTCTGAATAATCTCCACATACTTCCCAAAAGTATGGCTGTAATAGACTTTTCTAGGGAGTTCCTTAAAATGAATTTCCTCTGTGGGACTGGTAAAGCAACGACATACTTCCACTGAAGCATCTCATCAGTCTGGAACAGGTGGTCCTATGCAAGAAGTAAGCGAGGCCCGATATCCTGCTGCCTCAGATGTAGGTGTCTTGGGCCAAAACACTGTGCAAAGCTGTATCTCCTTTTTACCATCAGCAAGTACGTATTTTACCACTACAGAATGGATGTATGACTGAAGTGATCTCAGACTGGCATCTATCATGTCATTTTTCACAGCTACTAGTCACACTTCCTACTGCATTCTCCCTTCTCCAAAATTTCATCAGTTAGAGGAAGTTAAAATTCAAGTACTACATTCAGATTTCACAGTTTGGTGAACAAGCAAATTATTTTGTCGAAGCTGAAAACCACGATGAAACTGTATGGTAGATTTATTTTTTTTACTGTGCACTCTTTTTTATCAGGCCAGTGGCAAAACCAATTGGGCTAAAGGAGCGCTTGTTTAAATCAACAAATGCGTTTCACTAAAAACAGCAAATTATACACCAAAGTAACAGTACGTGATGCACCATCAGGGATTGCAAACGTTTCTAGATAAGTTGAAATGTTACTACAGGCAAACTTGACAAATTCTCATGGACATATTTTCCAAACACACATACACGCACACAGAGTGTACAACTGTATTCTCAAGCAATTCTAATTAAAGCCATGCAGCGGTACAACATTTTCAACATGGTCTGAATTTGTTTGCCAGTCCACACTACAAACCCCATGAATTTTCATGAAGATGAGTATGAACACTAAAGTTCCACTTAAAGTAATATAAGTGCAGGCAATCTTACAGTGAGAAACACCCAAACATCATTTCTGCACGCTGCAGAGAATTCTTTCGGATCTTACCCAAACGCACTGTGCAGAAACGCTCGCTTCACACATATTTGTCTTTGCAGTGGTTGCGATCATAGCTTTTGTTTTGTAGTTTTCATGCTTCATACTAACAAATATATTCTCTATTTACAGTAGACAATGTCTTTTTAATTTACAAGAAAATCAGAGTTATCTTATTTGAGACTTTTTGCCAACTATTCAAGAACACGCCCTTATCCTGCTGTTCTAAACAAGTTGACTGTTGAGTTGCTGAGCTTCATTTTTATGCTAGAGGAATCAAAATCTTTTTTTTTTTTTTCTCCCCCAAAATAACCAACTACAGCTTGTGTTATTGTGTAATACGACAGGACCTTGATCTAGAAGCAGTCCAACCTGCAGCTATTATTCTGACCATCCGTTATGGCTACTTAATCAAAACACTGCAACTTGTGACTTTGTCAGTAATTTTGCTCATTCATCTTTATTATTATTTCAAGAGTATTCGGAATGGAAGGTTAGTTTTGTATAACTAATATTGGTGATGAATGGCAATGATAATGCACTGCATGAAGAACATCCATTAATGTCTAAAATAATATTATACTGTCTAAAAATAAATTGAGATGCAAAACACTTTCAGAGCTAATTAACAATAATTCAGTTCTACAAAAGTATTGCAACGTGAGGAGTAAGGACCTTTAAGCCAACACATTCGAGGTAGTTAAAGATGCTGACTCTGACAGCTACAATGTTGATTCTACCACTAATTAACTCAAATCTTTAGGTCCTAATAACTTCAAAAGCACAGCGTAAATCATCCAAACAAACAGCTATGAACTTTGGATAAAACATCTGATTGCTGAACATAAAAGGTGCACTCATTCCATCAGCGTGTAGCATCTTCACAGTGTGCATATTCTGCAGAAGCCTACAGGAAGAAGGAATCTTCCTGGCACAGAAATGGAACTACTCTAGAGCTGTTAACCTCTCCCTTGAAGAAAAGCATGGGAAGGAAAGCCACAACTGCAGTTTTCCTAAATTTTCACCTTCTCTCTGAACTGTATTTTNATATTCTGCAGAAACCTACAGGAAGAAGGAATCTTCCTGGCACAGAAATGGAACTACTCTAGAGCTGTTAACCTCTCCCTTGAAGAAAAGCATGGGAAGGAAAGCCACAACTGCAGTTTTCCTAAATTTTCACCTTCTCTCTGAACTGTATTTTACCTGCTCCCCAATTCTGTTCTCTTCTCCCACAATTCTCCTTCATATTCCTCCTCTGTATGTCTACAGCCACAGGATTCCCACAAAATATTAACTCCATAATGCAAAACCAGCACCGTCTGGGCTTTGCTAAACCTTACATATTTACAGCCTTGTTTACCCAATCTGTCAAGAAAAATCTCCCATTTTCCTTCTACTCAGAAGAGGAGCCTACCTTTTCCAGTATTTCCTTAGTCAAGATTGAGAATGCATCCTCAATGTTTACATTATCTTTAGCACTGGTTTCAAAAAAGGGTATTCCATGCTCCCAAGCAAGCTGAAAAACAAATGTAGGCAATGGGATGAACAGTCTTTAGGAAAAAAACACTTCCTAATACTAATAGCAAGAGATATGGAGGTGTTCTGACACCTTCTAAAATGTTACATAAACACTGATTAAGTCAATGTCAGCTCAGTCAAGTACTCTATATTCATCCTCAGTTTATAAATTTCAGGTAACTCTTAAAACATTCTTCTTAAATTTTTGCATTTTCAAAACAGCTTTTTAAACACATCTTTACTTGTAAATAAGAAGAATAAACTCTAGTGAGTCTGTTCTCAATGTTTGGATTTCTTTGGAAAATGAACTGTTTCCTAGGAAATTATTTAAATGAAACTAATGGAGTGCCTGCAGAAAAGTAAAGATAAAAACCTGACAAAAACTGTAGAAAAAGAGGCATGATGAAATATAAAAAAGAGATGCGCCTTTTTGTCAGAGAGAGAGAGAGAGAAGCGCAGAGATAACAGGCAAGCAAAGAAGAGATATGTATGCAAAAATATATTATGGTAATAGGAGAAGACAGAAAATACTTGGAAGAAAAGGGCAGCACAGACTTTACACTGGTTGATTTAATTTAATTTACTCACGTTCTCTCTTTTCCAGTGTATTTCCCTTACAGATAGATTAGAGGCATGTTTGCGTGAGGGGAAAAAAAACAAAACCACAACAGAATTCATAGCTTTTTAAGGTCCTAAACTTTCTAATTTATCTAGTTAAATACATGGAGAAAAAGAAAAACAGTTGCATCACTGCCTCCCAAGGGAGAGGGCAAAGGTGGGAATACCTACCAGAAAAACACAGTGGGAGAGTCTATTTATTCCCTTTGCAATGGATCCCTTCTTGGTCTACACCTGGAGAAGATGATCCCAGGCAAAAAAAAAAATACCCTACTGCTTATAATGTATAGAAAATCCTATAATTGCTGACCACTTTATGATTTATTTGGAAGGTTCTCCATTAGAATAAGAAGACTAATGTTGGCAGTTATGTTTCCTTTCAATGAGATCTAGAAGTAACAAATCAATGCTTTAAAAAATTCCAAAATCAGGTATGAAGGTACAAGAATTGGACTTCAAAAGTTTTAGTCAAAATACAATAAAGGAGATGTTAAAGGTACACAAAAAGTAAGCAAAATTATTTCTTTTCCAAAACACTGCAATAAAATGTAAATTTGAAAAGAAAGAAGAGATCTGGACTGTTTCTTAAGACAGACTGCTTCATAAGGGATTCTAAAACTCCAGCTGACTGCTGTGAACTGTTTTCAATACTGCAACAACTTGTTACTGAAAGTTAAGATCATCTGACTATTGGCAAGCGTCCATGCAAAATAATGATGCGTTGGTTCATAAAGAAAAATACAGGCAATAAAAAATACTGGGCTAATAAAGTGGAGAAAACTGGTTTGCAGTTTATCTGCAGAATCTACTACCAAACATCCCTTTTTTCTTTCTTCTGTCACATAACAGATTCCTAGAGGCTACCTATGTACAAACTCTGATGAACACACACCGTTTTAATCACAGAATCACAGAAATCATTTGGAAAGATAACTCCACTTGAAATGGGAGTACTGTCCATATCATATGGGGTCAGCCATGGCTTTTCCTACCTGAGTCTTGAAATCCGCCAACGATGGAGATTCTATAGCCTTAACAGGACCTTCTTCCATGGCTACATTGCCCTTCTAGTGCAACCGGTTCTCCTTATCTCCAACATGAACCTCCCAAGCCAGGACTTCTGTCTGCTGCCCCTTGCCTCATTATCTGTTTCTACTGAGAAAAGTCTATTTCTGTCATTCCTCTAACTATACTTTAATTGCTGTAGACCAGTAACTGCTCCTTAACCTCCTCTTTACCCAGCTCCCTCAGTTCTCCTCATGGATTACTGGTACTAGACGCCAATCATCTTTGAAGCTGTCTGCTGGATGCTCTCCAGTTTCTCAACAACCTTCATGAAATGGAGGAACCAAAGCTGGACACAATATTCCATGTGGCCTTGCCAGCACTAAGTAGGGGGGGGATAATAATCTCCTCGGATCTACCATTCATTACCCTTCTAATGTAGCCTAGCATGCTTTCAAGCAAGGAGAGAACACTGTAGACTTATATTCAAGCTGGTGTTCGTTGTAACCCACTGGTCCTTTGCAGCATGGCACTGACTCATGCCTGGGATTATTCCATCCCTGGTGTAAATCTCTGCACTTCTTAGTGAATTCCATGCTTCTGTTGGCCCAGTGGTCAAGTTTGTCAAGGTCCCACAGAACTGGTGTTCTCCATTTTGCTGTGCTAGTCACACCCCTTAACCTCATGTCACAAGCAGATCTCCTTGTATCATCAACCAGATCACTGATGAAGACCTTGAACAACGTGAGCCCCACTATACACTCCTGATGTACTCCAAGCATTACTAGCTACCAACCAGACATATAGTCTTCAATTGCTACCGTTTGCCTCAGTCAGTCCAGCCAATTTTCAATTCACCTAATGGTCCACTTGTCCAGCTCACATTTCCTAGCTTCCAAGTGAGAATGCCATGGGAGAGGGTGACAAAAGCCTTATTAAATTCAAGATATATCACAACCATCGTGATTCCCTTGTCCACGCAGTCATTTCCTGGCAACATAGAAGACAATCAGGGTGGTGCGGCACAATTTGCCCTCTGTTGACTATTCCAGATTGTCTTTGTGTCCTTTATGTCCTTGGAAAACGATTTGATGACAAAGTGCTCCATGATCCTTCCACTGACCGAAGCAAGGCTGACTGCCTATAGTTCCTTGAATCCTCTTCCTTGCCTTTTTTACACATAGACCCCATGCTGGCCTCCTTCTAGTCAACAGGGATCTCTCCCAACCACCATGATTTTTCAGAGTTGGCTGACAGTGGCCCAAATCACACTGACCAGCTCTTTCAGCACAACTGGGTGAACTTCATCATGTCTCTGGATGCATCCAACTTTTCTAAGCAGTTTATATTCCAATGCTTTCCCACTGCTGACTGACCTGCTCCTTCCCAAACCATGCCAGTATATGCAGAGATCTGGGAGCAAGCTCCATCTGTGAAGACCAATGCAAAATAAAAATAAAAATAAAAAAAATAAAATAACGTTGAGTACGTCAAACTTCTCTGTATCACGTTACTACACTGCCTACCGCACCCGTCAATGTACCTGCATTTTCTCTGTATGTGCACAATATTGTCAAAGAAGATTAATGTATGTATTATTCCAATTCACCTTGCATACTGCTAAGCATTGTGGCAAGCAAATCCTCTAAAAATATAGCTAGATGGAAAAAAACCCAACAGTCCAGTGTTAAAGTAGCTGGAAGTATGAACACAGCTTTGGCTGTCCTGGGGGACAACAGGTGGACAACCATGAGCCAGCAGTGTGCCCTTGTGGCCACGAAGGCCAATGGCATCCTGGGGTGCATTAAGAAGAGTGTGGCCAGCAGGTCGAGGGAGGTGATCTTTCCCCTCTACTCTGCCCTGGTGAGGCCACGTCTGGAGTACTGTGCCCAGGTCTGGGCTCCCCAGTTCAAGAGAGATGGGGAACTGCTGGAGAGAGTCCAGCAGAGG